>JAQONI010000057.1:0-444392 GCA_036936925.1 Cenchrus fungigraminus
AGTGTGTTCCAGAGCATTTCGCAAACCTTCGGAATGTAAAAAGATGCAAAACTTGTGTTTTGGGCCTGAATGCACTATTTCGAGGTACCAAAGTTGCAAAAATGGTTTCGTGACGAAAACACCGATTTTACTCCATTAGACCCAAAATGATGTTTGGGATTGTTCTAGAGCATTTCGCAAACTTTCAGCTTTTAAAAAGATGCAAAAGTTGTGTTTCGGGCCTGAATGCACTTCTATGGGGTACCGAAGTTGCGAAAATTATTTCACAACAAAAACACCCATTCTACTCCATTAGACCCAAAATGATGTTTCGGAGTGCTCCGGAGTATTTCGCAAACCTTGGGCATGTAAAAAGATGCAAAACTTGTGTTTCGGGCCTGAATGCACAATTTTGGTGTACCGAGGTTGCGAAAATGGCTTCGCAACGAAAACACCCGTTCTACTCCATTAGACCCAAAATGATGTTTGCGAGTGTTCCGAAGCATTTCGCAAACCTTCCGCTTTTAAAAAGATGCAAAAGTTGCGTTTCGGTCGTGAATGCACTATTGTACCGAAGTTGCGAAAATGGTTTCACAACGAAAACACCCATTCTACTAAATTAGACCCAAAATGATGTTTCAGTGTGTTCCAGAGCATTCCGCAAACCTTCGGAATGTGAAAAGATGCAAAACTTGTGTTTTCGTCCTGAATGCACTATTTCGAGGTACCAAAGTTGCGAAAATGGTTTCCTGATGAAAACACCGATTTTACTCCATTAGACCCAAAATGATGTTTGGGATTGTTCCAGAGCATTTCGCAAACCTTGGGCATGTAAAAAGATGCAAAACTTGTGTTTCGGGCCTGAATGCACAATTTTGGTGTACCGAGGTTGCGAAAATGGCTTCGCAACGAAAACACCCATTCTACTCCATTAGACCCAAAATGATGTTTGCGAGTGTTCCGAAGCATTTCGCAAACCTTCCGCTTTTAAAAAGATGCAAAAGTTGCGTTTCGGTCGTGAATGCACTATTGTACCGAAGTTGCGAAAATGGTTTCACAACGAAAACACCCATTCTACTAAATTAGACCCAAAATGATGTTTCAGTGTGTTCCAGAGTATTTTGCAAACCTTCGGAATGTAAAAAGATGCAAAACTTGTGTTTTGGGCCTGAATGCACTATTTCGAGGTACTAAAGTTGCGAAAATGGTTTCGTGACGAAAACACCGATTTTACTCCATTAGACCCAAAATGATGTTTGGGATTGTTCCAGAGCATTTCGCAAACCTTCAGCTTTTAAAAAGATGCAAAAGTTGTGTTTCGGGCCTGAAAGCACTACTACGGGGTACCGAAGTTGCGAAAATTATTTCACAACAAAAACACCCATTCTACTCCATTAGACCCAAAATGATGTTTCGGAGTGCTCCGGAGTATTTCGCAAACCTTGGGCATGTAAAAAGATGCAAAACTTGTGTTTCGGGCCTGAATGCACAATTTTGGTGTACCGAGGTTGCGAAAATGGCTTCGCAACGAAAACACCCGTTCTACTCCATTAGACCCAAAATGATGTTTGCGAGTGTTCCGAAGCATTTCGCAAACCTTCCGCTTTTAAAAAGATGCAAAAGTTGCGTTTCGGTCGTGAATGCACTATTGTACCGAAGTTGCGAAAATGGTTTCACAACGAAAACACCCATTCTACTAAATTAGACCCAAAATGATGTTTCAGTGTGTTCCAGAGCATTTCGCAAACCTTCGGAATGTAAAAAGATGCAAAACTTGTGTTTTCGGCCTGAATGCACTATTTCGAGGTACCAAAGTTGCGAAAATGGTTTCGTGACGAAAACACCGATTTTACTCCATTAGACCCAAAATGATGTTTGGGATTGTTCCAGAGCATTTCGCAAACCTTGGGCATGTAAAAAGATGCAAAACTTGTGTTTCGGGCCTGAATGCACAATTTTGGTGTACCGAGGTTGCGAAAATGGCTTCGCAACGAAAACACCCATTCTACTCCATTAGACCCAAAATGATGTTTGCGAGTGTTCCGAAGCATTTCGCAAACCTTCCGCTTTTAAAAAGATGCAAAAGTTGCGTTTCGGTCGTGAATGCACTATTGTACCGAAGTTGCGAAAATGGTTTCACAACGAAAACACCCATTCTACTAAATTAGACCCAAAATGATGTTTCAGTGTGTTCCAGAGCATTTCGCAAACCTTCGGAATGTAAAAAGATGCAAAACTTGTGTTTTGGGCCTGAATGCACTATTTCGAGGTACCAAAGTTGCGAAAATGGTTTCGTGACGAAAACACCGATTTTACTCCATTAGACCCAAAATGATGTTTGGGATTGTTCCAGAGCATTTCGCAAACCTTCAGCTTTTAAAAAGATGCAAAAGTTGTGTTTCGGGCCTGAAAGCACTACTACGGGGTACCGAAGTTGCGAAAATTATTTCACAACAAAAACAGCCATTCTACTCCATTAGACCCAAAATGATGTTTCGGAGTGCTCCGGAGTATTTCGCAAACCTTGGGCATGTAAAAAGATGCAAAACTTGTGTTTCGGGCCTGAATGCACAATTTTGGTGTACCGAGGTTGCGAAAATGGCTTCGCAACGAAAACACCCGTTCTACTCCATTAGACCCAAAATGATGTTTGCGAGTGTTCCGAAGCATTTCGCAAACCTTCCGCTTTTAAAAAGATGCAAAAGTTGCGTTTCGGTCGTGAATGCACTATTGTACCGAAGTTGCGAAAATGGTTTCACAACGAAAACACCCATTCTACTAAATTAGACCCAAAATGATGTTTCAGTGTGTTCCAGAGCATTTCGCAAACCTTCGGAATGTAAAAAGATGCAAAACTTGTGTTTTCGGCCTGAATGCACTATTTCGAGGTACCAAAGTTGCGAAAATGGTTTCGTGACGAAAACACCGATTTTACTCCATTAGACCCAAAATGATGTTTGGGATTGTTCCAGAGCATTTCGCAAACCTTTAGCTTTTAAAAAGATGCAAAAGTTGTGTTTCGGGCCTGAATGCAGTACTACGGGATACCGAAGTTGCGAAAATTATTTCACAAGGAAAACACCCATTCTACTCCATTAGACCCAAAATGATGTTTCGGAGTGCTCCGGAGTATTTCGCAAACCTTGGGCATGTAAAAAGATGCAAAACTTGTGTTTCGGGCCTGAATGCACAATTTTGGTGTACCGAGGTTGCGAAAATGGCTTCGCAACGAAAACACCCATTCTACTCCATTAGACCCAAAATGATGTTTGCGAGTGTTCCGAAGCATTTCGCAAACCTTCCGCTTTTAAAAAGATGCAAAAGTTGCGTTTCGGTCGTGAATGCACTATTGTACCGAAGTTGCGAAAATGGTTTCACAACGAAAACACCCATTCTACTAAATTAGACCCAAAATGATGTTTCAGTGTGTTCCAGAGCATTTTGCAAACCTTCGGAATGTAAAAAGATGCAAAACTTGTGTTTTGGGCCTGAATGCACTATTTCGAGGTACCAAAGTTGCGAAAATGGTTTCGTGACGAAAACACCGATTTTACTCCATTAGACCCAAAATGATGTTTGGGATTGTTCCAGAGCATTTCGCAAACCTTCAGCTTTTAAAAAGATGCAAAAGTTGTGTTTCGGGACTGAAAGCACTACTACGGGGTACCGAAGTTGCGAAAATTATTTCACAACAAAAACAGCCATTCTACTCCATTAGACCCAAAATGATGTTTCGGAGTGCTCCGGAGTATTTCGCAAACCTTGGGCATGTAAAAAGATGCAAAACTTGTGTTTCGGGCCTGAATGCACAATTTTGGTGTACCGAGGTTGCGAAAATGGCTTCGCAACGAAAACACCCGTTCTACTCCATTAGACCCAAAATGATGTTTGCGAGTGTTCCGAAGCATTTCGCAAACCTTCCGCTTTTAAAAAGATGCAAAAGTTGCGTTTCGGTCGTGAATGCACTATTGTACCGAAGTTGCGAAAATGGTTTCACAACGAAAACACCCATTCTACTAAATTAGACCCAAAATGATGTTTCAGTGTGTTCCAGAGCATTTCGCAAACCTTCGGAATGTAAAAAGATGCAAAACTTGTGTTTTCGGCCTGAATGCACTATTTCGAGGTACCAAAGTTGCGAAAATGGTTTCGTAACGAAAACACCGATTTTACTCCATTAGACCCAAAATGATGTTTGGGATTGTTCCAGAGCATTTCGCAAACCTTCAGCTTTTAAAAAGATGCAAAAGTTGTGTTTCGGGCCTGAATGCACTACTACGGGGTACCGAAGTTGCGAAAATTATTTCACAACAAAAACACCCATTCTACTCCATTAGACCCAAAATGATGTTTCGGAGTGCTCCGGAGTATTTCGCAAACCTTGGGCTTGTAAAAAGATGCAAAACTTGTGTTTCGGGCCTGAATGCACAATTTTGGTGTACCGAGGTTGCGAAAATGGCTTCGCAACGAAAACACCCGTTCTACTCCATTAAACCCAAAATGATGTTTGCAAGTGTTCCGAAGCATTTCGCAAACCTTCCGCTTTTAAAAAGATGCAAAAGTTGTGTATCGGCCGTGAATGCAATAATTTAGGGTACCGAAGTTGCGAAAATGGTTTCACAACGAAAACACCCATTCTACTAAATTAGACCCAAAATGATGTTTCAGTGTGTTCCAGAGCATTTCGCAAACCTTCGGAATGTAAAAAGATGCAAAACTTGTGTTTTCGGCCTGAATGCACTATTTTGAGGTACCAAAGTTGCGAAAATGGTTTCGTGACGAAAACACCGATTTTACTCCATTAGACCCAAAATGATGTTTGGGATTGTTCTAGAGCATTTCGCAAACCTTCAGCTTTTAAGAAGATGCAAAAGTTGTGTTTCAGGCCTGAATGCACTACTATGGGGTACCGAAGTTGCGAAAATTATTTCACAACAAAAACACCCATTCTACTCCATTAGACCCAAAATGATGTTTCGGAGTGGTCCGGAGTATTTCGCAAACCTTGGGATTGTAAAAAGATGCAAAACTTGTGTTTCGGGCCTGAATGCACAATTTTGGAGTACCGAGGTTGCGAAAATGGCTTCGCAACGAAAACACCCATTCTACTCCATTAGACCCAAAATGATGTTTGCGAGTGTTCCGAAGCATTTCGCAAGCCTTCCGCATTTAAAAAGATACAAAAGTTGTGTTTCGGTCGTGAATGCACTATTGTACCGAAGTTGCGAAAATGGTTTCACAACGAAAACACCCATTCTACTAAATTAGACCCAAAATGATGTTTCATTGTGTTCCAGAGCATTTTGCAAACCTTCGGAATGTAAAAAGATGCAAAACTTGTGTTTTCGGCCTGAATGCACTATTTCGAGGTACCAAAGTTGCGAAAATGGTTTCGTGACGAAAACACCGATTTTACTCCATTAGACCCAAAATGATGTTTGGGATTGTTCCAGAGCATTTCGCAAACCTTCAGCTTTTAAAAAGATGCAAAAGTTGTGTTTCGGGACTGAAAGCACTACTACGGGGTACCGAAGTTGCGAAAATTATTTCACAACAAAAACAGCCATTCTACTCCATTAGACCCAAAATGATGTTTCGGAGTGCTCCGGAGTATTTCGCAAACCTTGGGCATGTAAAAAGATGCAAAACTTGTGTTTCGGGCCTGAATGCACAATTTTGGTGTACCGAGGTTGCGAAAATGGCTTCGCAACGAAAACACCCGTTCTACTCCATTAGACCCAAAATGATGTTTGCGAGTGTTCCGAAGCATTTCGCAAACCTTCCGCTTTTAAAAAGATGCAAAAGTTGCGTTTCGGTCGTGAATGCACTATTGTACCGAAGTTGCGAAAATGGTTTCACAACGAAAACACCCATTCTACTAAATTAGACCCAAAATGATGTTTCAGTGTGTTCCAGAGCATTTCGCAAACCTTCGGAATGTAAAAAGATGCAAAACTTGTGTTTTCGGCCTGAATGCACTATTTCGAGGTACCAAAGTTGCGAAAATGGTTTCGTGACGAAAACATCGATTCTACTCCTTTAGACCCAAAATGATGTTTGGGATTGTTCCAGAGCATTTCGCAAACCTTCAGCTTTTAAAAAGATGCAAAAGTTGTGTTTCGGGCCTGAATGCACTACTACGGGGTACCGAAGTTGCGAAAATTATTTCACAACAAAAACACCCATTCTACTCCATTAGACCCAAAATGATGTTTCGCAGTGCTCCGGAGTATTTCGCAAACCTTGGGCTTGTAAAAAGATGCAAAACTTGTGTTTCGGGCCTGAATGCACAATTTTGGTGTACCGAGGTTGCGAAAATGGCTTCGCAACGAAAACACCCGTTCTACTCCATTAAACCCAAAATGATGTTTGCAAGTGTTCCGAAGCATTTCGCAAACCTTCCGCTTTTAAAAAGATGCAAAAGTTGCTTTTCGGTCGTGAATGCACTATTGTACCGAAGTTGCGAAAATGGTTTCACAACGAAAACACCCATTCTACTAAATTAGACCCAAAATGATGTTTCAGTGTGTTCCAGAGCATTTCGCAAACCTTCGGAATGTAAAAAGATGCAAAACTTGTGTTTTCGGCCTGAATGCACTATTTTGAGGTACCAAAGTTGCGAAAATGGTTTCGTGACGAAAACACCGATTTTACTCCATTAGACCCAAAATGATGTTTGGGATTGTTCCAGAGCATTTCGCAAACCTTCAGCTTTTAAAAAGATGCAAAAGTTGTGTTTCGGGCCTGAATGCACTACTACGGGGTACCGAAGTTGCGAAAATTATTTCACAAGCAAAACACCCATTGTACTCCATTAGACCCAAAATGATGTTTCGGAGTGCTCCGGACTATTTCGCAAACCTTGGGCTTGTAAAAAGATGCAAAACTTGTGTTTCGGGCCTGAATGCACAATTTTGGTGTACCGAGGTTGCGAAAATGGCTTCGCAACGAAAACACCCGTTCTACTCCATTAGACCCAAAATGATGTTTGCGAGTGTTCCGAAGCATTTCGCAAACCTTCCGCTTTTAAAAAGATGCAAAAGTTGCGTTTCGGTCGTGAATGCACTATTTTGGGGTACCGAAGTTGCGAAAATGGTTTCACATCGAAAACACCCATTCTACTAAATTAGACCCAAAATGATGTTTCAGTGTGTTCCAGAGCATTTCGCAAACCTTCGGAATGTAAAAAGATGCAAAACTTGTGTTTTGGGCCTGAATGCACTATTTCGAGGTACCAAAGTTGCGAAAATGGTTTCGTGACGAAAACACCGATTTTACTCCATTAGACCCAAAATGATGTTTGGGATTGTTCCAGAGCATTTCGCAAACCTTCAGCTTTTAAAAAGATGCAAAAGTTGTGTTTCGGGCCTGAATGCACTACTACGGGGTACCGAAGTTGCGAAAATTATTTCACAACAAAAACACCCATTCTACTCCATTAGACCCAAAATGATGTTTTGGAGTGCTCCGGAGTATTTCGCAAACCTTGGGCATGTAAAAAGATGCAAAACTTGTGTTTCGGGCCTGAATGCACAATTTTGGTGTACCGAGGTTGCGAAAATGGCTTCGCACCGAGAACACCCGTTCTACTCCATTAGACCCAAAATGATGTTTGCGAGTGTTCCGAAGCATTTCGCAAACCTTCCGCTTTTAAAAAGATGCAAAAGTTGCGTTTCGGTCGTGAATGCACTATTTTGGGGTACTGAAGTTACGAAAATGGTTTCACAACGAAAACACCCATTCTACTAAATTAGACCCAAAATGATGTTTCAGTGTGTTCCAGAGCATTTCGCAAACCTTCGGAATGTAAAAAGATGCAAAACTTGTGTTTTGGGCCTGAATGCACTATTTCGAGGTACCAAAGTTGCGAAAATGGTTTCGGGACGAAAACAACGATTTTACTCCATTAGACCCAAAATGATGTTTGGGATTGTTCTAGAGCATTTCACAAACCTTCAGCTTTTAAAAAGATGCAAAAGTTGTGTTTCGGGCCTGAATGCACTACTACGGGGTACCGAACTTGCGAAAATTATTTCACAACAAAAACACCCATTCTACTCCATTAGACCCAAAATGATGTTTCGGAGTGCTCCGGAGTATATCGCAAACCTTGGGCTTGTAAAAAGATGCAAAACTTGTGTTTCGGGCCTGAATGCACAATTTTGGTGTACCGAGGTTGCGAAAATGGCTTCGCAACGAAAACACCCATTCTACTCCATTAGACCCAAAATGATGTTTGCGAGTGTTCCGAAGCATTTCGCAAACCTTCCGCTTTTAAAAAGATGCAAAAGTTGCGTTTCGGTCGTGAATGCACTATTGTACCGAAGTTGCGAAAATGGTTTCACAACGAAAACACCCATTCTACTAAATTAGACCCAAAATGATGTTTCAGTGTGTTCCAGAGCATTTCGCAAACCTTCGGAATGTAAAAAGATGCAAAACTTGTGTTTTCGGCCTGAATGCACTATTTCGAGGTACCAAAGTTGCGAAAATGGTTTCGTGACGAAAACACCGATTTTACTCCGTTAGACCCAAAATGATGTTTGGGATTGTTCCAGAGCATTTCGCAAACCTTCAGCTTTTAAAAAGATGCAAAAGTTGTGTTTCGGGCCTCAATGCACTACTATGGGGTACCGAAGTTGCGAAAATGGTTTCGTGACGAAAACACCGATTTTACTCCATTAGACCCAAAATGATGTTTGGGATTGTTCCAGAGCATTTCGCAAACCTTCAGCTTTTAAAAAGATGCAAAACTTGTGTTTCGGGCCTGAATGCACAATTTTGGTGTACCGAGGTTGCGAAAATGGCTTCGCACCGAAAACACACGTTCTACTCCATTAGACCCAAAATGATGATTGCGAGTGTTCCGAAGCATTTCGCAAACCTTCCGCTTTTAAACAGATGCAAAAGTTGTGTTTCGGTCGTGAATGCACTATTTTGGGGTACTGAAGTTACGAAAATGGTTTCACAACGAAAACACCTATTCTACTAAATTAGACCCAAAATGATGTTTCAGTGTGTTCCAGAGCATTTCGCAAACCTTCGGAATGTAAAAAGATGCAAAACTTGTGTTTTGGGCCTGAATGCACTATTTCGAGGTACCAAAGTTGCGAAAATGGTTTCGTGACGAAAACACCGATTTTACTCCATTAGACCCAAAATGATGTTTGGGATTGTTCCAGAGCATTTCGCAAACCTTCAGCTTTTAAAAAGATGCAAAAGTTGTGTTTCGGGCCTGAATGCACTAGTACGGGGTACCGAAGTTGCGAAAATTATTTCACAACAAAAACACCCATTCTACTCCATTAGACCCAAAATGATGTTTCGGAGTGCTCCGGAGTATTTCGCAAACCTTGGGCTTGTAAAAAGATGCAAAACTTGTGTTTCGGGCCTGAATGCACAATTTCGGTGTACCGAGGCTGCGAAAATGGCTTCGCAACGAAAACACTCATTCTACTCCATTAGACCCAAAATGATGTTTGCGAGTGTTCCGAAGCATTTCGCAAACCTTCCGCTTTTAAAAAGATGCAAAAGTTGCGTTTCGGTCGTGAATGCACTATTGTACCGAAGTTGCGAAAATGGTTTCACAACGAAAACACCCATTCTACTAAATTAGACCCAAAATGATGTTTCAGTGTGTTCCAGAGCATTTCGCAAACCTTCGGAATGTAAAAAGATGCAAAACTTGTGTTTTCGGCCTGAATGCACTATTTCGAGGTACCAAAGTTGCGAAAATGGTTTCGTGACGAAAACACCGATTTTACTCCATTAGACCCAAAATGATGTTTGGGATTGTTCCAGAGCATTTCGCAAACCTTCAGCTTTTAAAAAGATGCAAAAGTTGTGTTTCGGGCCTGAATGCACTAGTACGGGGTACCGAAGTTGCGAAAATTATTTCACAACAAAAACACCCATTCTACTCCATTAGACCCAAAATGATGTTTCGGAGTGCTCCGGAGTATTTCGCAAACCTTGGGCTTGTAAAAAGATGCAAAACTTGTGTTTCGGGCCTGAATGCACAATTTCGGTGTACCGAGGTTGCGAAAATGGCTTCGCAACGAAAACACCCATTCTACTCCATTAGACCCAAAATGATGTTTGCGAGTGTTCCGAAGCATTTCGCAAACCTTCCGCTTTTAAAAAGATGCAAAAGTTGCGTTTCGGTCGTGAATGCACTATTGTACCGAAGTTGCGAAAATGGTTTCACAACGAAAACACCCATTCTACTAAATTAGACCCAAAATGATGTTTCAGTGTGTTCCAGAGCATTTCGCAAACCTTCGGAATGTAAAAAGATGCAAAACTTGTGTTTTGGGCCTGAATGCACTATTTCGAGGTACCAAAGTTGCGAAAATGGTTTCGTGATGAAAACACCGATTTTACTCCATTAGACCCAAAATGATGTTTGGGATTGTTCCAGAGCATTTCGCAAACCTTCAGCTTTTAAAAAGATGCAAAAGTTGTGTTTCGGGCCTGAATGCACTAGTACGGGGTACCGAAGTTGCGAAAATTATTTCACAACAAAAACACCCATTCTACTCCATTAGACCCAAAATGATGTTTCGGAGTGCTCCGGAGTATTTCGCAAACCTTGGGCTTGTAAAAAGATGCAAAACTTGTGTTTCGGGCCTGAATGCACAATTTCGGTGTACCGAGGCTGCGAAAATGGCTTCGCAACGAAAACACCCATTCTACTCCATTAGACCAAAAATGATGTTTGCGAGTGTTCCGAAGCATTTCGCAAACCTTCCGCTTTTAAAAAGATGCAAAAGTTGCTTTTCGGTCGTGAATGCACTATTGTACCGAAGTTGCGAAAATGGTTTCACAACGAAAACACCCATTCTACTAAATTAGACCCAAAATGATGTTTCAGTGTGTTCCAGAGCATTTCGCAAACCTTCGGAATGTAAAAAGATGCAAAACTTGTGTTTTGGGCCTGAATGCACTATTTCGAGGTACCAAAGTTGCGAAAATGGTTTCGTGACGAAAACACTGATTTTACTCCATTAGACCCAAAATGATGTTTGGGATTGTTCCAGAGCATTTCGCAAACCTTCAGCTTTTAAAAAGATGCAAAAGTTGTGTTTCGGGCCTGAATGCACTACTACGGGGTACCGAAGTTGCAAAAATTATTTCACAACAAAAACACCCATTCTACTACATTAGACCCAAAATGATGTTTCGGAGTGCTCCGGAGTATTTCGCAAACCTTGGGCTTGTAAAAAGATGCAAAACTTGTGTTTCGGGCCTGAATGCACAATTTTGGTGTACCGAGGTTGCGAAAATGGCTTCGCAACGAAAACACCCATTCTACCCCATTAGACCCAAAATGATGTTTGCGAGTGTTCCGAAGCATTTCGCAAACCTTCCGCTTTTAAAAAGATGCAAAAGTTGCTTTTCGGTCGTGAATGCACTATTGTACCGAAGTTGCGAAAATGGTTTCACAACGAAAACACCCATTCTACTAAATTAGACCCAAAATGATGTTTCAGTGTGTTCCAGAGCATTTCGCAAACCTTCGGAATATAAAAAGATGCAAAACTTGTGTTTTGGGCCTGAATGCACTATTTCGAGGTACCAAAGTTGCGAAAATGGTTTCGTGACGAAAACACCGATTTTACTCCGTTAGACCCAAAATGATGTTTGGGATTGTTCCAGAGCATTTCGCAAACCTTCAGCTTTTAAAAAGATGCAAAAGTTGTGTTTCGGGCCTCAATGCACTTCTATGGGGTACCGAAGTTGCGAAAATGGTTTCGTGACGAAAACACCGATTTTACTCCATTAGACCCAAAATGATGTTTGGGATTGTTCCAGAGCATTTCGCAAACCTTCAGCTTTTAAAAAGATGCAAAAGTTGTGTTTCGAGCCTGAATGCACTACTACGGGGTACCGAAGTTGCAAAAATTATTTCACAACAAAAACACCCATTCTACTACATTAGACCCAAAATGATGTTTCGGAGTGCTCCGGAGTATTTCGCAAACCTTGGGCTTGTAAAAAGATGCAAAACTTGTGTTTCGGGCCTGAATGCACAATTTTGGTGTACCGAGGTTGCGAAAATGGCTTCGCAACGAAAACACCCATTCTACTCCATTAGACCCAAAATGATGTTTGCGAGTGTTCCGAAGCATTTCGCAAACCTTCCGCTTTTAAAAAGATGCAAAAGTTGCTTTTCGGTCGTGAATGCACTATTGTACCGAAGTTGCGAAAATGGTTTCACAACGAAAACACCCATTCTACTAAATTAGACCCAAAATGATGTTTCAGTGTGTTCCAGAGCATTTCGCAAACCTTCGGAATGTAAAAAGATGCAAAACTTGTGTTTTGGGCCTGAATGCACTATTTCGAGGTACCAAAGTTGCGAAAATGGTTTCGTGACGAAAACACCGATTTTACTCCATTAGACCCAAAATGATGTTTGGGATTGTTCCAGAGCATTTCGCAAACCTTCAGCTTTTAAAAAGATGCAAAAGTTGTGTTTCGGGCCTGAATGCACTTCTATGGGGTACCGAAGTTGCGAAAATGGCTTCGTTACGAAAACACCGATTTTACTCCATTAGACCCAAAATGATGTTTGGGATTGTTCCTGAGCATTTCGCAAACCTTGTGCTTGTAAAAAGATGCAAAACTTGTGTTTCGGGCCTGAATGCACAATTTTGGTGTACCGAGGTTGCGAAAATGGCTTCGCACCGAAAACACCCGTTCTACTCCATTAGACCCAAAATGATGTTTGCGAGTGTTCCGAAGCATTTCGCAAACCTTCCGCTTTTAAAAAGATGCAAAAGTTGTGTTTCGGTCGTGAATGCGCTATTTTGGGGTACTGAAGTTACGAAAATGGTTTCACAACGAAAACACCCATTCTACTAAATTAGACCCAAAATGATGTTTCAGTGTGTTCCAGAGCATTTCGCAAACCTTCGGAATGTAAAAAGATGCAAAACTTGTGTTTTGGGCCTGAATGCACTATTTCGAGGTACCAAAGTTGCGAAAATGGTTTCGTGACGAAAACACCGATTTTACTCCATTAGACCCAAAATGATGTTTGGGATTGTTCCAGAGCATTTCGCAAACCTTCAGCTTTTAAAAAGATGCAAAAGTTGTGTTTCGGGCCTGAATGCACTACTACGGGGTACCGAAGTTGCGAAAATTATTTCACAACAAAAACACCCATTCTACTCCATTAGACCCAAAATGATGTTTCGGAGTGCTCCGGAGTATTTCGCAAACCTTGGGCTTGTAAAAAGATGCAAAACTTGTGTTTCGGGCCTGAATGCACAATTTTGGTGTACCGAGGTTGCGAAAATGGCTTCGCAACGAAAACACCCATTCTACTCCATTAGACCCAAAATGATGTTTGCGAGTGTTCCGAAGCATTTCGCAAACCTTTCGCTTTTAAAAAGATGCAAAAGTTGCGTTTCGGTCGTGAATGCACTATTGTACCGATGTTGCGAAAATGGTTTCACAACGAAAACACCCATTCTACTAAATTAGACCCAAAATGATGTTTCAGTGTGTTCCAGAGCATTTCGCAAACCTTCGGAATGTAAAAAGATGCAAAACTTGTGTTTTCGGCCTGAATGCACTATTTCGAGGTACCAAAGTTGCGAAAATGGTTTCGTGACGAAAACACCGATTTTACTCCATTAGACCCAAAATGATGTTTGGGATTGTTCCAGAGCATTTCGCAAACCTTCAGCTTTTAAAAAGATGCAAAAGTTGTGTTTCAGGCCTGAATGCACTACTAAGGGGTACCGAAGTTGCGAAAATTATTTCACAACAAAAACACCCATTCTACTCCATTAGACCCAAAATTATGTTTCGGAGTGCTCCGGAGTATTTCGCAAACCTTGGGCTTGTAAAAAGATGCAAAACTTGTGTTTCGGGCCTGAATGCACAATTTTGGTGTACCGAGGTTGCGAAAATGGCTTCGCAACGAAAACACCCATTCTACTCCATTAGACCCAAAATGATGTTTGCGAGTGTTCCGAAGCATTTCGCAAACCTTTCGCTTTTAAAAAGATGCAAAAGTTTCGTTTCGGTCGTGAATGCACTATTGTACCGAAGTTGCGAAAATGGTTTCACAACGAAAACACCCATTCTACTAAATTAGACACAAAATGATGTTTCAGTGTGTTCCAGAGCATTTCGCAAACCTTCGGAATGTAAAAAGATGCAAAACTTGTGTTTTCGGCCTGAATGCACTATTTCGAGGTACCAAAGTTGCGAAAATGGTTTCGTGACGAAAACATCGATTTTACTCCATTAGACCCAAAATGATGTTTGGGATTGTTCCACAGCATTTCGCAAACCTTCAGCTTTTAAAAAGATGCAAAAGTTGTGTTTCGGGCCTGAATGCACTAGTACGGGGTACCGAAGTTGCGAAAATTATTTCACAACAAAAACACCCATTCTACTCCATTAGACCCAAAATGATGTTTCGGAGTGCTCCGGAGTATTTCGCAAACCTTGGGCTTGTAAAAAGATGCAAAACTTGTGTTTCGGGCCTGAATGCACAATTTCGGTGTACCGAGGCTGCGAAAATGGCTTCGCAACGAAAACACCCATTCTACTCCATTAGACCCAAAATGATGTTTGCGAGTGTTCCGAAGCATTTCGCAAACCTTCCGCTTTTAAAAAGATGCAAAAGTTGCTTTTCGGTCGTGAATGCACTATTGTACCGAAGTTGCGAAAATGGTTTCACAACGAAAACACCCATTCTACTAAATTAGACCCAAAATGATGTTTCAGTGTGTTCCAGAGCATTTCGCAAACCTTCGGAATATAAAAAGATGCAAAACTTGTGTTTTGGGCCTGAATGCACTATTTCGAGGTACCAAAGTTGCGAAAATGGTTTCGTGACGAAAACACCGATTTTACTCCGTTAGACCCAAAATGATGTTTGGGATTGTTCCAGAGCATTTCGCAAACCTTCAGCTTTTAAAAAGATGCAAAACTTGTGTTTTGGGCCTGAATGCACTTCTATGGGGTACCGAAGTTGCGAAAATGGTTTCGTGACGAAAACACCGATTTTACTCCATTAGACCCAAAATGATGTTTGGGATTGTTCCAGAGCATTTCGCAAACCTTCAGCTTTTAAAAAGATGCAAAACTTGTGTTTCGGGCCTGAATGCACAATTTTGGTGTACCGAGGTTGCGAAAATGGCTTCGCACCGAAAACACCCGTTCTACTCCATTAGACCCAAAATGATGTTTGCGAGTGTTCCGAAGCATTTCGCAAACCTTCCGCTTTTAAAAAGATGCAAAAGTTGTGTTTCGGTCGTGAATGCGCTATTTTGGGGTACTGAAGTTACGAAAATGGTTTCACAACGAAAACACCCATTCTACTAAATTAGACCCAAAATGATGTTTCAGTGTGTTCCAGAGCATTTCGCAAACCTTCGGAATGTAAAAAGATGCAAAACTTGTGTTTTGGGCCTGAATGCACTATTTCGAGGTACCAAAGTTGCGAAAATGGTTTCGTGACGAAAACACCGATTTTACTCCATTAGACCCAAAATGATGTTTGGGATTGTTCCAGAGCATTTCGCAAACCTTCAGCTTTTAAAAAGATGCAAAAGTTGTGTTTCAGGCCTGAATGCACTACTACGGGGTACCGAAGTTGCGAATATTATTTCACAACAAAAACACCCATTCTACTCCATTAGACCCAAAATGATGTTTCGGAGTGCTCCGGAGTATTTCGCAAACCTTGGGCTTGTAAAAAGATGCAAAACTTGTGTTTCGGGCCTGAATGCACAATTTTGGTGTACCGAGGTTGCGAAAATGGCTTCGCAACGAAAACACCCATTCTACTCCATTAGACCCAAAATGATGTTTGCGAGTGTTCCGAAGCATTTCGCAAACCTTTCGCTTTTAAAAAGATGCAAAAGTTGCGTTTCGGTCGTGAATGCACTATTGTACCGATGTTGCGAAAATGGTTTCACAACGAAAACACCCATTCTACTAAATTAGACACAAAATGATGTTTCAGTGTGTTCCAGAGCATTTCGCAAACCTTCGGAATGTAAAAAGATGCAAAACTTGTGTTTTCGGCCTGAATGCACTATTTCGAGGTACCAAAGTTGCGAAAATGGTTTCGTGACGAAAACATCGATTTTACTCCATTAGACCCAAAATGATGTTTGGGATTGTTCCACAGCATTTCGCAAACCTTCAGCTTTTAAAAAGATGCAAAAGTTGTGTTTCAGGCCTGAATGCACTACTACGGGGTACCGAAGTTGCGAATATTATTTCACAACAAAAACACCCATTCTACTCCATTAGACCCAAAATGATGTTTCGGAGTGCTCCGGAGTATTTCGCAAACCTTGGGCTTGTAAAAAGATGCAAAACTTGTGTTTCGGGCCTGAATGCACAATTTTGGTGTACCGAGGTTGCGAAAATGACTTCGCAACGAAAACACCCATTCTACTCCATTAGACCCAAAATGATGTTTGCGAGTGTTCCGAAGCATTTCGCAAACCTTTCGCTTTTAAAAAGATGCAAAAGTTTCGTTTCGGTCGTGAATGCACTATTGTACCGATGTTGCGAAAATGGTTTCACAACGAAAACACCCATTCTACTAAAATAGACACAAAATGATGTTTCAGTGTGTTCCAGAGCATTTCGCAAACCTTCGGAATGTAAAAAGATGCAAAACTTGTGTTTTCGGCCTGAATGCACTATTTCGAGGTACCAAAGTTGCGAAAATGGTTTCGTGACGAAAACACCGATTTTACTCCATTAGACCCAAAATGATGTTTGGGATTGTTCCAGAGCATTTCGCAAACCTTCAGCTTTTAAAAAGATGCAAAAGTTGTGTTTCGGGCCTGAATGCACTACTACGGGGTACTGAAGTTGCGAAAATTATTTCACAATAAAAACACCCATTCTACTCCATTAGACCCAAAATGATGTTTCGGAGTGCTCCGGAGTATTTCGCAAACCTTGGGCTTGTAAAAAGATGCAAAACTTGTGTTTCGGGCCTGAATGCACAATTTCGGTGTACCGAGGCTGCGAAAATGGCTTCGCAACGAAAACACCCATTCTACTCCATTAGACCCAAAATGATGTTTGCGAGTGTTCCGAAGCATTTCGCAAACCTTCCGCTTTTAAAAAGATGCAAAAGTTGCGTTTCGGTCGTGAATGCACTATTGTACCGAAGTTGCGAAAATGGTTTCACAACGAAAACACCCATTCTACTAAATTAGACCCAAAATGATGTTTCAGTGTGTTCCAGAGCATTTCGCAAACCTTCGGAATGTAAAAAGATGCAAAACTTGTGTTTTGGGCCTGAATGCACTATTTCGAGGTACCAAAGTTGCGAAAATGGTTTCGTGACGAAAACACCGATTTTACTCCATTAGACCCAAAATGATGTTTGGGATTGTTCCAGAGCATTTCGCAAACCTTCAGCTTTTAAAAAGATGCAAAAGTTGTGTTTCGGGCCTGAATGCACTACTACGGGGTACCGAAGTTGCAAAAATTATTTCACAACAAAAACACCCATTCTACTCCATTAGACCCAAAATGATGTTTCGGAGTGCTCCGGAGTATTTCGCAAACCTTGGGCTTGTAAAAAGATGCAAAACTTGTGTTTCGGGCCTGAATGCACAATTTTGGTGTACCGAGGTTGCGAAAATGGCTTCGCAACGAAAACACCCATTCTACTCCATTAGACCCAAAATGATGTTTGCGAGTGTTCCGAAGCATTTCGCAAACCTTCCGCTTTTAAAAAGATGCAAAAGTTGCGTTTCGGTCGTGAATGCACTATTGTACCGAAGTTGCGAAAATGGTTTCACAACGAAAACACCCATTCTACTAAATTAGACCCAAAATGATGTTTCAGTGTGTTCCAGAGCATTTCGCAAACCTTTGGAATGTAAAAAGATGCAAAACTTGTGTTTTGGGCCTGAATACACTATTTCGAGGTACCAAAGCTGCGAAAATGGTTTCGTGACGAAAACACCGATTTTACTCCATTAGACCCAAAATGATGTTTGGGATTGTTCCAGAGCATTTCGCAAACCTTCAGCTTTTAAAAAGATGCAAAAGTTGTGTTTCGGGACTGAATGCACTACTACGGGGTACCGAAGTTGCAAAAATTATTTCACAACAAAAACACCCATTCTACTCCATTAGACCCAAAATGATGTTTCGGAGTGCTCCGGAGTATTTCGCAAACCTTGGGCTTGTAAAAAGATGCAAAACTTGTGTTTCGGGCCTGAATGCACAATTTTGGTGTACCGAGGTTGCGAAAATGGCTTCGCAACGAAAACACCCATTCTACTCCATTAGACCCAAAATGATGTTTGCGAGTGTTCCGAAGCATTTCGCAAACCTTTCGCTTTTAAAAAGATGCAAATGTTGCGTTTCGGTCGTGAATGCACTATTGTACCGAAGTTGCGAAAATGGTTTCACAACGAAAACACCCATTCTACTAAATTAGACCCAAAATGATGTTTCAGTGTGTTCCAGAGCATTTCGCAAACCTTCGGAATGTAAAAAGATGCAAAACTTGTGTTTTCGGCCTGAATGCACTATTTCGAGGTACCAATGTTGCGAAAATGGTTTCGTGACGAAAACACCGATTTTACTCCATTAGACCCAAAATGATGTTTGGGATTGTTCCAGAGCATTTCGCAAACCTTCAGCTTTTAAAAAGATGCAAAAGTTGTGTTTCGGGCCTGAATGCACTACTACGGGGTACTGAAGTTGCGAAAATTATTTCACAATAAAAACACCCATTCTACTCCATTAGACCCAAAATGATGTTTCGGAGTGCTCCGGAGTATTTCGCAAACCTTGGGCTTGTAAAAAGATGCAAAACTTGTGTTTCGGGCCTGAATGCACAATTTTGGTGTACCGAGGTTGTGAAAATGGCTTCACAACGAAAACACCCATTCTACTCCATTAGACCCAAAATGATGTTTGCGAGTGTTCCGAAGCATTTCGCAAACCTTCCGCTTTTAAAAAGATGCAAAAGTTGCGTTTCGGTCCTGAATGCACTATTGTACCGAAGTTGCGAAAATGGTTTCACAACGAAAACACCCATTCTACTAAATTAGACCCAAAATGATGTTTCAGTGTGTTCCAGAGCATTTCGCAAACCTTCAGCTTTTAAAAAGATGCAAAAGTTGTGTTTCGGGCCTGAATGCACTACTACGGGGTACCGAAGTTGCAAAAATTATTTCACAACAAAAACACCCATTCTACTCCATTAGATCCAAAATGATGTTTCGGAGTGCTCCGGAGTATTTCGCAAACCTTGGGCTTGTAAAAAGATGCAAAACTTGTGTTTCGGGCCTGAATGCACAATTTTGGTGTACCGAGGTTGCGAAAATGGCTTCGCAACGAAAACACCCATTCTACTCCATTAGACCCAAAATGATGTTTGCGAGTGTTCCGAAGCATTTCGCAAACCTTCCGCTTTTAAAAAGATGCAAAAGTTTGTTTCGGTCGTGAATGCACTATTGTACCGAAGTTGCGAAAATGGTTTCACAACGAAAACACCCATTCTACTAAATTAGACCCAAAATGATGTTTCAGTGTGTTCCAGAGCATTTCGCAAACCTTTGGAATGTAAAAAGATGCAAAACTTGTGTTTTGGGCCTGAATACACTATTTCGAGGTACCAAAGCTGCGAAAATGGTTTCGTGACGAAAACACCGATTTTACTCCATTAGACCCAAAATGATGTTTGGGATTGTTCCAGAGCATTTCGCAAACCTTCAGCTTTTAAAAAGATGCAAAAGTTGTGTTTCGGGACTGAATGCACTACTACGGGGTACCGAAGTTGCAAAAATTATTTCACAACAAAAACACCCATTCTACTCCATTAGACCCAAAATGATGTTTCGGAGTGCTCCGGAGTATTTCGCAAACCTTGGGCTTGTAAAAAGATGCAAAACTTGTGTTTCGGGCCTGAATGCACAATTTCGGTGTACCGAGGCTGCGAAAATGGCTTCGCAACGAAAACACCCATTCTACTCCATTAGACCCAAAATGATGTTTGCGAGTGTTCCGAAGCATTTCGCAAACCTTTCGCTTTTAAAAAGATGCAAAAGTTGCGTTTCGGTCGTGAATGCACTATTGTACCGATGTTGCGAAAATGGTTTCACAACGAAAACACCCATTCTACTAAATTAGACACAAAATGATGTTTCAGTGTGTTCCAGAGCATTTCGCAAACCTTCGGAATGTAAAAAGATGCAAAACTTGTGTTTTCGGCCTGAATGCACTATTTCGAGGTACCAAAGTTGCGAAAATGGTTTCGTGACGAAAACATCGATTTTACTCCATTAGACCCAAAATGATGTTTGGGATTGTTCCACAGCATTTCGCAAACCTTCAGCTTTTAAAAAGATGCAAAAGTTGTGTTTCAGGCCTGAATGCACTACTACGGGGTACCGAAGTTGCGAATATTATTTCACAACAAAAACACCCATTCTACTCCATTAGACCCAAAATGATGTTTCGGAGTGCTCCGGAGTATTTCGCAAACCTTGGGCTTGTAAAAAGATGCAAAACTTGTGTTTCGGGCCTGAATGCACAATTTTGGTGTACCGAGGTTGCGAAAATGGCTTCGCAACGAAAACACCCATTCTACTCCATTAGACCCAAAATGATGTTTGCGAGTGTTCCGAAGCATTTCGCAAACCTTTCGCTTTTAAAAAGATGCAAAAGTTTCGTTTCGGTCGTGAATGCACTATTGTACCGATGTTGCGAAAATGGTTTCACAACGAAAACACCCATTCTACTAAATTAGACACAAAATGATGTTTCAGTGTGTTCCAGAGCATTTCGCAAACCTTCGGAATGTAAAAAGATGCAAAACTTGTGTTTTCGGCCTGAATGCACTATTTCGAGGTACCAAAGTTGCGAAAATGGTTTCGTGACGAAAACACCGATTTTACTCCATTAGACCCAAAATGATGTTTGGGATTGTTCCAGAGCATTTCGCAAACCTTCAGCTTTTAAAAAGATGCAAAAGTTGTGTTTCGGGCCTGAATGCACTACTACGGGGTACTGAAGTTGCGAAAATTATTTCACAATAAAAACACCCATTCTACTCCATTAGACCCAAAACGATGTTTCGGAGTGCTCCGGAGTATTTCGCAAACCTTGGGCTTGTAAAAAGATGCAAAACTTGTGTTTCGGGCCTGAATGCACAATTTCGGTGTACCGAGGCTGCGAAAATGGCTTCGCAACGAAAACACCCATTCTACTCCATTAGACCCAAAATGATGTTTGCGAGTGTTCCGAAGCATTTCGCAAACCTTCCGCTTTTAAAAAGATGCAAAAGTTGCGTTTCGGTCGTGAATGCACTATTGTACCGAAGTTGCGAAAATGGTTTCACAACGAAAACACCCATTCTACTAAATTAGACCCAAAATGATGTTTCAGTGTGTTCCAGAGCATTTCGCAAACCTTCGGAATGTAAAAAGATGCAAAACTTGTGTTTTGGGCCTGAATGCACTATTTCGAGGTACCAAAGTTGCGAAAATGGTTTCGTGACGAAAACACCGATTTTACTCCATTAGACCCAAAATGATGTTTGGGATTGTTCCAGAGCATTTCGCAAACCTTCAGCTTTTAAAAAGATGCAAAAGTTGTGTTTCGGGACTGAATGCACTACTACGGGGTACCGAAGTTGCAAAAATTATTTCACAACAAAAACACCCATTCTACTCCATTAGACCCAAAATGATGTTTCGGAGTGCTCCGGAGTATTTCGCAAACCTTGGGCTTGTAAAAAGATGCAAAACTTGTGTTTCGGGCCTGAATGCACAATTTCGGTGTACCGAGGCTACGAAAATGGCTTCGCAACGAAAACACCCATTCTACTCCATTAGACCCAAAATGATGTTTGCGAGTGTTCCGAAGCATTTCGCAAACCTTTCGCTTTTAAAAAGATGCAAAAGTTGCGTTTCGGTCGTGAATGCACTATTGTACCGATGTTGCGAAAATGGTTTCACAACGAAAACACCCATTCTACTAAATTAGACACAAAATGATGTTTCAGTGTGTTCCAGAGCATTTCGCAAACCTTCGGAATGTAAAAAGATGCAAAACTTGTGTTTTCGGCCTGAATGCACTATTTCGAGGTACCAAAGTTGCGAAAATGGTTTCGTGACGAAAACATCGATTTTACTCCATTAGACCCAAAATGATGTTTGGGATTGTTCCACAGCATTTCGCAAACCTTCAGCTTTTAAAAAGATGCAAAAGTTGTGTTTCAGGCCTGAATGCACTACTACGGGGTACCGAAGTTGCGAATATTATTTCACAACAAAAACACCCATTCTACTCCATTAGACCCAAAATGATGTTTCGGAGTGCTCCGGAGTATTTCGCAAACCTTGGGCTTGTAAAAAGATGCAAAACTTGTGTTTCGGGCCTGAATGCACAATTTTGGTGTACCGAGGTTGCGAAAATGGCTTCGCAACGAAAACACCCATTCTACTCCATTAGACCCAAAATGATGTTTGCGAGTGTTCCGAAGCATTTCGCAAACCTTTCGCTTTTAAAAAGATGCAAAAGTTGCGTTTCGGTCGTGAATGCACTATTGTACCGATGTTGCGAAAATGGTTTCACAACGAAAACACCCATTCTACTAAATTAGACACAAAATGATGTTTCAGTGTGTTCCAGAGCATTTCGCAAACCTTCGGAATGTAAAAAGATGCAAAACTTGTGTTTTCGGCCTGAATGCACTATTTCGAGGTACCAAAGTTGCGAAAATGGTTTCGTGACGAAAACATCGATTTTACTCCATTAGACCCAAAATGATGTTTGGGATTGTTCCACAGCATTTCGCAAACCTTCAGCTTTTAAAAAGATGCAAAAGTTGTGTTTCAGGCCTGAATGCACTACTACGGGGTACCGAAGTTGCGAATATTATTTCACAACAAAAACACCCATTCTACTCCATTAGACCCAAAATGATGTTTCGGAGTGCTCCGGAGTATTTCGCAAACCTTGGGCTTGTAAAAAGATGCAAAACTTGTGTTTCGGGCCTGAATGCACAATTTTGGTGTACCGAGGTTGCGAAAATGGCTTCGCAACGAAAACACCCATTCTACTCCATTAGACCCAAAATGATGTTTGCGAGTGTTCCGAAGCATTTCGCAAACCTTTCGCTTTTAAAAAGATGCAAAAGTTTCGTTTCGGTCGTGAATGCACTATTGTACCGATGTTGCGAAAATGGTTTCACAACGAAAACACCCATTCTACTAAATTAGACACAAAATGATGTTTCAGTGTGTTCCAGAGCATTTCGCAAACCTTCGGAATGTAAAAAGATGCAAAACTTGTGTTTTCGGCCTGAATGCACTATTTCGAGGTACCAAAGTTGCGAAAATGGTTTCGTGACGAAAACACCGATTTTACTCCATTAGACCCAAAATGATGTTTGGGATTGTTCCAGAGCATTTCGCAAACCTTCAGCTTTTAAAAAGATGCAAAAGTTGTGTTTCGGGCCTGAATGCACTACTACGGGGTACTGAAGTTGCGAAAATTATTTCACAATAAAAACACCCATTCTACTCCATTAGACCCAAAATGATGTTTCGGAGTGCTCCGGAGTATTTCGCAAACCTTGGGCTTGTAAAAAGATGCAAAACTTGTGTTTCGGGCCTGAATGCACAATTTCGGTGTACCGAGGCTGCGAAAATGGCTTCGCAACGAAAACACCCATTCTACTCCATTAGACCCAAAATGATGTTTGCGAGTGTTCCGAAGCATTTCGCAAACCTTCCGCTTTTAAAAAGATGCAAAAGTTGCGTTTCGGTCGTGAATGCACTATTGTACCGAAGTTGCGAAAATGGTTTCACAACGAAAACACCCATTCTACTAAATTAGACCCAAAATGATGTTTCAGTGTGTTCCAGAGCATTTCGCAAACCTTCGGAATGTAAAAAGATGCAAAACTTGTGTTTTGGGCCTGAATGCACTATTTCGAGGTACCAAAGTTGCGAAAATGGTTTCGTGACGAAAACACCGATTTTACTCCATTAGACCCAAAATGATGTTTGGGATTGTTCCAGAGCATTTCGCAAACCTTCAGCTTTTAAAAAGATGCAAAAGTTGTGTTTCGGGCCTGAATGCACTACTACGGGGTACCGAAGTTGCAAAAATTATTTCACAACAAAAACACCCATTCTACTCCATTAGACCCAAAATGATGTTTCGGAGTGCTCCGGAGTATTTCGCAAACCTTGGGCTTGTAAAAAGATGCAAAACTTGTGTTTCGGGCCTGAATGCACAATTTTGGTGTACCGAGGTTGCGAAAATGGCTTCGCAACGAAAACACCCATTCTACTCCATTAGACCCAAAATGATGTTTGCGAGTGTTCCGAAGCATTTCGCAAACCTTCCGCTTTTAAAAAGATGCAAAAGTTGCGTTTCGGTCGTGAATGCACTATTGTACCGAAGTTGCGAAAATGGTTTCACAACGAAAACACCCATTCTACTAAATTAGACCCAAAATGATGTTTCAGTGTGTTCCAGAGCATTTCGCAAACCTTTGGAATGTAAAAAGATGCAAAACTTGTGTTTTGGGCCTGAATACACTATTTCGAGGTACCAAAGCTGCGAAAATGGTTTCGTGACGAAAACACCGATTTTACTCCATTAGACCCAAAATGATGTTTGGGATTGTTCCAGAGCATTTCGCAAACCTTCAGCTTTTAAAAAGATGCAAAAGTTGTGTTTCGGGACTGAATGCACTACTACGGGGTACCGAAGTTGCAAAAATTATTTCACAACAAAAACACCCATTCTACTCCATTAGACCCAAAATGATGTTTCGGAGTGCTCCGGAGTATTTCGCAAACCTTGGGCTTGTAAAAAGATGCAAAACTTGTGTTTCGGGCCTGAATGCACAATTTTGGTGTACCGAGGTTGCGAAAATGGCTTCGCAACGAAAACACCCATTCTACTCCATTAGACCCAAAATGATGTTTGCGAGTGTTCCGAAGCATTTCGCAAACCTTTCGCTTTTAAAAAGATGCAAAAGTTGCGTTTCGGTCGTGAATGCACTATTGTACCGAAGTTGCGAAAATGGTTTCACAACGAAAACACCCATTCTACTAAATTAGACCCAAAATGATGTTTCAGTGTGTTCCAGAGCATTTCGCAAACCTTCGGAATGTAAAAAGATGCAAAACTTGTGTTTTCGGCCTGAATGCACTATTTCGAGGTACCAATGTTGCGAAAATGGTTTCGTGACGAAAACACCGATTTTACTCCATTAGACCCAAAATGATGTTTGGGATTGTTCCAGAGCATTTCGCAAACCTTCAGCTTTTAAAAAGATGCAAAAGTTGTGTTTCGGGCCTGAATGCACTACTACGGGGTACTGAAGTTGCGAAAATTATTTCACAATAAAAACACCCATTCTACTCCATTAGACCCAAAATGATGTTTCGGAGTGCTCCGGAGTATTTCGCAAACCTTGGGCTTGTAAAAAGATGCAAAACTTGTGTTTCGGGCCTGAATGCACAATTTTGGTGTACCGAGGTTGTGAAAATGGCTTCACAACGAAAACACCCATTCTACTCCATTAGACCCAAAATGATGTTTGCGAGTGTTCCGAAGCATTTCGCAAACCTTCCGCTTTTAAAAAGATGCAAAAGTTGCGTTTCGGTCCTGAATGCACTATTGTACCGAAGTTGCGAAAATGGTTTCACAACGAAAACACCCATTCTACTAAATTAGACCCAAAATGATGTTTCAGTGTGTTCCAGAGCATTTCGCAAACCTTCGGAATGTAAAAAGATGCAAAACTTTTGTTTTGGGCCTGAATGCACTATTTCGAGGTACCAAAGTTGCGAAAATGGTTTCGTGACGAAAACACCGATTTTACTCCATTAGACCCAAAATGATGTTTGGGATTGTTCCAGAGCATTTCGCAAACCTTCAGCTTTTAAAAAGATGCAAAAGTTGTGTTTCGGGCCTGAATGCACTACTACGGGGTACTGAAGTTGCGAAAATTATTTCACAATAAAAACACCCATTCTACTCCATTAGACCCAAAATGATGTTTCGGAGTGCTCCGGAGTATTTCGCAAACCTTGGGCTTGTAAAAAGATGCAAAACTTGTGTTTCGGGCCTGAATGCACAATTTTGGTGTACCGAGGTTGTGAAAATGGCTTCACAACGAAAACACCCATTCTACTCCATTAGACCCAAAATGATGTTTGCGAGTGTTCCGAAGCATTTCGCAAACCTTCCGCTTTTAAAAAGATGCAAAAGTTGCGTTTCGGTCCTGAATGCACTATTGTACCGAAGTTGCGAAAATGGTTTCACAACGAAAACACCCATTCTACTAAATTAGACCCAAAATGATGTTTCAGTGTGTTCCAGAGCATTTCGCAAACCTTCAGCTTTTAAAAAGATGCAAAAGTTGTGTTTCGGGCCTGAATGCACTACTACGGGGTACCGAAGTTGCAAAAATTATTTCACAACAAAAACACCCATTCTACTCCATTAGATCCAAAATGATGTTTCGGAGTGCTCCGGAGTATTTCGCAAACCTTGGGCTTGTAAAAAGATGCAAAACTTGTGTTTCGGGCCTGAATGCACAATTTTGGTGTACCGAGGTTGCGAAAATGGCTTCGCAACGAAAACACCCATTCTACTCCATTAGACCCAAAATGATGTTTGCGAGTGTTCCGAAGCATTTCGCAAACCTTTCGCTTTTAAAAAGATGCAAAAGTTGCGTTTCGGTCGTGAATGCACTATTGTACCGAAGTTGCGAAAATGGTTTCACAACGAAAACACCCATTCTACTAAATTAGACCCAAAATGATGTTTCAGTGTGTTCCAGAGCATTTCGCAAACCTTCGGAATGTAAAAAGATGCAAAACTTGTGTTTTCGGCCTGAATGCACTATTTCGAGGTACCAATGTTGCGAAAATGGTTTCGTGACGAAAACACCGATTTTACTCCATTAGACCCAAAATGATGTTTGGGATTGTTCCAGAGCATTTCGCAAACCTTCAGCTTTTAAAAAGATGCAAAAGTTGTGTTTCGGGCCTGAATGCACTACTACGGGGTACTGAAGTTGCGAAAATTATTTCACAATAAAAACACCCATTCTACTCCATTAGACCCAAAATGATGTTTCGGAGTGCTCCGGAGTATTTCGCAAACCTTGGGCTTGTAAAAAGATGCAAAACTTGTGTTTCGGGCCTGAATGCACAATTTTGGTGTACCGAGGTTGTGAAAATGGCTTCACAACGAAAACACCCATTCTACTCCATTAGACCCAAAATGATGTTTGCGAGTGTTCCGAAGCATTTCGCAAACCTTCCGCTTTTAAAAAGATGCAAAAGTTGCGTTTCGGTCCTGAATGCACTATTGTACCGAAGTTGCGAAAATGGTTTCACAACGAAAACACCCATTCTACTAAATTAGACCCAAAATGATGTTTCAGTGTGTTCCAGAGCATTTCGCAAACCTTCGGAATGTAAAAAGATGCAAAACTTTTGTTTTGGGCCTGAATGCACTATTTCGAGGTACCAAAGTTGCGAAAATGGTTTCGTGACGAAAACACCGATTTTACTCCATTAGACCCAAAATGATGTTTGGGATTGTTCCAGAGCATTTCGCAAACCTTCAGCTTTTAAAAAGATGCAAAAGTTGTGTTTCGGGCCTGAATGCACTACTACGGGGTACTGAAGTTGCGAAAATTATTTCACAATAAAAACACCCATTCTACTCCATTAGACCCAAAATGATGTTTCGGAGTGCTCCGGAGTATTTCGCAAACCTTGGGCTTGTAAAAAGATGCAAAACTTGTGTTTCGGGCCTGAATGCACAATTTTGGTGTACCGAGGTTGTGAAAATGGCTTCACAACGAAAACACCCATTCTACTCCATTAGACCCAAAATGATGTTTGCGAGTGTTCCGAAGCATTTCGCAAACCTTCCGCTTTTAAAAAGATGCAAAAGTTGCGTTTCGGTCCTGAATGCACTATTGTACCGAAGTTGCGAAAATGGTTTCACAACGAAAACACCCATTCTACTAAATTAGACCCAAAATGATGTTTCAGTGTGTTCCAGAGCATTTCGCAAACCTTCAGCTTTTAAAAAGATGCAAAAGTTGTGTTTCGGGCCTGAATGCACTACTACGGGGTACCGAAGTTGCAAAAATTATTTCACAACAAAAACACCCATTCTACTCCATTAGATCCAAAATGATGTTTCGGAGTGCTCCGGAGTATTTCGCAAACCTTGGGCTTGTAAAAAGATGCAAAACTTGTGTTTCGGGCCTGAATGCACAATTTTGGTGTACCGAGGTTGCGAAAATGGCTTCGCAACGAAAACACCCATTCTACTCCATTAGACCCAAAATGATGTTTGCGAGTGTTCCGAAGCATTTCGCAAACCTTCCGCTTTTAAAAAGATGCAAAAGTTTGTTTCGGTCGTGAATGCACTATTGTACCGAAGTTGCGAAAATGGTTTCACAACGAAAACACCCATTCTACTAAATTAGACCCAAAATGATGTTTCAGTGTGTTCCAGAGCATTTCGCAAACCTTTGGAATGTAAAAAGATGCAAAACTTGTGTTTTGGGCCTGAATACACTATTTCGAGGTACCAAAGCTGCGAAAATGGTTTCGTGACGAAAACACCGATTTTACTCCATTAGACCCAAAATGATGTTTGGGATTGTTCCAGAGCATTTCGCAAACCTTCAGCTTTTAAAAAGATGCAAAAGTTGTGTTTCGGGACTGAATGCACTACTACGGGGTACCGAAGTTGCAAAAATTATTTCACAACAAAAACACCCATTCTACTCCATTAGACCCAAAATGATGTTTCGGAGTGCTCCGGAGTATTTCGCAAACCTTGGGCTTGTAAAAAGATGTAAAACTTGTGTTTCGGGCCTGAATGCACAATTTTGGTGTACCGAGGTTGCGAAAATGGCTTCGCAACGAAAACACCCATTCTACTCCATTAGACCCAAAATGATGTTTGCGAGTGTTCCGAAGCATTTCGCAAACCTTTCGCTTTTAAAAAGATGCAAAAGTTGCGTTTCGGTCGTGAATGCACTATTGTACCGAAGTTGCGAAAATGGTTTCACAACGAAAACACCCATTCTACTAAATTAGACCCAAAATGATGTTTCAGTGTGTTCCAGAGCATTTCGCAAACCTTCGGAATGTAAAAAGATGCAAAACTTGTGTTTTCGGCCTGAATGCACTATTTCGAGGTACCAATGTTGCGAAAATGGTTTCGTGACGAAAACACCGATTTTACTCCATTAGACCCAAAATGATGTTTGGGATTGTTCCAGAGCATTTCGCAAACCTTCAGCTTTTAAAAAGATGCAAAAGTTGTGTTTCGGGCCTGAATGCACTACTACGGGGTACTGAAGTTGCGAAAATTATTTCACAATAAAAACACCCATTCTACTCCATTAGACCCAAAATGATGTTTCGGAGTGCTCCGGAGTATTTCGCAAACCTTGGGCTTGTAAAAAGATGCAAAACTTGTGTTTCGGGCCTGAATGCACAATTTTGGTGTACCGAGGTTGTGAAAATGGCTTCACAACGAAAACACCCATTCTACTCCATTAGACCCAAAATGATGTTTGCGAGTGTTCCGAAGCATTACGCAAACCTTCCGCTTTTAAAAAGATGCAAAAGTTGCGTTTCGGTCCTGAATGCACTATTGTACCGAAGTTGCGAAAATGGTTTCACAACGAAAACACCCATTCTACTAAATTAGACCCAAAATGATGTTTCAGTGTGTTCCAGAGCATTTCGCAAACCTTCAGCTTTTAAAAAGATGCAAAAGTTGTGTTTCGGGCCTGAATGCACTACTACGGGGTACCGAAGTTGCAAAAATTATTTCACAACAAAAACACCCATTCTACTCCATTAGATCCAAAATGATGTTTCGGAGTGCTCCGGAGTATTTCGCAAACCTTGGGCTTGTAAAAAGATGCAAAACTTGTGTTTCGGGCCTGAATGCACAATTTTGGTGTACCGAGGTTGCGAAAATGGCTTCGCAACGAAAACACCCATTCTACTCCATTAGACCCAAAATGATGTTTGCGAGTGTTCCGAAGCATTTCGCAAACCTTCCGCTTTTAAAAAGATGCAAAAGTTTGTTTCGGTCGTGAATGCACTATTGTACCGAAGTTGCGAAAATGGTTTCACAACGAAAACACCCATTCTACTAAATTAGACCCAAAATGATGTTTCAGTGTGTTCCAGAGCATTTCGCAAACCTTTGGAATGTAAAAAGATGCAAAACTTGTGTTTTGGGCCTGAATACACTATTTCGAGGTACCAAAGCTGCGAAAATGGTTTCGTGACGAAAACACCGATTTTACTCCATTAGACCCAAAATGATGTTTGGGATTGTTCCAGAGCATTTCGCAAACCTTCAGCTTTTAAAAAGATGCAAAAGTTGTGTTTCGGGACTGAATGCACTACTACGGGGTACCGAAGTTGCAAAAATTATTTCACAACAAAAACACCCATTCTACTCCATTAGACCCAAAATGATGTTTCGGAGTGCTCCGGAGTATTTCGCAAACCTTGGGCTTGTAAAAAGATGCAAAACTTGTGTTTCGGGCCTGAATGCACAATTTTGGTGTACCGAGGTTGCGAAAATGGCTTCGCAACGAAAACACCCATTCTACTCCATTAGACCCAAAATGATGTTTGCGAGTGTTCCGAAGCATTTCGCAAACCTTTCGCTTTTAAAAAGATGCAAAAGTTGCGTTTCGGTCGTGAATGCACTATTGTACCGAAGTTGCGAAAATGGTTTCACAACGAAAACACCCATTCTACTAAATTAGACCCAAAATGATGTTTCAGTGTGTTCCAGAGCATTTCGCAAACCTTCGGAATGTAAAAAGATGCAAAACTTGTGTTTTCGGCCTGAATGCACTATTTCGAGGTACCAATGTTGCGAAAATGGTTTCGTGACGAAAACACCGATTTTACTCCATTAGACCCAAAATGATGTTTGGGATTGTTCCAGAGCATTTCGCAAACCTTCAGCTTTTAAAAAGATGCAAAAGTTGTGTTTCGGGCCTGAATGCACTACTACGGGGTACTGAAGTTGCGAAAATTATTTCACAATAAAAACACCCATTCTACTCCATTAGACCCAAAATGATGTTTCGGAGTGCTCCGGAGTATTTCGCAAACCTTGGGCTTGTAAAAAGATGCAAAACTTGTGTTTCGGGCCTGAATGCACAATTTTGGTGTACCGAGGTTGTGAAAATGGCTTCACAACGAAAACACCCATTCTACTCCATTAGACCCAAAATGATGTTTGCGAGTGTTCCGAAGCATTTCGCAAACCTTCCGCTTTTAAAAAGATGCAAAAGTTGCGTTTCGGTCCTGAATGCACTATTGTACCGAAGTTGCGAAAATGGTTTCACAACGAAAACACCCATTCTACTAAATTAGACCCAAAATGATGTTTCAGTGTGTTCCAGAGCATTTCGCAAACCTTCGGAATGTAAAAAGATGCAAAACTTTTGTTTTGGGCCTGAATGCACTATTTCGAGGTACCAAAGTTGCGAAAATGGTTTCGTGACGAAAACACCGATTTTACTCCATTAGACCCAAAATGATGTTTGGGATTGTTCCAGAGCATTTCGCAAACCTTCAGCTTTTAAAAAGATGCAAAAGTTGTGTTTCGGGCCTGAATGCACTACTACGGGGTACTGAAGTTGCGAAAATTATTTCACAATAAAAACACCCATTCTACTCCATTAGACCCAAAATGATGTTTCGGAGTGCTCCGGAGTATTTCGCAAACCTTGGGCTTGTAAAAAGATGCAAAACTTGTGTTTCGGGCCTGAATGCACAATTTTGGTGTACCGAGGTTGTGAAAATGGCTTCACAACGAAAACACCCATTCTACTCCATTAGACCCAAAATGATGTTTGCGAGTGTTCCGAAGCATTTCGCAAACCTTCCGCTTTTAAAAAGATGCAAAAGTTGCGTTTCGGTCCTGAATGCACTATTGTACCGAAGTTGCGAAAATGGTTTCACAACGAAAACACCCATTCTACTAAATTAGACCCAAAATGATGTTTCAGTGTGTTCCAGAGCATTTCGCAAACCTTCAGCTTTTAAAAAGATGCAAAAGTTGTGTTTCGGGCCTGAATGCACTACTACGGGGTACCGAAGTTGCAAAAATTATTTCACAACAAAAACACCCATTCTACTCCATTAGATCCAAAATGATGTTTCGGAGTGCTCCGGAGTATTTCGCAAACCTTGGGCTTGTAAAAAGATGCAAAACTTGTGTTTCGGGCCTGAATGCACAATTTTGGTGTACCGAGGTTGCGAAAATGGCTTCGCAACGAAAACACCCATTCTACTCCATTAGACCCAAAATGATGTTTGCGAGTGTTCCGAAGCATTTCGCAAACCTTCCGCTTTTAAAAAGATGCAAAAGTTTGTTTCGGTCGTGAATGCACTATTGTACCGAAGTTGCGAAAATGGTTTCACAACGAAAACACCCATTCTACTAAATTAGACCCAAAATGATGTTTCAGTGTGTTCCAGAGCATTTCGCAAACCTTTGGAATGTAAAAAGATGCAAAACTTGTGTTTTGGGCCTGAATACACTATTTCGAGGTACCAAAGCTGCGAAAATGGTTTCGTGACGAAAACACCGATTTTACTCCATTAGACCCAAAATGATGTTTGGGATTGTTCCAGAGCATTTCGCAAACCTTCAGCTTTTAAAAAGATGCAAAAGTTGTGTTTCGGGACTGAATGCACTACTACGGGGTACCGAAGTTGCAAAAATTATTTCACAACAAAAACACCCATTCTACTCCATTAGACCCAAAATGATGTTTCGGAGTGCTCCGGAGTATTTCGCAAACCTTGGGCTTGTAAAAAGATGTAAAACTTGTGTTTCGGGCCTGAATGCACAATTTTGGTGTACCGAGGTTGCGAAAATGGCTTCGCAACGAAAACACCCATTCTACTCCATTAGACCCAAAATGATGTTTGCGAGTGTTCCGAAGCATTTCGCAAACCTTTCGCTTTTAAAAAGATGCAAAAGTTGCGTTTCGGTCGTGAATGCACTATTGTACCGAAGTTGCGAAAATGGTTTCACAACGAAAACACCCATTCTACTAAATTAGACCCAAAATGATGTTTCAGTGTGTTCCAGAGCATTTCGCAAACCTTCGGAATGTAAAAAGATGCAAAACTTGTGTTTTCGGCCTGAATGCACTATTTCGAGGTACCAATGTTGCGAAAATGGTTTCGTGATGAAAACACCGATTTTACTCCATTAGACCCAAAATGATGTTTGGGATTGTTCCAGAGCATTTCGCAAACCTTCAGCTTTTAAAAAGATGCAAAAGTTGTGTTTCGGGCCTGAATGCACTACTACGGGGTACTGAAGTTGCGAAAATTATTTCACAATAAAAACACCCATTCTACTCCATTAGACCCAAAATGATGTTTCGGAGTGCTCCGGAGTATTTCGCAAACCTTGGGCTTGTAAAAAGATGCAAAACTTGTGTTTCGGGCCTGAATGCACAATTTTGGTGTACCGAGGTTGTGAAAATGGCTTCACAACGAAACACCCATTCTACTCCATTAGACCCAAAATGATGTTTGCGAGTGTTCCGAAGCATTTCGCAAACCTTCCGCTTTTAAAAAGATGCAAAAGTTGCGTTTCGGTCCTGAATGCACTATTGTACCGAAGTTGCGAAAATGGTTTCACAACGAAAACACCCATTCTACTAAATTAGACCCAAAATGATGTTTCAGTGTGTTCCAGAGCATTTCGCAAACCTTCAGCTTTTAAAAAGATGCAAAAGTTGTGTTTCGGGCCTGAATGCACTACTACGGGGTACCGAAGTTGCAAAAATTATTTCACAACAAAAACACCCATTCTACTCCATTAGATCCAAAATGATGTTTCGGAGTGCTCCGGAGTATTTCGCAAACCTTGGGCTTGTAAAAAGATGCAAAACTTGTGTTTCGGGCCTGAATGCACAATTTTGGTGTACCGAGGTTGCGAAAATGGCTTCGCAACGAAAACACCCATTCTACTCCATTAGACCCAAAATGATGTTTGCGAGTGTTCCGAAGCATTTCGCAAACCTTCCGCTTTTAAAAAGATGCAAAAGTTTGTTTCGGTCGTGAATGCACTATTGTACCGAAGTTGCGAAAATGGTTTCACAACGAAAACACCCATTCTACTAAATTAGACCCAAAATGATGTTTCAGTGTGTTCCAGAGCATTTCGCAAACCTTTGGAATGTAAAAAGATGCAAAACTTGTGTTTTGGGCCTGAATACACTATTTCGAGGTACCAAAGCTGCGAAAATGGTTTCGTGACGAAAACACCGATTTTACTCCATTAGACCCAAAATGATGTTTGGGATTGTTCCAGAGCATTTCGCAAACCTTCAGCTTTTAAAAAGATGCAAAAGTTGTGTTTCGGGACTGAATGCACTACTACGGGGTACCGAAGTTGCAAAAATTATTTCACAACAAAAACACCCATTCTACTCCATTAGACCCAAAATGATGTTTCGGAGTGCTCCGGAGTATTTCGCAAACCTTGGGCTTGTAAAAAGATGCAAAACTTGTGTTTCGGGCCTGAATGCACAATTTTGGTGTACCGAGGTTGCGAAAATGGCTTCGCAACGAAAACACCCATTCTACTCCATTAGACCCAAAATGATGTTTGCGAGTGTTCCGAAGCATTTCGCAAACCTTTCGCTTTTAAAAAGATGCAAAAGTTGCGTTTCGGTCGTGAATGCACTATTGTACCGAAGTTGCGAAAATGGTTTCACAACGAAAACACCCATTCTACTAAATTAGACCCAAAATGATGTTTCAGTGTGTTCCAGAGCATTTCGCAAACCTTCGGAATGTAAAAAGATGCAAAACTTGTGTTTTCGGCCTGAATGCACTATTTCGAGGTACCAATGTTGCGAAAATGGTTTCGTGACGAAAACACCGATTTTACTCCATTAGACCCAAAATGATGTTTGGGATTGTTCCAGAGCATTTCGCAAACCTTCAGCTTTTAAAAAGATGCAAAAGTTGTGTTTCGGGCCTGAATGCACTACTACGGGGTACTGAAGTTGCGAAAATTATTTCACAATAAAAACACCCATTCTACTCCATTAGACCCAAAATGATGTTTCGGAGTGCTCCGGAGTATTTCGCAAACCTTGGGCTTGTAAAAAGATGCAAAACTTGTGTTTCGGGCCTGAATGCACAATTTTGGTGTACCGAGGTTGTGAAAATGGCTTCACAACGAAAACACCCATTCTACTCCATTAGACCCAAAATGACGTTTGCGAGTGTTCCGAAGCATTTCGCAAACCTTCCGCTTTTAAAAAGATGCAAAAGTTGCGTTTCGGTCCTGAATGCACTATTGTACCGAAGTTGCGAAAATGGTTTCACAACGAAAACACCCATTCTACTAAATTAGACCCAAAATGATGTTTCAGTGTGTTCCAGAGCATTTCGCAAACCTTCGGAATGTAAAAAGATGCAAAACTTTTGTTTTGGGCCTGAATGCACTATTTCGAGGTACCAAAGTTGCGAAAATGGTTTCGTGACGAAAACACCGATTTTACTCCATTAGACCCAAAATGATGTTTGGGATTGTTCCAGAGCATTTCGCAAACCTTCAGCTTTTAAAAAGATGCAAAAGTTGTGTTTCGGGCCTGAATGCACTACTACGGGGTACCGAAGTTGCAAAAATTATTTCACAACAAAAACACCCATTCTACTCGATTAGACCCAAAATGATGTTTCGGAGTGCTCCGGAGTATTTCGCAAACCTTGGGCTTGTAAAAAGATGCAAAACTTGTGTTTCGGGCCTGAATGCACAATTTTGGTGTACCGAGGTTGCGAAAATGGCTTCGCAACGAAAACACCCATTCTACTCCATTAGACCCAAAATGATGTTTGCGAGTGTTCCGAAGCATTTCGCAAACCTTTCGCTTTTAAAAAGATGCAAAAGTTGCGTTTCGGTCGTGAATGCACTATTGTACCGAAGTTGCGAAAATGGTTTCACAACGAAAACACCCATTCTACTAAATTAGACCCAAAATGATGTTTCAGTGTGTTCCAGAGCATTTCGCAAACCTTCGGAATGTAAAAAGATGCAAAACTTGTGTTTTCGGCCTGAATGCACTATTTCGAGGTACCAATGTTGCGAAAATGGTTTCGTGACGAAAACACCGATTTTACTCCATTAGACCCAAAATGATGTTTGGGATTGTTCCAGAGCATTTCGCAAACCTTCAGCTTTTAAAAAGATGCAAAAGTTGTGTTTCGGGCCTGAATGCACTACTACGGGGTACTGAAGTTGCGAAAATTATTTCACAATAAAAACTCCCATTCTACTCCATTAGACCCAAAATGATGTTTCGGAGTGCTCCGGAGTATTTCGCAAACCTTGGGCTTGTAAAAAGATGCAAAACTTGTGTTTCGGGCCTGAATGCACAATTTTGGTGTACCGAGGTTGCGAAAATGGCTTCACAACGAAAACACCCATTCTACTCCATTAGACCCAAAATGATGTTTGCGAGTGTTCCGAAGCATTTCGCAAACCTTCCGCTTTTAAAAAGATGCAAAAGTTGCGTTTCGGTCGTGAATGCACTATTGTACCAAAGTTGCGAAAATGGTTTCACAACGAAAACACCCATTCTACTAAATTAGACCCAAAATGATGTTTCAGTGTGTTCCAGAGCATTTCGCAAACCTTCGGAATGTAAAAAGATGCAAAACTTGTGTTTTGGGCCTGAATGCACTATTTTGAGGTACCAAAGTTGCGAAAATGGTTTCGTGACGAAAACACCGATTTTACTCCATTAGACCCAAAATGATGTTTGGGATTGTTCCAGAGCATTTCGCAAACCTTCAGCTTTTAAAAAGATGCAAAAGTTGTGTTTCGGGCCTGAATGCACTACTACGGGGTACCGAAGTTGCAAAAATTATTTCACAACAAAAACACCCATTCTACTCCATTAGACCCAAAATGATGTTTCGGAGTGCTCCGGAGTATTTCGCAAATCTTGGGCTTGTAAAAAGATGCAAAACTTGTGTTTCGGGCCTGAATGCACAATTTTGGTGTACCGAGGTTGCGAAAATGGCTTCGCAACGAAAACACCCATTCTACTCCATTAGACCCAAAATGATGTTTGCGAGTGTTCCGAAGCATTTTGCAAACCTTCCGCTTTTAAAAAGATGCAAAAGTTGCGTTTCGGTCGTGAATGCACTATTGTACCGAAGTTGCGAAAATGGTTTCACAACGAAAACACCCATTCTACTAAATTAGACCCAAAATGATGTTTCAGTGTGTTCCAGAGCATTTCGCAAACCTTTGGAATGTAAAAAGATGCAAAACTTGTGTTTTGGGCCTGAATGCACTATTTCGAGGTACCAAAGTTGCGAAAATGGTTTCGTGACGAAAACACCGATTTTACTCCATTAGACCCAAAATGATGTTTGGGATTGTTCCAGAGCATTTCGCAAACCTTCAGCTTTTAAAAAGATGCAAAAGTTGTGTTTCGGGCCTGAATGCACTACTACGGGGTACCGAAGTTGCGAAAATTATTTCACAACAAAAACACCCATTCTACTCCATTAGACCCAAAATGATGTTTCGGAGTGCTCCGGAGTATTTCGCAAACCTTGGGCTTGTAAAAAGATGCAAAACTTGTGTTTCGGGCCTGAATGCACAATTTTGGTGTACCGAGGTTGCGAAAATGGCTTCGCAACGAAAACACCCATTCTACTCCATTAGACCCAAAATGATGTTTGCGAGTGTTCCGAAGCATTTCGCAAACCTTCCGCTTTTAAAAAGATGCAAAAGTTGCGTTTCGGTCGTGAATGCACTATTGTACCGAAGTTGCGAAAATGGTTTCACAACGAAAACACCCATTCTACTAAATTAGACCCAAAATGATGTTTCAGTGTGTTCCAGAGCATTTCGCAAACCTTCGGAATGTAAAAAGATTCAAAACTTGTGTTTTCAGCCTGAATGCACTATTTCGAGGTACCAATGTTGCGAAAATGGTTTTGTGACGAAAACACCGATTTTACTCCATTAGACCCAAAATGATGTTTGGGATTGTTCCAGAGCATTTCGCAAACCTTCAGCTTTTAAAAAGATGCAAAAGTTGTGTTTCGGGCCTGAATGCACTACTACGGGGTACTGAAGTTGCGAAAATTATTTCACAATAAAAACTCCCATTCTACTCCATTAGACCCAAAATGATGTTTCGGAGTGCTCCGGAGTATTTCGCAAACCTTGGGCTTGTAAAAAGATGCAAAACTTGTGTTTCGGGCCTGAATGCACAATTTTGGTGTACCGAGGTTGCGAAAATGGCTTCACAACGAAAACACCCATTCTACTCCATTAGACCCAAAATGATGTTTGCGAGTGTTCCGAAGCATTTCGCAAACCTTCCGCTTTTAAAAAGATGCAAAAGTTGCGTTTCGGTCGTGAATGCACTATTGTACCAAAGTTGCGAAAATGGTTTCACAACGAAAACACCCATTCTACTAAATTAGACCCAAAATGATGTTTCAGTGTGTTCCAGAGCATTTCGCAAACCTTCGGAATGTAAAAAGATGCAAAACTTGTGTTTTGGGCCTGAATGCACTATTTTGAGGTACCAAAGTTGCGAAAATGGTTTCGTGACGAAAACACCGATTTTACTCCATTAGACCCAAAATGATGTTTGGGATTGTTCCAGAGCATTTCGCAAACCTTCAGCTTTTAAAAAGATGCAAAAGTTGTGTTTCGGGCCTGAATGCACTACTACGGGGTACCGAAGTTGCAAAAATTATTTCACAACAAAAACACCCATTCTACTCCATTAGACCCAAAATGATGTTTCGGAGTGCTCCGGAGTATTTCGCAAATCTTGGGCTTGTAAAAAGATGCAAAACTTGTGTTTCGGGCCTGAATGCACAATTTTGGTGTACCGAGGTTGCGAAAATGGCTTCGCAACGAAAACACCCATTCTACTCCATTAGACCCAAAATGATGTTTGCGAGTGTTCCGAAGCATTTTGCAAACCTTCCGCTTTTAAAAAGATGCAAAAGTTGCGTTTCGGTCGTGAATGCACTATTGTACCGAAGTTGCGAAAATGGTTTCACAACGAAAACACCCATTCTACTAAATTAGACCCAAAATGATGTTTCAGTGTGTTCCAGAGCATTTCGCAAACCTTTGGAATGTAAAAAGATGCAAAACTTGTGTTTTGGGCCTGAATGCACTATTTCGAGGTACCAAAGTTGCGAAAATGGTTTCGTGACGAAAACACCGATTTTACTCCATTAGACCCAAAATGATGTTTGGGATTGTTCCAGAGCATTTCGCAAACCTTCAGCTTTTAAAAAGATGCAAAAGTTGTGTTTCGGGCCTGAATGCACTACTACGGGGTACCGAAGTTGCGAAAATTATTTCACAACAAAAACACCCATTCTACTCCATTAGACCCAAAATGATGTTTCGGAGTGCTCCGGAGTATTTCGCAAACCTTGGGCTTGTAAAAAGATGCAAAACTTGTGTTTCGGGCCTGAATGCACAATTTTGGTGTACCGAGGTTGCGAAAATGGCTTCGCAACGAAAACACCCATTCTACTCCATTAGACCCAAAATGATGTTTGCGAGTGTTCCGAAGCATTTCGCAAACCTTCCGCTTTTAAAAAGATGCAAAAGTTGCGTTTCGGTCGTGAATGCACTATTGTATCGAAGTTGCGAAAATGGTTTCACAACGAAAACACCCATTCTACTAAATTAGACCCAAAATGATGTTTCAGTGTGTTCCAGAGCATTTCGCAAACCTTCGGAATGTAAAAAGATGCAAAACTTGTGTTTTCGGCCTGAATGCACTATTTCGAGGTACCAAAGTTGCGAAAATGGTTTCGTGGCGAAAACACCGATTTTACTCCATTAGACCCAAAATGATGTTTGGGATTGTTCCAGAGCATTTCGCAAACCTTCAGCTTTTAAAAAGATGCAAAAGTTGTGTTTCGGGCCTGAATGCACTACTATGGGGTACCGAAGTTGCGAAAATGGTTTCGTGACGAAAACACCGATTTTACTCCATTAGACCCAAAATGATGTTTGGGATTGTTCCAGAGCATTTCGCAAACCTTCAACTTTTACAAAGATGCAAAAGTTGTGTTTCGGGCCTGAGTGCACTAGTACGGGGTACCGAAGTTGCGAAAATTATTTCACAACAAAAACACCCATTCTACTCCATTAGACCCAAAATGATGTATCGGAGTGCTCCGGAGTATTTCGTAGACCATGGGCTTGTAAAAAGATGCAAAACTTGTGTTTCGGGCCTGAATGCACAATTTCGGTGTACCGAGGCTGCGAAAATGGCTTCACAACGGAAACACCCATTCTACTCCATTAGACCCAAAATGATGTTTGCGAGTGTTCCGAAGCATTTCGCAAACCTTCCGCTTTTAAAAAGATGCAAAAAGTTGTGTATCGGTCGTGAATGCAATATTTTAGGGTACCAATGTTGCGAAAATGGTTTAACAACGAAAACACCCATTCTACTAAATTAGACCCAAAATGATGTTTCAGTGTGTTCCAGAGCATTTCGCAAACCTTCGGAATGTAAAAAGATGCAAAACTTGTGTTTTGGGCCTGAATGCACTATTTCGAGGTACCAAAGTTGCGAAAATGGTTTCGTGACGAAAACACCGATTTTACTCCATTAGACCCAAAATGATGTTTGGGATTGTTCCAGAGCATTTCGCAAACCTTCAGCTTTTAAAAAGATGCAAAAGTTGTGTTTCGTGCCTGAATGCACTACTATGGGGTACCGAAGTTGCGAAAATGGTTTCGTGACGAAAACACCGATTTTACTCCATTAGACCCAAAATGATGTTTGGGATTGTTCTAGAGCATTTTGCAAACCTTCAGCTTTTAAAAAGATGCAAAAGTTGTGTTTCGGGCCTGAATGCACTACTACGGGGTACCGAAGTTGCAAAAATTATTTCAAAACAAAAACACCCATTCTACTCCATTAGACCCAAAATGATGTTTCGGAGTGCTCCGGAGTATTTCGCAAACCTTGGGCTTGTAAAAAGATGCAAAACTTGTGTTTCGGGCCTGAATGCACAATTTTAGTGTACCGAGGTTGCGAAAATGGCTTCGCAACGAAAACACCCATTCTACTCCATTAGACCCAAAATGATGTTTGCGAGTGTTCCGAAGCATTTCGCAAACCTTCCGCTTTTAAAAAGATGCAAAAGTTGCGTTTCGGTCGTGAATGCACTATTGTACCGAAGTTGCGAAAATGGTTTCACAACGAAAACACCCATTCTACTAAATTAGACCCAAAATGATGTTTCAGTGTGTTCCAGAGCATTTCGCAAACCTTCGGAATGTAAAAAGATGCAAAACTTGTGTTTTCGGCCAGAATGCACTATTTCGAGGTACCAAAGTTGCGAAAATGGTTTCGTGACGAAAACACCGATTTTACTCCATTAGACCCAAAATGATGTTTGGGATTGTTCCAGAGCATTTCGCAAACCTTCAGCTTTTAAAAAGATGCAAAAGTTGTGTTTCAGGCCTGAATGCACTACTATGGGGTACCGAAGTTGCGAAAATGGTTTCGTGACGAAAACACCGATTTTACTCCATTAGACCCAAAATGATGTTTGGGATTGTTCCAGAGCATTTCGCAAACCTTCAACTTTTAAAAAGATGCAAAAGTTGTGTTTCGGGCCTGAGTGCACTAGTACGGGGTACCGAAGTTGCGAAAATTATTTCACAACAAAAACACCCATTCTACTCCATTAGACCCAAAATGATGTTTCGGAGTGCTCCGGAGTATTTCGCAAACCATGGGCTTGAAAAGAGATGCAAAACTTGTGTTTCGGGCCTGAATGCACAATTTCGGTGTACCGAGGCTGCGAAAATGGCTTCACAACGGAAACACCCATTCTACTCCATTAGACCCAAAATGATGTTTGCGAGTGTTCCGAAGCATTTCTCAAACCTTCCGCTTTTAAAAAGATTCAAAAAGTTGTGTATCGGTCGTGAATGCAATATTTTAGGGTACCAAAGTTGCGAAAATGGTTTAACAACGAAAACACCCTTTCTACTAAATTAGACCCAAAATGATGTTTCAGTGTGTTCCAGAGCATTTCGCAAACCTTCGGAATGTAGAAAGATGCAAAACTTGTGTTTTGGGCCTGAATGCACTATTTCGAGGTACCAAAGTTGCGAAAATGGTTTCGTGACGAAAACACCGATTTTACTCCATTAGACCCAATATGATGTTTGGGATTGTTCCAGAGCATTTCGCAAACCTTCAGCTTTTAAAAAGATGCAAAAGTTGTGTTTCGGGCCTGAATGCACTACTATGGGGTACCGAAGTTGCGAAAATGGTTTCGTGACGAAAACACCGATTTTACTCCATTAGACCCAAAATGATGTTTGGGATTGTTCCAGAGCATTTCGCAAACCTTCAGCTTTTAAAAAGATACAAAAGTTGTGTTTCGGGCCTGAATGCACTACTACGGGGTACCGAAGTTGCGAAAATTATTTCACAACAAAAATACCCATTCTACTCCATTAGACCCAAAATGATGTTTCGGAGTGCTCCGGAGTATTTCGCAAACCTTGGGCTTGTAAAAAGATGCAAAACTTGTGTTTCGGGCCTGAATGCACAATTTTGGTGTACCGAGGTTGCGAAAATGGCTTCGCAACGAAAACACCCATTCTACTCCATTAGACCCAAAATGATGTTTGCGAGTGCTCCGAAGCATTTCGCAAACCTTCCGCTTTTAAAAAGATGCAAAAGTTGCGTTTCGGTCGTGAATGCACTATTGTACCGAAGTTGCGAAAATGGTTTCACAACGAAAACACCCATTCTACTAAATTAGACCCAAAATGATGTTTCAGTGTGTTCCAGAGCATTTCGCAAACCTTCGGAATGTAAAAAGATGCAAAACTTGTGTTTTCGACCTGAATGCACTATTTCGAGGTACCAAAGTTGCGAAAATGATTTCGTGACGAAAACACCGATTTTACTCCATTAGACCCAAAATGATGTTTGGGATTGTTCCAGAGCATTTCGCAAACCTTCAGCTTTTAAAAAGATGCAAAAGTTGTGTTTCGGGGCTGAATGCACTACTATGGGGTACCGAAGTTGGGAAAATGGTTTCGTGACGAAAACACCGATTTTACTCCATTAGACCCAAAATGATGTTTGGGATTGTTCCAGAGCATTTCGCAAACTTTCAGCTTTTAAAAAGATGCAAAAGTTGTGTTTCGTGCCCGAATGCACTACTATGGGGTACCGAAGTTGCGAAAATGGTTTCGTGACGAAAACACCGATTTTACTCCATTAGACCCAAAATGATGTTTGGGATTGTTCCAGAGCATTTCGCAAACCTTCAGCTTTTAAAAAGATGCAAAAGTTGTGTTTCGGGCCTGAATGCACTACTACGGGGTACCGAAGTTGCGAAAATTATTTCACAACAAAAACACCCATTCTACTCCATTAGACCCAAAATGATGTTTCGGAGTGCTCCGGAGTATTTCGCAAATCTTGGGCTTGTAAAAAGATGCAAAACTTGTGTTTCGGGCCTGAATGCACAATTTTGGTGTACCGAGGTTGCGAAAATGGCTTCGCAACGAAAACACCCATTCTACTCCATTAGACCCAAAATGATGTTTGCGAGTGTTCCGAAGCATTTCGCAAACCTTCCGCTTTTAAAAAGATGCAAAAATTGCGTTTCGGTCGTGAATGCACTATTGTACCAAAGTTGCGAAAATGGTTTCACAACGAAAACACCCATTCTACTAAATTAGACCCAAAATGATGTTTCAGTGTGTTCCAGAGCATTTCGCAAACCTTCGGAATGTAAAAAGATGCAAAACTTGTGTTTTGGGCCTGAATGCACTATTTTGAGGTACCAAAGTTGCGAAAATGGTTTCGTGACGAAAACACCGATTTTACTCCATTAGACCCAAAATGATGTTTGGGATTGTTCCAGAGCATTTCGCAAACCTTCAGCTTATAAAAAGATGCAAAAGTTGTGTTTCGGGCCTGAATGCACTACTACGGGGTACCGAAGTTGCAAAAATTATTTCACAACAAAAACACCCATTCTACTCCATTAGACCCAAAATGATGTTTCGGAGTGCTCCGGAGTATTTCGCAAATCTTGGGCTTGTAAAAAGATGCAAAACTTGTGTTTCGGGCCTGAATGCACAATTTTGGTGTACCGAGGTTGCGAAAATGGCTTCGCAACGAAAACACCCATTCTACTCCATTAGACCCAAAATGATGTTTGCGAGTGTTCCGAAGCATTTTGCAAACCTTCCGCTTTTAAAAAGATGCAAAAGTTGCGTTTCGGTCGTGAATGCACTATTGTACCGAAGTTGCGAAAATGGTTTCACAACGAAAACACCCATTCTACTAAATTAGACCCAAAATGATGTTTCAGTGTGTTCCAGAGAATTTCGCAAACCTTTGGAATGTAAAAAGATGCAAAACTTGTGTTTTGGGCCTGAATGCACTATTTCGAGGTACCAAAGTTGCGAAAATGGTTTCGTGACGAAAACACCGATTTTACTCCATTAGACCCAAAATGATGTTTGGGATTGTTCCAGAGCATTTCGCAAACCTTCAGCTTTTAAAAAGATGCAAAAGTTGTGTTTCGGCCTGAATGCACTACTACGGGGTACCGAAGTTGCGAAAATTATTTCACAACAAAAACACCCATTCTACTCCATTAGACCCAAAATGATGTTTCGGAGTGCTCCGGAGTATTTCGCAAACCTTGGGCTTGTAAAAAGATGCAAAACTTGTGTTTCGGGCCTGAATGCACAATTTTGGTGTACCGAGGTTGCGAAAATGGCTTCGCAACGAAAACACCCATTCTACTCCATTAGACCCAAAATGATGTTTGCGAGTGTTCCGAAGCATTTCGCAAACCTTCCGCTTTTAAAAAGATGCAAAAGTTGCGTTTCGGTCGTGAATGCACTATTGTACCGAAGTTGCGAAAATGGTTTCACAACGAAAACACCCATTCTACTAAATTAGACCCAAAATGATGTTTCAGTGTGTTCCAGAGCATTTCGCAAACCTTCGGAATGTAAAAAGATGCAAAACTTGTGTTTTCGGCCTGAATGCACTATTTCGAGGTACCAAAGTTGCGAAAATGGTTTCGTGGCGAAAACACCGATTTTACTCCATTAGACCCAAAATGATGTTTGGGATTGTTCCAGAGCATTTCGCAAACCTTCAGCTTTTAAAAAGATGCAAAAGTTGTGTTTCGGGCCTGAATGCACTACTATGGGGTACCGAAGTTGCGAAAATGGTTTCGTGACGAAAACACCGATTTTACTCCATTAGACCCAAAATGATGTTTGGGATTGTTCCAGAGCATTTCGCAAACCTTCAACTTTTACAAAGATGCAAAAGTTGTGTTTCGGGCCTGAGTGCACTAGTACGGGGTACCGAAGTTGCGAAAATTATTTCACAACAAAAACACCCATTCTACTCCATTAGACCCAAAATGATGTATCGGAGTGCTCCGGAGTATTTCGCAGACCATGGGCTTGTAAAAAGATGCAAAACTTGTGTTTCGGGCCTGAATGCACAATTTCGGTGTACCGAGGCTGCGAAAATGGCTTCACAACGGAAACACCCATTCTACTCCATTAGACCCAAAATGATGTTTGCGAGTGTTCCGAAGCATTTCGCAAACCTTCCGCTTTTAAAAAGATGCAAAAAGTTGTGTATCGGTCGTGAATGCAATATTTTAGGGTACCAAAGTTGCGAAAATGGTTTAACAACGAAAACACCCATTCTACTAAATTAGACCCAAAATGATGTTTCAGTGTGTTCCAGAGCATTTCGCAAACCTTCGGAATGTAAAAAGATGCAAAACTTGTGTTTTGGGCCTGAATGCACTATTTCGAGGTACCAAAGTTGCGAAAATGGTTTCGTGACGAAAACACCGATTTTACTCCATTAGACCCAAAATGATGTTTGGGATTGTTCCAGAGCATTTCGCAAACCTTCAGCTTTTAAAAAGATGCAAAAGTTGTGTTTCGTGCCTGAATGCACTACTATGGGGTACCGAAGTTGCGAAAATGGTTTCGTGACGAAAACACCGATTTTACTCCATTAGACCCAAAATGATGTTTGGGATTGTTCTAGAGCATTTTGCAAACCTTCAGCTTTTAAAAAGATGCAAAAGTTGTGTTTCGGGCCTGAATGCACTACTACGGGGTACCGAAGTTGCAAAAATTATTTCAAAACAAAAACACCCATTCTACTCCATTAGACCCAAAATGATGTTTCGGAGTGCTCCGGAGTATTTCGCAAACCTTGGGCTTGTAAAAAGATGCAAAACTTGTGTTTCGGGCCTGAATGCACAATTTTAGTGTACCGAGGTTGCGAAAATGGCTTCGCAACGAAAACACCCATTCTACTCCATTAGACCCAAAATGATGTTTGCGAGTGTTCCGAAGCATTTCGCAAACCTTCCGCTTTTAAAAAGATGCAAAAGTTGCGTTTCGGTCGTGAATGCACTATTGTACCGAAGTTGCGAAAATGGTTTCACAACGAAAACACCCATTCTACTAAATTAGACCCAAAATGATGTTTCAGTGTGTTCCAGAGCATTTCGCAAACCTTCGGAATGTAAAAAGATGCAAAACTTGTGTTTTCGGCCAGAATGCACTATTTCGAGGTACCAAAGTTGCGAAAATGGTTTCGTGACGAAAACACCGATTTTACTCCATTAGACCCAAAATGATGTTTGGGATTGTTCCAGAGCATTTCGCAAACCTTCAGCTTTTAAAAAGATGCAAAAGTTGTGTTTCAGGCCTGAATGCACTACTATGGGGTACCGAAGTTGCGAAAATGGTTTCGTGACGAAAACACCGATTTTACCCCATTAGACCCAAAATGATGTTTGGGATTGTTCCAGAGCATTTCGCAAACCTTCAACTTTTACAAAGATGCAAAAGTTGTGTTTCGGGCCTGAGTGCACTAGTACGGGGTACCGAAGTTGCGAAAATTATTTCACAACAAAAACACCCATTCTACTCCATTAGACCCAAAATGATGTATCGGAGTGCTCCGGAGTATTTCGCAGACCATGGGCTTGTAAAAAGATGCAAAACTTGTGTTTCGGGCCTGAATGCACAATTTCGGTGTACCGAGGCTGCGAAAATGGCTTCACAACGGAAACACCCATTCTACTCCATTAGACCCAAAATGATGTTTGCGAGTGTTCCGAAGCATTTCGCAAACCTTCCGCTTTTAAAAAGATGCAAAAAGTTGTGTATCGGTCGTGAATGCAATATTTTAGGGTTCCAAAGTTGCGAAAATGGTTTAACAACGAAAACACCCATTCTACTAAATTAGACCCAAAATGATGTTTCAGTGTGTTCCAGAGCATTTCGCAAACCTTCGGAATGTAAAAAGATGCAAAACTTGTGTTTTGGGCCTGAATGCACTATTTCGAGGTACCAAAGTTGCGAAAATGGTTTCGTGACGAAAACACCGATTTTACTCCATTAGACCCAAAATGATGTTTGGGATTGTTCCAGAGCATTTCGCAAACCTTCAGCTTTTAAAAAGATGCAAAAGTTGTGTTTCGTGCCTGAATGCACTACTATGGGGTACCGAAGTTGCGAAAATGGTTTCGTGACGAAAACACCGATTTTACTCCATTAGACCCAAAATGATGTTTGGGATTGTTCTAGAGCATTTTGCAAACCTTCAGCTTTTAAAAAGATGCAAAAGTTGTGTTTCGGGCCTGAATGCACTACTACGGGGTACCGAAGTTGCAAAAATTATTTCAAAACAAAAACACCCATTCTACTCCATTAGACCCAAAATGATGTTTCGGAGTGCTCCGGAGTATTTCGCAAACCTTGGGCTTGTAAAAAGATGCAAAACTTGTGTTTCGGGCCTGAATGCACAATTTTAGTGTACCGAGGTTGCGAAAATGGCTTCGCAACGAAAACACCCATTCTACTCCATTAGACCCAAAATGATGTTTGCGAGTGTTCCGAAGCATTTCGCAAACCTTCCGCTTTTAAAAAGATGCAAAAGTTGCGTTTCGGTCGTGAATGCACTATTGTACCGAAGTTGCGAAAATGGTTTCACAACGAAAACACCCATTCTACTAAATTAGACCCAAAATGATGTTTCAGTGTGTTCCAGAGCATTTCGCAAACCTTCGGAATGTAAAAAGATGCAAAACTTGTGTTTTCGGCCAGAATGCACTATTTCGAGGTACCAAAGTTGCGAAAATGGTTTCGTGACGAAAACACCGATTTTACTCCATTAGACCCAAAATGATGTTTGGGATTGTTCCAGAGCATTTCGCAAACCTTCAGCTTTTAAAAAGATGCAAAAGTTGTGTTTCAGGCCTGAATGCACTACTATGGGGTACCGAAGTTGCGAAAATGGTTTCGTGACGAAAACACCGATTTTACCCCATTAGACCCAAAATGATGTTTGGGATTGTTCCAGAGCATTTCGCAAACCTTCAACTTTTAAAAAGATGCAAAAGTTGTGTTTCGGGCCTGAGTGCACTAGTACGGGGTACCGAAGTTGCGAAAATTATTTCACAACAAAAACACCCATTCTACTCCATTAGACCCAAAATGATGTTTCGGAGTGCTCCGGAGTATTTCGCAAACCATGGGCTTGAAAAGAGATGCAAAACTTGTGTTTCGGGCCTGAATGCACAATTTCGGTGTACCGAGGCTGCGAAAATGGCTTCACAACGGAAACACCCATTCTACTCCATTAGACCCAAAATGATGTTTGCGAGTGTTCCGAAGCATTTCGCAAACCTTCCGCTTTTAAAAAGATTCAAAAAGTTGTGTATCGGTCGTGAATGCAATATTTTAGGGTACCAAAGTTGCGAAAATGGTTTAACAACGAAAACACCCTTTCTACTAAATTAGACCCAAAATGATGTTTCAGTGTGTTCCAGAGCATTTCGCAAACCTTCGGAATGTAGAAAGATGCAAAACTTGTGTTTTGGGCCTGAATGCACTATTTCGAGGTACCAAAGTTGCGAAAATGGTTTCGTGACGAAAACACCGATTTTACTCCATTAGACCCAATATGATGTTTGGGATTGTTCCAGAGCATTTCGCAAACCTTCAGCTTTTAAAAAGATGCAAAAGTTGTGTTTCGGGCCTGAATGCACTACTATGGGGTACCGAAGTTGCGAAAATGGTTTCGTGACGAAAACACCGATTTTACTCCATTAGACCCAAAATGATGTTTGGGATTGTTCCAGAGCATTTCGCAAACCTTCAGCTTTTAAAAAGATGCAAAAGTTGTGTTTCGGGCCTGAATGCACTACTACGGGGTACCGAAGTTGCGAAAATTATTTCACAACAAAAATACCCATTCTACTCCATTAGACCCAAAATGATGTTTCGGAGTGCTCCGGAGTATTTCGCAAACCTTGGGCTTGTAAAAAGATGCAAAACTTGTGTTTCGGGCCTGAATGCACAATTTTGGTGTACCGAGGTTGCGAAAATGGCTTCGCAACGAAAACACCCATTCTACTCCATTAGACCCAAAATGATGTTTGCGAGTGCTCCGAAGCATTTCGCAAACCTTCCGCTTTTAAAAAGATGCAAAAGTTGCGTTTCGGTCGTGAATGCACTATTGTACCGAAGTTGCGAAAATGGTTTCACAACGAAAACACCCATTCTACTAAATTAGACCCAAAATGATGTTTCAGTGTGTTCCAGAGCATTTCGCAAACCTTCGGAATGTAAAAAGATGCAAAACTTGTGTTTTCGGCCAGAATGCACTATTTCGAGGTACCAAAGTTGCGAAAATGGTTTCGTGACGAAAACACCGATTTTACTCCATTAGACCCAAAATGATGTTTGGGATTGTTCCAGAGCATTTCGCAAACCTTCAGCTTTTAAAAAGATGCAAAAGTTGTGTTTCAGGCCTGAATGCACTACTATGGGGTACCGAAGTTGCGAAAATGGTTTCGTGACGAAAACACCGATTTTACCCCATTAGACCCAAAATGATGTTTGGGATTGTTCCAGAGCATTTCGCAAACCTTCAACTTTTAAAAAGATGCAAAAGTTGTGTTTCGGGCCTGAGTGCACTAGTACGGGGTACCGAAGTTGCGAAAATTATTTCACAACAAAAACACCCATTCTACTCCATTAGACCCAAAATGATGTTTCGGAGTGCTCCGGAGTATTTCGCAAACCATGGGCTTGAAAAGAGATGCAAAACTTGTGTTTCGGGCCTGAATGCACAATTTCGGTGTACCGAGGCTGCGAAAATGGCTTCACAACGGAAACACCCATTCTACTCCATTAGACCCAAAATGATGTTTGCGAGTGTTCCGAAGCATTTCGCAAACCTTCCGCTTTTAAAAAGATTCAAAAAGTTGTGTATCGGTCGTGAATGCAATATTTTAGGGTACCAAAGTTGCGAAAATGGTTTAACAACGAAAACACCCTTTCTACTAAATTAGACCCAAAATGATGTTTCAGTGTGTTCCAGAGCATTTCGCAAACCTTCGGAATGTAGAAAGATGCAAAACTTGTGTTTTGGGCCTGAATGCACTATTTCGAGGTACCAAAGTTGCGAAAATGGTTTCGTGACGAAAACACCGATTTTACTCCATTAGACCCAATATGATGTTTGGGATTGTTCCAGAGCATTTCGCAAACCTTCAGCTTTTAAAAAGATGCAAAAGTTGTGTTTCGGGCCTGAATGCACTACTATGGGGTACCGAAGTTGCGAAAATGGTTTCGTGACGAAAACACCGATTTTACTCCATTAGACCCAAAATGATGTTTGGGATTGTTCCAGAGCATTTCGCAAACCTTCAGCTTTTAAAAAGATGCAAAAGTTGTGTTTCGGGCCTGAATGCACTACTACGGGGTACCGAAGTTGCGAAAATTATTTCACAACAAAAATACCCATTCTACTCCATTAGACCCAAAATGATGTTTCGGAGTGCTCCGGAGTATTTCGCAAACCTTGGGCTTGTAAAAAGATGCAAAACTTGTGTTTCGGGCCTGAATGCACAATTTTGGTGTACCGAGGTTGCGAAAATGGCTTCGCAACGAAAACACCCATTCTACTCCATTAGACCCAAAATGATGTTTGCGAGTGCTCCGAAGCATTTCGCAAACCTTCCGCTTTTAAAAAGATGCAAAAGTTGCGTTTCGGTCGTGAATGCACTATTGTACCGAAGTTGCGAAAATGGTTTCACAACGAAAACACCCATTCTACTAAATTAGACCCAAAATGATGTTTCAGTGTGTTCCAGAGCATTTCGCAAACCTTCGGAATGTAAAAAGATGCAAAACTTGTGTTTTCGACCTGAATGCACTATTTCGAGGTACCAAAGTTGCGAAAATGATTTCGTGACGAAAACACCGATTTTACTCCATTAGACCCAAAATGATGTTTGGGATTGTTCCAGAGCATTTCGCAAACCTTCAGCTTTTAAAAAGATGCAAAAGTTGTGTTTCGGGGCTGAATGCACTACTATGGGGTACCGAAGTTGGGAAAATGGTTTCGTGACGAAAACACCGATTTTACTCCATTAGACCCAAAATGATGTTTGGGATTGTTCCAGAGCATTTCGCAAACCTTCAGCTTTTAAAAAGATGCAAAAGTTGTGTTTCGGGCCTGAATGCACTACTACGGGGTACCGAAGTTGCGAAAATTATTTCACAACAAAAATACCCATTCTACTCCATTAGACCCAAAATGATGTTTCGGAGTGCTCCGGAGTATTTCGCAAACCTTGGGCTTGTAAAAAGATGCAAAACTTGTGTTTCGGGCCTGAATGCACAATTTTGGTGTACCGAGGTTGCGAAAATGGCTTCGCAACGAAAACACCCATTCTACTCCATTAGACCCAAAATGATGTTTGCGAGTGCTCCGAAGCATTTCGCAAACCTTCCGCTTTTAAAAAGATGCAAAAGTTGCGTTTCGGTCGTGAATGCACTATTGTACCGAAGTTGCGAAAATGGTTTCACAACGAAAACACCCATTCTACTAAATTAGACCCAAAATGATGTTTCAGTGTGTTCCAGAGCATTTCGCAAACCTTCGGAATGTAAAAAGATGCAAAACTTGTGTTTTCGACCTGAATGCACTATTTCGAGGTACCAAAGTTGCGAAAATGATTTCGTGACGAAAACACCGATTTTACTCCATTAGACCCAAAATGATGTTTGGGATTGTTCCAGAGCATTTCGCAAACCTTCAGCTTTTAAAAAGATGCAAAAGTTGTGTTTCGGGGCTGAATGCACTACTATGGGGTACCGAAGTTGGGAAAATGGTTTCGTGACGAAAACACCGATTTTACTCCATTAGACCCAAAATGATGTTTGGGATTGTTCCAGAGCATTTCGCAAACTTTCAGCTTTTAAAAAGATGCAAAAGTTGTGTTTCGTGCCCGAATGCACTACTATGGGGTACCGAAGTTGCGAAAATGGTTTCGTGACGAAAACACCGATTTTACTCCATTAGACCCAAAATGATGTTTGGGATTGTTCCAGAGCATTTCGCAAACCTTCAGCTTTTAAAAAGATGCAAAAGTTGTGTTTCGGGCCTGAATGCACTAGTACGGGGTACCGAAGTTGCGAAAATTATTTCACAACAAAAACACCCATTCTACTCCATTAGACCCAAAATGATGTTTCGGAGTGCTCCGGAGTATTTCGCAAACCATGGGCTTGAAAAGAGATGCAAAACTTGTGTTTCGGGCCTGAATGCACAATTTCGGTGTACCGAGGCTGCGAAAATGGCTTCACAACGGAAACACCCATTCTACTCCATTAGACCCAAAATGATGTTTGCGAGTGTTCCGAAGCATTTCGCAAACCTTCCGCTTTTAAAAAGATTCAAAAAGTTGTGTATCGGTCGTGAATGCAATATTTTAGGGTACCAAAGTTGCGAAAATGGTTTAACAACGAAAACACCCTTTCTACTAAATTAGACCCAAAATGATGTTTCAGTGTGTTCCAGAGCATTTCGCAAACCTTCGGAATGTAGAAAGATGCAAAACTTGTGTTTTGGGCCTGAATGCACTATTTCGAGGTACCAAAGTTGCGAAAATGGTTTCGTGACGAAAACACCGATTTTACTCCATTAGACCCAATATGATGTTTGGGATTGTTCCAGAGCATTTCGCAAACCTTCAGCTTTTAAAAAGATGCAAAACTTGTGTTTTGGGCCTGAATGCACTACTATGGGGTACCGAAGTTGCGAAAATGGTTTCGTGACGAAAACACCGATTTTACTCCATTAGACCCAAAATGATGTTTGGGATTGTTCCAGAGCATTTCGCAAACCTTCAGCTTTTAAAAAGATGCAAAAGTTGTGTTTCGGGCCTGAATGCACTACTACGGGGTACCGAAGTTGCGAAAATTATTTCACAACAAAAACACCCATTCTACTCCATTAGACCCAAAATGATGTTTCAGAGTGCTCCGGAGTATTTCGCAAACCTTGGGCTTGTAAAAAGATGCAAAACTTGTGTTTCGGGCCTGAATGCACAATTTTGGTGTACCGAGGTTGCGAAAATGGCTTCACAACGAAAACACCCATTCTACTCCATTAGACCCAAAATGATGTTTGCGAGTGTTCCGAAGCATTTCGCAAACCTTCCGCTTTTAAAAAGATGCAAAAGTTGCGTTTCGGTCGTGAATGCACTATTGTACCGAAGTTGCGAAAATGGTTTCACAACAAAAACACCCATTCTACTAAATTAGACCCAAAATGATGTTTCAGTGTGTTCCAGAGCATTTCGCAAACCTTCGGAATGTAAAAAGATGCAAAACTTGTGTTTTCGGCCTGAATGCACTATTTCGAGGTACCAAAGTTGCGAAAATGGTTTCGTGACGAAAACACCGATTTTACTCCATTAGACCCAAAATGATGTTTGGGATTGTTCCAGAGCATTTCGCAAACCTTCAGCTTTTAAAAAGATGCAAAAGTTGTGTTTCGGGCCCGAATGCACTACTATGGGGTACCGAAGTTGCGAAAATGGATTCGTGACGAAAACACCGATTTTACTCCATTAGACCCAAAATGATGTTTGGGATTGTTCCAGAGCATTTCGCAAACCTTCAGCTTTTAAAAAGATGCAAAAGTTGTGTTTCGGGCCTGAATGCACTAGTACGGGGTACCGAAGTTGCGAAAATTATTTCACAACAGAAACACCCATTCTACTCCATTAGACCCAAAATGATGTTTCGGAGTGCTCCGGAGTATTTCGCAAACCTTGGGCTTGTAAAAAGATGCAAAACTTGTGTTTCGGGCCTGAATGCACAATTTCGGTGTACCGAGGCTGCGAAAATGGCATCGCAACGAAAACACCCATTCTACTCCATTAGACCCAAAATGATGTTTGCGAGTGTTCCGAAGCATTTCGCAAACCTTCCGCTTTTAAAAAGATGCAAAAGTTGTGTATCGGTCGTGAATGCAATATTTTAGGGTACCGAAGTTGCGAAAATGGTTTCACAACAAAAACACCCATTCTACTAAATTAGACCCAAAATGATGTTTCAGTGTGTTCCAGAGCATTTCGCAAACCTTCGGAATGTAAAAAGATGCAAAACTTGTGTTTTGGGCCTGAATGCACAATTTCGAGGTACCAAAGTTGCGAAAATGGTTTCGTGACGAAAACACCGATTTTACTCCATTAGACCCAAAATGATGTTTGGGATTGTTCCAGAGCATTTCGCAAACCTTCAGCTTTTAAAAAGATGCAAAAGTTGTGTTTCAGGCCTGAATGCACTACTATGGGGTACCGAAGTTGCGAAAATGGTTTCGTGACGAAAACACCGATTTTACTCCATTAGACCCAAAATGATGTTTGGGATTGTTCCAGAGCATTTCGCAAACCTTCAGCTTTTAAAAAGATGCAAAAGTTGTGTTTCGGGCCTGAATGCACTACTACGGGGTACCGAAGTTGCGAAAATTATTTCACAACAAAAACACCCATTCTACTCCATTAGACCCAAAATGATGTTTCGGAGTGCTCCGGAGTATTTCGCAAACCTTGGGCTTGTAAAAAGATGCAAAACTTGTGTTTCGGGCCTGAATGCACAATTTTGGTGTACCGAGGTTGCGAAAATGGCTTCGCAACGAAAACACCCATTCTACTCCATTAGACCCAAAATGATGTTTGCGAGTGCTCCGAAGCATTTGGCAAACCTTCCGCTTTTAAAAAGATGCAAAAGTTGCGTTTCGGTCGTGAATGCACTATTGTACCGAAGTTGCGAAAATGGTTTCACAACGAAAACACCCATTCTACTAAATTAGACCCAAAATGATGTTTCAGTGTGTTCCAGAGCATTTCGCAAACCTTCGGAATGTAAAAAGATGCAAAACTTGTGTTTTCGACCTGAATGCACTATTTCGAGGTACCAATGTTGCGAAAATGATTTCGTGACGAAAACACCGATTTTACTCCATTAGACCCAAAATGATGTTTGGGATTGTTCCAGAGCATTTCGCAAACCTTCAGCTTTTAAAAAGATGCAAAAGTTGTGTTTCGGGGCTGAATGCACTACTATGGGGTACCGAAGTTGGGAAAATGGTTTCGTGACGAAAACACCGATTTTACTCCATTAGACCCAAAATGATGTTTGGGATTGTTCCAGAGCATTTCGCAAACTTTCAGCTTTTAAAAAGATGCAAAAGTTGTGTTTCGGGCCCGAATGCACTACTATGGGGTACCGAAGTTGCGAAAATGGTTTCGTGACGAAAACACCGATTTTACCCCATTAGACCCAAAATGATGTTTGGGATTGTTCCAGAGCATTTCGCAAACCTTCAGCTTTTAAAAAGATGCAAAAGTTGTGTTTCGGGCCTGAATGCACTAGTACGGGGTACCGAAGTTGTGAAAATTATTTCACAACAAAAACACCCATTCTACTCCATTAGACCCAAAATGATGTTTCGGAGTGCTCCGGAGTATTTCGCAAACCTTGGGCTTGTAAAAAGATGCAAAACTTGTGTTTCGGGCCTGAATGCACAATTTCGGTGTACCGAGGCTGCGAAAATGGCTTCGCAACGAAAACACCCATTCTACTCCATTAGACCCAAAATGATGTTTGCAAGTGTTCCGAAGCATTTCGCAAACCTTCCCCTTTTAAAAAGATGCAAAAGTTGTGTATCGGTCGTGAATGCAATATTTTAGGGTACCGAAGTTGCGAAAATGGTTTCACAACGAAAACACCCATTCTACTAAATTAGACCCAAAATGATGTTTCAGTGTGTTCCAGAGCATTTCGCAAACCTTCGGAATGTAAAAAGATGCAAAACTTGTGTTTTGGGCCTGAATGCACAATTTCGAGGTACCAAAGTTGCGAAAATGGTTTCGTGACGAAAACACCGATTTTACTCCATTAGACCCAAAATGATGTTTGGGATTGTTCCAGAGCATTTCGCAAACCTTCAGCTTTTAAAAAGATGCAAAAGTTGTGTTTCGGGCCTGAATGCACTACTATGGGGTACCGAAGTTGCGAAAATGGTTTCGTGACGAAAACACCGATTTTACTCCATTAGACCCAAAATGATGTTTGGGATTGTTCCAGAGCATTTCGCAAACCTTCAGCTTTTAAAAAGATGCAAAAGTTGTGTTTCGGGCCTGAATGCACTACTACGGGGTACCGAAGTTGCGAAAATTATTTCACAACAAAAACACCCATTCTACTCCATTAGACCCAAAATGATGTTTCAGAGTGCTCCGGAGTATTTCGCAAACCTTGGGCTTGTAAAAAGATGCAAAACTTGTGTTTCGGGCCTGAATGCACAATTTTGGTGTACCGAGGTTGCGAAAATGGCTTCGCAACGAAAACACCCATTCTACTCCATTAGACCCAAAATGATGTTTGCGAGTGTTCCGAAGCATTTCGCAAACCTTCCGCTTTTAAAAAGATGCAAAAGTTGCGTTTCGGTCGTGAATGCACTATTGTACCGAAGTTGCGAAAATGGTTTCACAACAAAAACACCCATTCTACTAAATTAGACCCAAAATGATGTTTCAGTGTGTTCCAGAGCATTTCGCAAACCTTCGGAATGTAAAAAGATGCAAAACTTGTGTTTTCGGCCTGAATGCACTATTTCGAGGTACCAAAGTTGCGAAAATGGTTTCGTGACGAAAACACCGATTTTACTCCATTAGACCCAAAATGATGTTTGGGATTGTTCCAGAGCATTTCGCAAACCTTCAGCTTTTAAAAAGATGCAAAAGTTGTGTTTCGGGCCCGAATGCACTACTATGGGGTACCGAAGTTGCGAAAATGGATTCGTGACGAAAACACCGATTTTACTCCATTAGACCCAAAATGATGTTTGGGATTGTTCCAGAGCATTTCGCAAACCTTCAGCTTTTAAAAAGATGCAAAAGTTGTGTTTCGGGCCTGAATGCACTAGTACGGGGTACCGAAGTTGCGAAAATTATTTCACAACAGAAACACCCATTCTACTCCATTAGACCCAAAATGATGTTTCGGAGTGCTCCGGAGTATTTCGCAAACCTTGGGCTTGTAAAAAGATGCAAAACTTGTGTTTCGGGCCTGAATGCACAATTTCGGTGTACCGAGGCTGCGAAAATGGCATCGCAACGAAAACACCCATTCTACTCCATTAGACCCAAAATGATGTTTGCGAGTGTTCCGAAGCATTTCGCAAACCTTCCGCTTTTAAAAAGATGCAAAAGTTGTGTATCGGTCGTGAATGCAATATTTTAGGGTACCGAAGTTGCGAAAATGGTTTCACAACAAAAACACCCATTCTACTAAATTAGACCCAAAATGATGTTTCAGTGTGTTCCAGAGCATTTCGCAAACCTTCGGAATGTAAAAAGATGCAAAACTTGTGTTTTGGGCCTGAATGCACAATTTCGAGGTACCAAAGTTGCGAAAATGGTTTCGTGACGAAAACACCGATTTTACTCCATTAGACCCAAAATGATGTTTGGGATTGTTCCAGAGCATTTCGCAAACCTTCAGCTTTTAAAAAGATGCAAAAGTTGTGTTTCGGGCCTGAATGCACTACTATGGGGTACCGAAGTTGCGAAAATGGTTTCGTGACGAAAACACCGATTTTACTCCATTAGACCCAAAATGATGTTTGGGATTGTTCCAGAGCATTTCGCAAACCTTCAGCTTTTAAAAAGATGCAAAAGTTGTGTTTCGGGCCTGAATGCACTACTACGGGGTACCGAAGTTGCGAAAATTATTTCACAACAAAAACACCCATTCTACTCCATTAGACCCAAAATGATGTTTCAGAGTGCTCCGGAGTATTTCGCAAACCTTGGGCTTGTAAAAAGATGCAAAACTTGTGTTTCGGGCCTGAATGCACAATTTTGGTGTACCGAGGTTGCGAAAATGGCTTCGCAACGAAAACACCCATTCTACTCCATTAGACCCAAAATGATGTTTGCGAGTGTTCCGAAGCATTTCGCAAACCTTCCGCTTTTAAAAAGATGCAAAAGTTGCGTTTCGGTCGTGAATGCACTATTGTACCGAAGTTGCGAAAATGGTTTCACAACAAAAACACCCATTCTACTAAATTAGACCCAAAATGATGTTTCAGTGTGTTCCAGAGCATTTCGCAAACCTTCGGAATGTAAAAAGATGCAAAACTTGTGTTTTCGGCCTGAATGCACTATTTCGAGGTACCAAAGTTGCGAAAATGGTTTCGTGACGAAAACACCGATTTTACTCCATTAGACCCAAAATGATGTTTGGGATTGTTCCAGAGCATTTCGCAAACCTTCAGCTTTTAAAAAGATGCAAAAGTTGTGTTTCGGGCCCGAATGCACTACTATGGGGTACCGAAGTTGCGAAAATGGATTCGTGACGAAAACACCGATTTTACTCCATTAGACCCAAAATGATGTTTGGGATTGTTCCAGAGCATTTCGCAAACCTTCAGCTTTTAAAAAGATGCAAAAGTTGTGTTTCGGGCCTGAATGCACTAGTACGGGGTACCGAAGTTGCGAAAATTATTTCACAACAGAAACACCCATTCTACTCCATTAGACCCAAAATGATGTTTCGGAGTGCTCCGGAGTATTTCGCAAACCTTGGGCTTGTAAAAAGATGCAAAACTTGTGTTTCGGGCCTGAATGCACAATTTCGGTGTACCGAGGCTGCGAAAATGGCATCGCAACGAAAACACCCATTCTACTCCATTAGACCCAAAATGATGTTTGCGAGTGTTCCGAAGCATTTCGCAAACCTTCCGCTTTTAAAAAGATGCAAAAGTTGTGTATCGGTCGTGAATGCAATATTTTAGGGTACCGAAGTTGCGAAAATGGTTTCACAACAAAAACACCCATTCTACTAAATTAGACCCAAAATGATGTTTCAGTGTGTTCCAGAGCATTTCGCAAACCTTCGGAATGTAAAAAGATGCAAAACTTGTGTTTTGGGCCTGAATGCACAATTTCGAGGTACCAAAGTTGCGAAAATGGTTTCGTGACGAAAACACCGATTTTACTCCATTAGACCCAAAATGATGTTTGGGATTGTTCCAGAGCATTTCGCAAACCTTCAGCTTTTAAAAAGATGCAAAAGTTGTGTTTCGGGCCTGAATGCACTACTATGGGGTACCGAAGTTGCGAAAATGGTTTCGTGACGAAAACACCGATTTTACTCCATTAGACCCAAAATGATGTTTGGGATTGTTCCAGAGCATTTCGCAAACCTTCAGCTTTTAAAAAGATGCAAAAGTTGTGTTTCGGGCCTGAATGCACTACTACGGGGTACCGAAGTTGCGAAAATTATTTCACAACAAAAACACCCATTCTACTCCATTAGACCCAAAATGATGTTTCGGAGTGCTCCGGAGTATTTCGCAAACCTTGGGCTTGTAAAAAGATGCAAAACTTGTGTTTCGGGCCTGAATGCACAATTTTGGTGTACCGAGGTTGCGAAAATGGCTTCGCAACGAAAACACCCATTCTACTCCATTAGACCCAAAATGATGTTTGCGAGTGCTCCGAAGCATTTGGCAAACCTTCCGCTTTTAAAAAGATGCAAAAGTTGCGTTTCGGTCGTGAATGCACTATTGTACCGAAGTTGCGAAAATGGTTTCACAACGAAAACACCCATTCTACTAAATTAGACCCAAAATGATGTTTCAGTGTGTTCCAGAGCATTTCGCAAACCTTCGGAATGTAAAAAGATGCAAAACTTGTGTTTTCGACCTGAATGCACTATTTCGAGGTACCAATGTTGCGAAAATGATTTCGTGACGAAAACACCGATTTTACTCCATTAGACCCAAAATGATGTTTGGGATTGTTCCAGAGCATTTCGCAAACCTTCAGCTTTTAAAAAGATGCAAAAGTTGTGTTTCGGGGCTGAATGCACTACTATGGGGTACCGAAGTTGGGAAAATGGTTTCGTGACGAAAACACCGATTTTACTCCATTAGACCCAAAATGATGTTTGGGATTGTTCCAGAGCATTTCGCAAACTTTCAGCTTTTAAAAAGATGCAAAAGTTGTGTTTCGGGCCCGAATGCACTACTATGGGGTACCGAAGTTGCGAAAATGGTTTCGTGACGAAAACACCGATTTTACCCCATTAGACCCAAAATGATGTTTGGGATTGTTCCAGAGCATTTCGCAAACCTTCAGCTTTTAAAAAGATGCAAAAGTTGTGTTTCGGGCCTGAATGCACTAGTACGGGGTACCGAAGTTGTGAAAATTATTTCACAACAAAAACACCCATTCTACTCCATTAGACCCAAAATGATGTTTCGGAGTGCTCCGGAGTATTTCGCAAACCTTGGGCTTGTAAAAAGATGCAAAACTTGTGTTTCGGGCCTGAATGCACAATTTCGGTGTACCGAGGCTGCGAAAATGGCTTCGCAACGAAAACACCCATTCTACTCCATTAGACCCAAAATGATGTTTGCGAGTGTTCCGAAGCATTTCGCAAACCTTCCGCTTTTAAAAAGATGCAAAAGTTGTGTATCGGTCGTGAATGCAATATTTTAGGGTACCGAAGTTGCGAAAATGGTTTCACAACGAAAACACCCATTCTACTAAATTAGACCCAAAATGATGTTTCAGTGTGTTCCAGAGCATTTCGCAAACCTTCGGAATGTAAAAAGATGCAAAACTTGTGTTTTGGGCCTGAATGCACAATTTCGAGGTACCAAAGTTGCGAAAATGGTTTCGTGACGAAAACACCGATTTTACTCCATTAGACCCAAAATGATGTTTGGGATTGTTCCAGAGCATTTCGCAAACCTTCAGCTTTTAAAAAGATGCAAAAGTTCTGTTTCGGGCCTGAATGCACTACTATGGGGTACCGAAGTTGCGAAAATGGTTTCGTGACGAAAACACCGATTTTACTCCATTAGACCCAAAATGATGTTTGGGATTGTTCCAGAGAATTTCGCAAACCTTCAGCTTTTAAAAAGATGCAAAAGTTGTGTTTCGGGGCTGAATGCACTACTATGGGGTACCGAAGTTGGGAAAATGGTTTCGTGACGAAAACACCGATTTTACTCCATTAGACCCAAAATGATGTTTGGGATTGTTCCAGAGCATTTCGCAAACTTTCAGCTTTTAAAAAGATGCAAAAGTTGTGTTTCGTGCCCGAATGCACTACTATGGGGTACCGAAGTTGCGAAAATGGTTTCGTGACGAAAACACCGATTTTACTCCATTAGACCCAAAATGATGTTTGGGATTGTTCCAGAGCATTTCGCAAACCTTCAGCTTTTAAAAAGATGCAAAAGTTGTGTTTCGGGCCTGAATGCACTAGTACGGGGTACCGAAGTTGCGAAAATTATTTCACAACAAAAACACCCATTCTACTCCATTAGACCCAAAATGATGTTTCGGAGTGCTCCGGAGTATTTCGCAAACCTTGGGCTTGTAAAAAGATGCAAAACTTGTGTTTCGGGCCTGAATGCACAATTTCGGTGTACCGAGGCTGCGAAAATGGCTTCGCAACGAAAACACCCATTCTACTCCATTAGACCCAAAATGATGTTTGCGAGTGTTCCGAAGCATTTCGCAAACCTTCCGCTTTTAAAAAGATGCAAAAGTTGTGTATCGGTCGTGAATGCAATATTTTAGGGTACCGAAGTTGCGAAAATGGTTTCACAACGAAAACACCCATTATACTAAATTAGACCCAAAATGATGTTTCAGTGTGTTCCAGAGCATTTCGCAAACCTTCGGAATGTAAAAAGATGCAAAACTTGTGTTTTGGGCCTGAATGCACTATTTCGAGGTACCAAAGTTGCGAAAATGGTTTCGTGACGAAAACACCGATTTTACTCCATTAGACCCAAAATGATGTTTGGGATTGTTCCAGAGCATTTCGCAAACCTTCAGCTTTTAAAAAGATGCAAAAGTTGTGTTTCGGGCCTGAATGCACTACTACGGGGTACCGAAGTTGCGAAAATTATTTCACAACAAAAACACCCATTCTACTCCATTAGACCCAAAATGATGTTTCAGAGTGCTCCGGAGTATTTCGCAAACCTTGGGCTTGTAAAAAGATGCAAAACTTGTGTTTCGGGCCTGAATGCACAATTTTGGTGTACCGAGGTTGCGAAAATGGCTTCGCAACGAAAACACCCATTCTACTCCATTAGACCCAAAATGATGTTTGCGAGTGTTCCGAAGCATTTCGCAAACCTTCCGCTTTTAAAAAGATGCAAAAGTTGCGTTTCGGTCGTGAATGCACTATTGTACCGAAGTTGCGAAAATGGTTTCACAACAAAAACACCCATTCTACTAAATTAGACCCAAAATGATGTTTCAGTGTGTTCCAGAGCATTTCGCAAACCTTCGGAATGTAAAAAGATGCAAAACTTGTGTTTTCGGCCTGAATCACTATTTCGAGGTACCAAAGTTGCGAAAATGGTTTCGTGACGAAAACACCGATTTTACTCCATTAGACCCAAAATGATGTTTGGGATTGTTCCAGAGCATTTCGCAAACCTTCAGCTTTTAAAAAGATGCAAAAGTTGTGTTTCGGGCCTGAATGCACTACTATGGGGTACCGAAGTTGCGAAAATGGTTTCGTGACGAAAACACCGATTTTACTCCATTAGACCCAAAATGATGTTTGGGATTGTTCCAGAGCATTTCGCAAACCTTCAGCTTTTAAAAAGATGCAAAAGTTGTGTTCCGGGCCTGAATGCACTAGTACGGGGTACCGAAGTTGCGAAAATTATTTCACAACAGAAACACCCATTCTACTCCATTAGACCCAAAATGATGTTTCGGAGTGCTCCGGAGTATTTCGCAAACCTTGGGCTTGTAAAAAGATGCAAAACTTGTGTTTCGGGCCTGAATGCACAATTTCAGTGTACCGAGGCTGCGAAAATGGCATCGCAACGAAAACACCCATTCTACTCCATTAGACCCAAAATGATGTTTGCGAGTGTTCCGAAGCATTTCGCAAACCTTCCGCTTTTAAAAAGATGCAAAAGTTGTGTATCAGTCGTGAATGCAATATTTTAGGGTACCGAAGTTGCGAAAATGGTTTCACAACAAAAACACCCATTCTACTAAATTAGACCCAAAATGATGTTTCAGTGTGTTCCAGAGCATTTCGCAAACCTTCGGAATGTAAAAAGATGCAAAACTTGTGTTTTGGGCCTGAATGCACAATTTCGAGGTACCAAAGTTGCGAAAATGGTTTCGTGACGAAAACACCGATTTTACTCCATTAGACCCAAAATGATGTTTGGGATTGTTCCAGAGCATTTCGCAAACCTTCAGCTTTTAAAAAGATGCAAAAGTTGTGTTTCGGGCCTGAATGCACTACTATGGGGTACCGAAGTTGCGAAAATGGTTTCGTGACGAAAACACCGATTTTACTCCATTAGACCCAAAATGATGTTTGGGATTGTTCCAGAGCATTTCACAAACCTTCAGCTTTTAAAAAGATGCAAAAGTTGTGTTTCGGGCCTGAATGCACTACTACGGGGTACCGAAGTTGCGAAAATTATTTCACAACAAAAACACCCATTCTACTCCATTAGACCCAAAATGATGTTTCGGAGTGCTCCGGAGTATTTCGCAAACCTTGGGCTTGTAAAAAGATGCAAAACTTGTGTTTCGGGCCTGAATGCACAATTTTGGTGTACCGAGGTTGCGAAAATGGCTTCGCAACGAAAACACCCATTCTACTCCATTAGACCCAAAATGATGTTTGCGAGTGCTCCGAAGCATTTCGCAAACCTTCCGCTTTTAAAAAGATGCAAAAGTTGCGTTTCGGTCGTGAATGCACTATTGTACCGAAGTTGCGAAAATGGTTTCACAACGAAAACACCCATTCTACTAAATTAGACCCAAAATGATGTTTCAGAGTGTTCCAGAGCATTTCGCAAACCTTCGGAATGTAAAAAGATGCAAAACTTGTGTTTTCGACCTGAATGCACTATTTCGAGGTACCAAAGTTGCGAAAATGATTTCGTGACGAAAACACCGATTTTACTCCATTAGACCCAAAATGATGTTTGGGATTGTTCCAGAGCATTTCGCAAACCTTCAGCTTTTAAAAAGATGCAAAAGTTGTGTTTCGGGGCTGAATGCACTACTATGGGGTACCGAAGTTGGGAAAATGGTTTCGTGACGAAAACACCGATTTTACTCTATTAGACCCAAAATGATGTTTGGGATTGTTCCAGAGCATTTCGCAAACTTTCAGCTTTTAAAAAGATGCAAAAGTTGTGTTTCGGGCCCGAATGCACTACTATGGGGTACCGAAGTTGCGAAAATGGTTTCGTGACGAAAACACCGATTTTACTCCATTAGACCCAAAATGATGTTTGGGATTGTTCCAGAGCATTTCGCAAACCTTTAGCTTTTAAAAAGATGCAAAAGTTGTGTTTCGGGCCTGAATGCACTACTATGGGGTACCGAAGTTGCGAAAATGGTTTCGTGACGAAAACACCGATTTTACTCCATTAGACCCAAAATGATGTTTGGGATTGTTCCAGAGCATTTCGCAAACCTTCAGCTTTTAAAAAGATGCAAAAGTTGTGTTTCGGGCCTGAATGCACTACTACGGGGTACCGAAGTTGCGAAAATTATTTCACAACAAAAACACCCATTCTACTCCATTAGACCCAAAATGATGTTTCGGAGTGCTCCGGAGTATTTCGCAAACCTTGGGCTTGTAAAAAGATGCAAAACTTGTGTTTCGGGCCTGAATGCACAATTTTGGTGTACCGAGGTTGCGAAAATGGCTTCGCAACGAAAACACCCATTCTACTCCATTAGACCCAAAATGATGTTTGCGAGTGCTCCGAAGCATTTCGCAAACCTTCCGCTTTTAAAAAGATGCAAAAGTTGCGTTTCGGTCGTGAATGCACTATTGTACCGAAGTTGCGAAAATGGTTTCACAACGAAAACACCCATTCTACTAAATTAGACCCAAAATGATGTTTCAGAGTGTTCCAGAGCATTTCGCAAACCTTCGGAATGTAAAAAGATGCAAAACTTGTGTTTTCGACCTGAATGCACTATTTCGAGGTACCAAAGTTGCGAAAATGATTTCGTGACGAAAACACCGATTTTACTCCATTAGACCCAAAATGATGTTTGGGATTGTTCCAGAGCATTTCGCAAACCTTCAGCTTTTAAAAAGATGCAAAAGTTGTGTTTCGGGGCTGAATGCACTACTATGGGGTACCGAAGTTGGGAAAATGGTTTCGTGACGAAAACACCGATTTTACTCTATTAGACCCAAAATGATGTTTGGGATTGTTCCAGAGCATTTCGCAAACTTTCAGCTTTTAAAAAGATGCAAAAGTTGTGTTTCGGGCCCGAATGCACTACTATGGGGTACCGAAGTTGGGAAAATGGTTTCGTGACGAAAACACCGATTTTACTCCATTAGACCCAAAATGATGTTTGGGATTGTTCCAGAGCATTTCGCAAACCTTCAGCTTTTAAAAAGATGCAAAAGTTGTGTTTCGGGCCTGAATGCACTAGTACGGGGTACCGAAGTTGTGAAAATTATTTCACAACAAAAACACCCATTCTACTCCCTTAGACCCAAAATGATGTTTCGGAGTGCTCCGGAGTATTTCGCAAACCTTGGGCTTGTAAAAAGATGCAAAACTTGTGTTTCGGGCCTGAATGCACAATTTCGGTGTACCGAGGCTGCGAAAATGGCTTCGCAACGAAAACACCCATTCTACTCCATTAGACCCAAAATGATGTTTGCGAGTGTTCCGAAGCATTTCGCAAACCTTCCGCTTTTAAAAAGATGCAAAAGTTGTGTATCGGTCGTGAATGCAATATTTTAGGGTACCGAAGTTGCGAAAATGGTTTCACAACGAAAACACCCATTCTACTAAATTAGACCCAAAATGATGTTTCAGTGTGTTCCAGAGCATTTCGCAAACCTTCGGAATGTAAAAAGATGCAAAACTTGTGTTTTGGGCCTGAATGCACAATTTCGAGGTACCAAAGTTGCAAAAATGGTTTCGTGACGAAAACACCGATTTTACTCCATTAGACCCAAAATGATGTTTGGGATTGTTCCAGAGCATTTCGCAAACCTTCAGCTTTTAAAAAGATGCAAAAGTTGTGTTTCGGGCCTGAATGCACTACTATGGGGTACCGAAGTTGCGAAAATGGTTTCGTGACGAAAACACCGATTTTACTCCATTAGACCCAAAATGATGTTTGGGATTGTTCCAGAGCATTTCGCAAACCTTCAGCTTTTAAAAAGATGCAAAAGTTGTGTTTCGGGCCTGAATGCACTAGTACGGGGTACCGAAGTTGCGAAAATTATTTCACAACAAAAACACCCATTCTACTCCATTAGACCCAAAATGATGTTTCGGAGTGCTCCGGAGTATTTCGCAAACCTTGGGCTTGTAAAAAGATGCAAAACTTGTGTTTCGGGCCTGAATGCACAATTTCGGTGTACCGAGGCTGCGAAAATGGCTTCGCAACGAAAACACCCATTCTACTCCATTAGACCCAAAATGATGTTTGCAAGTGTTCCGAAGCATTTCGCAAACCTTCCCCTTTTAAAAAGATGCAAAAGTTGTGTATCGGTCGTGAATGCAATATTTTAGGGTACCGAAGTTGCGAAAATGGTTTCACAACGAAAACACCCATTCTACTAAATTAGACCCAAAATGATGTTTCAGTGTGTTCCAGAGCATTTCGCAAACCTTCGGAATGTAAAAAGATGCAAAACTTGTGTTTCGGGCCTGAATGCACTATTACGGGGTACCGAAGTTGCGAAAATTATTTCACAATAAAAACACCCATTCTACTCCATTAGACCCAAAATGATGTTTCGGAGTGCTCCGGAGTATTTCGCAAACCTTGGGCTTGTAAAAAGATGCAAAACTTGTGTTTCGGGCCAGAATGCACAATTTTGGTGTACCGAGGTTGCGAAAATGGCTTCGCAATGAAAACACCCATTCTACTCCATTAGACCCAAAATGATGTTTGTGAGTGTTCCGAAGCATTTCGCAAACCTTCCGCTTTCAAAAAGATGCAAAAGTTGCGTTTCGGTCGTGAATGCACTATTGTACCGAAGTTGCGAAAATGGTTTCACAACGAAAACACCCATTCTACTAAATTAGACCCAAAATGATGTTTCAGTGTGTTCCAGAGCATTTCGCAAACCTTCGGAATGTAAAAAGATGCAAAACTTGTGTTTTCGGCCTGAATGCACTATTTCGAGGTACCAAAGTTGCGAAAATGGTTTCGTGACGAAAACACCGATTTTACTCCATTAGACCCAAAATGATGTTTGGGATTGTTCCAGAGCATTTCGCAAACCTTCAGCTTTTAAAAAGATGCAAAAGTTGTGTTTCGGGCCTGAATGCACTACTATGGGGTACCGAAGTTGCGAAAATGGTGTCGTGACGAAAACACCGATTTTCCTCCATTAGACCCAAAATGATGTTTGGGATTGTTCCAGAGCATTTCGCAAACCTTCAGCTTTTAAAAAGATGCAAAAGTTGTGTATCGGGCCTGAATGCACTGCTACGGGGTACCGAAGTTGCGAAAATTATTTCACAACAAAAACACCCATTCTACTCCATTAGACCCAAAATGATGTTTCGGAGTGCTCCAGAGTATTTCGCAAACCTTGGGCTTGTAAAAAGATGCAAAACTTGTGTTTCGGGCCTGAATGCACAATTTTGGTGTACCGAGGTTGCGAAAATGGCTTCGCAACGAAAACACCCATTCTACTCCATTAGACCCAAAATGATGTTTGCGAGTGTTCCGAAGCATTTCGCATACCTTCCGCTTTTAAAAAGATGCAAAAGTTGCGTTTCGGTCGTGAATGCACTATTGTACCGAAGTTGCGAAAATGGTTTCACAACGAAAACACCCATTCTACTAAATTAGACCCAAAATGATGTTTCAGTGTGTTCCAGAGCATTTCGCAAACCTTCGGAATGTAAAAAGATGCAAAACTTGTGTTTTCGGCCTGAATGCACTATTTCGAGGTACCAAAGTTGCGAAAATGGTTTCGTGACGAAAACACCAATTTTACTCCATTAGACCCAAAATGATGTTTGGGATTGTTCCAGAGCATTTCGCAAACCTTCAGCTTTTAAAAAGATGCAAAAGTTGTGTTTCGGGCCTGAATGCACTACTATGGGGTACCGAAGTTGCGAAAATGGTTTCGTGACGAAAACACCGATTTTACTCCATTAGACCCAAAATGATGTTTGGGATTGTTCCAGAGCATTTCGCAAACCTTCAGCTTTTAAAAAGATGCAAAAGTTGTGTTTCGGGCCTGAATGCACTACTACGGGGTACCGAAGTTGCGAAAATTATTTCACAACAAAAACACCCATTCTACTCCATTAGACCCAAAATGATGTTTCGGAGTGCTCCGGAGTATTTCGCAAACCTTGGGCTTGTAAAAAGATGCAAAACTTGTGTTTCGGGCCTGAATGCACAATTTTGGTGTACCGAGGTTGCGAAAATGGCTTCGCAACGAAAACACCCATTCTACTCCATTAGACCCAAAATGATGTTTGCGAGTGTTCCGAAGCATTTCGCAAACCTTCCGCTTTTAAAAAGATGCAAAAGTTGCGTTTCGGTCGTGAATGCACTATTGTACCGAAGTTGCGAAAATGGTTTCACAACGAAAACACCCATTCTACTAAATTAGACCCAAAATGATGTTTCAGTGTGTTCCAGAGCATTTCGCAAACCTTCGGAATGTAAAAAGATGCAAAACTTGTGTTTTGGGCCTGAATGCACTATTTCGAGGTACCAAAGTTGCGAAAATGGTTTCGTGACGAAAACACCGATTTTACTCCATTAGACCCAAAATGATGTTTGGGATTGTTCCAGAGCATTTCGCAAACCTTCAGCTTTTAAAAAGATGCAAAAGTTGTGTTTCGGGCCTGAATGCACTACTACGGGGTACCGAAGTTGCAAAAATTATTTCACAACAAAAACACCCATTCTACTCCATTAGACCCAAAATGATGTTTCGGAGTGCTCCGGAGTATTTCGCAAACCTTGGGCTTGTAAAAAGATGCAAAACTTTTGTCTCGGGCCTTAATGCACAATTTTGGTGTACCGAGGTTGCGAAAATGGCTTCGCAACGAAAACACCCATTCTACTCCATTAGACCCAAAATGATGTTTGCGAGTGTTCCGAAGCATTTCGCAAACCTTCCGCTTTTAAAAAGATGCAAAAGTTGCGTTTCGGTCGTGAATGCACTATTGTACCGAAGTTGCGAAAATGGTTTCACAACGAAAACACCCATTCTACTAAATTAGACCCAAAATGATGTTTCAGTGTGTTCCAGAGCATTTCGCAAACCTTCGGAATGTAAAAAGATGCAAAACTTGTGTTTTCGGCCTGAATGCACTATTTCGAGGTACCAAAGTTGCGAAAATGGTTTCGTGACGAAAACACCGATTTTACTCCATTAGACCCAAAATGATGTTTGGGATTGTTCCAGAGCATTTCGCAAACCTTCAGCTTTTAAAAAGATGCAAAAGTTGTGTTTCGGGCCTGAATGCACTACTATGGGGTACCGAAGTTGCGAAAATGGTTTCGTGACGAAAACACCGATTTTACTCCATTAGACCCAAAATGATGTTTGGGATTGTTCCAGAGCATTTCGCAAACCTTCAGCTTTTAAAAAGATGCAAAAGTTGTGTTCCGGGCCTGAGTGCACAAGTACGGGGTACCGAAGTTGTGAAAATTATTTCACAACAAAAACACCCATTCTACTCCATTAGACCCAAAATGATGTTTCGGAGTGCTCCGGAGTATTTCGCAAACCATGGGCTTGTAAAAAGATGCAAAACTTGTGTTTCGGGCCTGAATGCACAATTTCGGTGTACCGAGGCTGCGAAAATGGCTTCACAACGGAAACACCCATTCTACTCCATTAGACCCAAAATGATGTTTGCGAGTGTTCCGAAGCATTTCGCAAACCTTCCGCTTTTAAAAAGATGCAAAAAGTTGTGTATCGGTCGTGAATGCAATATTTTAGGGTACAAAAGTTGCGAAAATGGTTTCACAACGAAAACACCCATTCTACTAAATTAGACCCAAAATGATGTTTCAGTGTGTTCCAGAGCATTTCGCAAACCTTCGGAATGTAAAAAGATGCAAAACTTGTGTTTTGGGCCTGAATGCACTATTTCGAGGTACCAATGTTGCGAAAATGGTTTCGTGACGAAAACACTGATTTTACTCCATTAGACCCAAAATGATGTTTGGGATTGTTCCAGAGCATTTCGCAAACCTTCAGCTTTTAAAAAGATGCAAAAGTTGTGTTTCGGGCCTGAATGCACTACTATGGGGTACCGAAGTTGCGAAAATGGTTTCGTGACAAAAACACCGATTTTACTCCATTAGACCCAAAATGATGTTTGGGATTGTTCCAGAGCATTTCGCAAACCTTCAGCTTTTAAAAAGATGCAAAAGTTGTGTTTCGGGCCTGAATGCACTACTACGGGGTACCGAAGTTGCGAAAATTATTTCATAACAAAAACACCCATTCTACTCCATTAGACCCAAAATGATGTTTCGGAGTGCTCCGGAGTATTTCGCAAACCTTGGGCTTGTAAAAAGATGCAACACTTGTGTTTCGGGCCTGATTGCACAATTTTGGTGTACCGAGGTTGCGAAAATGGCTTCGCAACGAAAACACCCATTCTACTCCATTAGACCCAAAATGATGTTTGCGAGTGTTCCGAAGCATTTCGCAAACCTTCCGCTTTTAAAAAGATGCAAAAGTTGCGTTTCGGTCATGAATGCACTATTGTACCGAAGTTGCGAAAATGGTTTCACAACGAAAACACCCATTCTACTAAATTAGACCCAAAATGATGTTTAAGTGTGTTCCAGAGCATTTCGCAAACCTTCGGAATGTAAAAAGATGCAAAACTTGTGTTTTCGGCCTGAATGCACTATTTCGAGGTACCAAAGTTGCGAAAATGGTTTCGTGACGAAAACACCGATTTTACTCCATTAGACCCAAAATGATGTTTGGGATTGTTCCAGAGCATTTCGCAAACCTTCAGCTTTTAAAAAGATGCAAAAGTTGTGTTTCGGGCCTGAATGCACTACTATGGGGTACCGAAGTTGCGAAAATGGTTTCGTGACGAAAACACCGATTTTACTCCATTAGACCCAAAATGATGTTTGGGATTATTCCAGAGGATTTCGCAAACCTTCAGCTTTTAAAAAGATGCAAAAGTTGTGTTTCGGGCCTGAATGCACTACTACGGGGTACCGAAGTTGCGAAAATTATTTCACAACAAAAACACCCATTCTACTCTATTAGACCAAAAATGATGTTTCGGAGTGCTCCGGAGCATTTCGCAAACCTTGGGCTTGTAAAAAGATGCAAAACTTGTGTTATAGTGGGGGATCGGGTCACGACCCAGGAGGCGCGCTTCACGGGGAAACGTGCGTCAGGAAGGCGCGATCAAAACGCGATCGTGGGAAGCTGGAAAAATCGGTGCGCAAACCAAAGGGTGGGAATCGCGCGTGGGTACAAGACGCGATCAGGTGGGAACGGCGACCAAGTGGGGGCCGCGCACCAGGGGATGGGGTATGGCGTCTGGTGGTGGGTGTGATGCGCAAGGCGGCGGCGAATGTTTGAAGAAAAGGAAAAGAATAAAGACGATGGAACACAATGCAACCAACAACAATTAAATACGTAAGCACACAAATTCAACAACGCAAATTATTGAAAGAAGGTGCAAGGCTCAAAAGTTTGCTGGGACAAAGATCTAACCTGAATATAAATTTTTGTTTGGTTTTTTGTGGACTATAGGAAGGGGAAAACACTCGATAAACTCACCGATCAACCTGGAAAGCTGATACCACTTGATAGAGGGGGAGTGCCCGATCTTTCGGTGAGTGGAGATAAATCCGATTTGGTGGTTGTTGACCCTCACGATCCGACTACGACGAGCAAGCCCGAAGCGCCAATGCAATCACTGAACCAACTCCCGATGGTTACCAACCTTGCTGGCGCAAGATCAGGCTGATCACGAAGATCGTTTCCTGCACGCAATCGAAGAACGAACAAGAAAAAGAGGCGAGCAATCTTACTATCACTCGAAGGTGGAGTCTGCAATACACGAAGGCAGCGCTATGCGGCTGTTCGGATGTAGCTAAAGCTAACTTGTAAAACAAACTCAAGTCTGAAAATAAACGAGGGGTCTATCTAAATATGGGGCGCAGCCCCTGGCGGCCACGAGGGGCGACGCGCGTGAACAGTACCCTAGGCCCACATGGACGTCCACTTCTTCCGTTGATTCCTGTTGACTCAGGACGAATTTTGGCATGAGACCGGTGCCATTGGAAGCTCTATGAAATTGTGCTTCCAACCATATATAGAACGTCCAAAACCGACTCCGTATGCGACTTGGGCGTCCGTTTTATTGCGCACTGCTCCTGGACTCCGAACTGGGCTTGAACTTGAATTGCTTTTGGACTCCACCTTGGGGACTCGAACCGGATTAGCGTCGTGCCTCCTCTTCGACGTGGACACCCTTGTTGGACTTCTTCTACTCCATTCCATGCACCAATCATGGTCGTATGCATGGGTGTCATGTCCTCATCACACCCATTCTACTAAATTAGACCCAAAATGATGTTTCAGTTGTGTTTCGGGCCTGAATGCAATATTACGAGGTACCCAAGTTGCGAAAACTATTTCACAACAAAAACACCCATTCTACTCCATTAGACCCAAAATGATGTTTCGGAGTGCTCCGGAGTATTTCGCAAACCTTGGGCTTGTAAAAGATGCAAAACTTGTGTTTCGGGCCTGAATGCTCAATTTCGGTGTACCGAGGCTGCGAAAATGGCTTCGCAACGAAAACACCCATTCTACTCCATTAGACCCAAAATGATGTTTGCGAGTGTTCCGATGCGTTTCGCAAACCTTCCGCTTTTAAAAATATGCAAAAGTTTTGTTTCGGTCCTGAATGCAATATTTTGGTGTACGGAAGTTGCGAAAATGGTTTCACAACGAAAACACCCATTCTACTAAATTAGACGCAAAATGATGTTTCAGTGTGTTCCAGAAAATTTCGCAAACCTTCAGCTTTTAAAAAGATGCAAAAGTTGTGTTTCCGGCCTGAATGCACTATTACGAGGTACCGAAGTTGCGAAAATTATTTCACAACAAAAACACCCATTCTACTCTATTAGACCCAAAATGATGTTTCGGAGTGCTCCGGAGCGTTTCGCAAACCTTGGGCTTGTAAAAAGATGCAAAACTTGTGTTTCGGGCCTGAATGCTCAATTTCGGTGTACCGAGGCTGCGAAAATGGCTTCGCAACAAAAACACCCGTTCAACTCCATTAGACCCAAAATGATGCTTGCGAGTGTTCCGAAGCATTTCGCAAATCTTCCGCAATTAAAAAGATGCAAAAGTTGTGTTTCGGTCCTGAATGCACTATTTTGGGGTACCGAAGTTGCGAAAATGGTTTCACAACGAAAACACCCATTCTACTAAATTAGACACAAAATGATGTTTCAGTGTGTTCCAGAGCATTTCGCAAACCTTCAGCTTTTAAAAAGATGCAAAAGATGTGTTTCGGGCCTGAATGCACTATTTCGAGGTACCAAAGTTGCGAAAATGTTTTCGTGACAAAAACACCGATTTTACTCCATTAGACGCAAAATGATGTTTGGGACTGTTCCAGAGCATTTCGCAAACCTTCAGCTTTTAAAAAGATGCAAAAGTTGTGTTTCGGGCCTGAATGCACTATTACGGGGTACCCAAGTTGCGAAAATTATTTCACAACAAAAACACCCATTCTACTCCATTTGACCCAAAATGATGTTTCGGAGTGCTCCGGAGTATTTCGCAAACCTTGGGCTTGTAAAAGATGCAAAACTTGTGTTTCGGGCCTGAATGCTCAATTTCGGTGTACCGAGGCTGCGAAAATGGCTTCGCAACGAAAACACCCATTCTACTCCATTAGACCCAAAATGATGTTTGCGAGTGTTCCGATGCATTTCGCAAACCTTCCGCTTTTAAAAATATGCAAAAGTTTTATTTCGGTCCTGAATGCAATATTTTGGTGTACCGAAGTTGCGAAAATGGTTTCACAACGAAAACACCCATTCTACTAAATTAGACGCAAAATGTTGTTTCAGTGTGTTCCAGAAAATTTCGCAAACCTTCAGCTTTTAAAAAGATGCAAAAGTTGTGTTTCGAGCCTGAATGCACTATTACGAGGTACCGAAGTTGCGAAAATTATTTCACAACGAAAATTATTTCACAACAAAAACACCCATTCTACTCTATTAGACCCAAAATGATGTTTCGGAGTGCTCCGGAGCGTTTCGCAAACCTTGGGCTTGTAAAAAGATGCAAAACTTGTGTTTCGGGCCTGAATGCTCAATTTCGGTGTACCGAGGCTGCGAAAATGGCTTCGCAACAAAAACACCCGTTCAACTCCATTAGACCCAAAATGATGCTTGCGAGTGTTCCGAAGCATTTCGCAAACCTTCCGCAATTAAAAAGATGCAAAAGTTGTGTTTCGGTCCTGAATGCACTATTTTGGGGTACCGAAGTTGCGAAAATGGTTTCACAACGAAAACACCCATTCTACTAAATTAGACACAAAATGATGTTTCAGTGTGTTCCAGAGCATTTTGCAAACCTTCAGCTTTTAAAAAGATGCAAAAGTTGTGTTTCGGGCCTGAATGCACTATTTCGAGGTACCAAAGTTGCGAAAATGGTTTCGTGACAAAAACACCGATTTTACTCCATTAGACCCAAAATGATGTTTGGGATTGTTCCAGAGCATTTCGCAAACCTTCAGCTTTTAAAAAGATGCAAAAGTTGTGTTTCGGGCCTGAATGCACTATTACAGGGTACCCAAGTTGCGAAAATTATTTCACAACAAAAACACCCAATCTACTCCATTTGACCCAAAATGATGTTTCGGAGTGCTCCGGAGTATTTCGCAAACCTTGGGCTTGTAAAAGATGCAAAACTTGTGTTTCGGGCCTGAATGCTCAATTTCGGTGTACCGAGGCTGCGAAAATGGCTTCGCCACGAAAACACCCATTCTACTCCATTAGACCCAAAATGATGTTTGCGAGTGTTCCGATGCATTTCGCAAACCTTCCGCTTTTAAAAATATGCAAAAGTTTTGTTTCGGTCCTGAATGCAATATTTTGGTGTACCGAAGTTGCGAAAATGGTTTCACAACGAAAACACCCATTCTAATAAATTAGACGCAAAATGATGTTTCAGTGTGTTCCAGAAAATTTCGCAAACCTTCAGCTTTTAAAAAGATGCAAAAGTTGTGTTTCGGGCCTGAATGCACTATTACGAGGTACCGAAGTTGCGAAAATTATTTCACAACAAAAACACCCATTCTACTATATTAGACCCAAAATGATGTTTCGGAGTGCTCCGGAGCATTTCGCAAACCTTGGGCTTGTAAAAAGATGCAAAACTTGTGTTTCGGGCCTGAATGCTCAATTTCGGTGTACCGAGGCTGCGAAAATGGCTTCGCAACAAAAACACCCATTCTACTCCATTAGACCCAAAATGATGCTTGCGAGTGTTCCGAAGCATTTTGCAAACCTTTCGCTATTAAAAAGATGCAAAAGTTGTGTTTCGGTCCTGAATGTACTATTTTGGGGTACCGAAGTTGCGAAAATAGTTTCACAACGAAAACACCCATTCTACTAAATTAGACACAAAATGATGTTTCAGTGTGTTCCAAAGCATTTCGCAAACCTTCGGAATGTTAAAAGATGCAAAACTTGTGTTTTGGGCCTGAATGCACTATTTCGAGGTACCAAAGTTGCGAAAATGGTTTCGCGACGAAAACACCGATTTTACTCCATTAGACCCAAAATGATGTTTGGGATTGTTCCAGAGCATTTCGCAAACCTTTAGCTTTTAAAAAGATGCAAAAGTTGTGTTTCGGGCCTGAATGCACTGTTACGGGGTACCCAAGTTGCGAAAATTATTTCACAACAAAAACACCCATTCTACTGCATTAGACCCAAAATGATATTTCGGAGTGCTCCGGAGTATTTCGCAAACCTTCGGCTTGTAAAAAGATACAAAACTTGTGTTTCGGGCCTGAATGCTCAATTTCGGTGTACCGAGGCTGCGAAAATGGCTTCACAACGAAAACACCCATTCTGCTCCATTAGACCCAAAATGATGTTTCGACTGTTCCGAGGCATTTCGCAAACCTTCCGCTTTTAAAAATATGCAAAAGTTTTGTTTCGGTCCTGAATGCAATATTTTGGTGTACCGAAGTTGCGAAAATGGTTTCACAACGAAAACTCCCATTCTACTAAATTAGACCCAAAATGATGTTTCAGTGTGTTCGAGAGCATTTCGCAAACCTTTGGAATGTAAAAAGATGCAAAACTTGTGTTTTGGGCCTGAATGCACTATTTCGAGGTACCAAAGTTGTGAAAATGGTTTCGTGACGAAAACACCGATTTTACTCCATTACACCCAAAATGATGTTTGGGATTGTTCCAGAGCATTTCGCAAACCTTCAGCTTTTAAAAAGATGCAAAAGTTGTGTTTCGAGCCTGAATGCACTATTACGAGGTACCGAAGTTGCGAAAATTATTTCACAACAAAAACACCCATTCTACTCTATTAGACCCAAAATGATGTTCCGGAGTGCTCCGGAGTATTTCACAAACCTTGGGCTTGTAAAAAGATACAAAACTTGTGTTTCTGGCCTGAAAGCTCAATTTCGGTGTACCGAGGCTGCGAAAATGGCTTCGCAACAAAAACACCCAATCTACTCCATTAGACCCAAAATGATGCTTGCGAGTGTTCTGAAGCATTTCGCAAACCTTCCGCTTTTAAAAAGATGCAAAAGTTGTGTTTCGGTCCTGAATGCACTATTTTGGGGTACCGAAGTTGCGAAAATGGTTTCACAACAAAAACCCCCATTCTACTAAATTAGACACAAAATGATGTTTCAATGTGTTCCAGAGCATTTCGCAAACCTTCGGAATGTAAAAAGATGCAAAACTTGTGTTTTGGGCCTGAATGTACTATTTCGAGGTACCAGAGTTGCGAAAATGGTTTCGTGATGAAAACACCGATTTTACTCCATTAGACCCAAAATGATGTTTGGGATTGTTCCAGAGCATTTCGCAAACCTTCAGCTTTTAAAAAGATGCAAAAGTTGTGTTTCGGGCCTAAATGCACTATTACGGGGTACTCAAGTTGCGAAAATTATTTCACAACAAAAACACCCATTCTACTCCATTACACCCAAAATGATGTTTCGGAGTGCTCCGGAGTATTTCGCAAACCTTGGGCTTGTAAAAAGATGCAAAACTTGTGTTTCGGGCCTGAATGCTCAATTTCGTGTACCGAGGCTGCGAAAATGGCTTCGCAACGAAAACACCCATTCAACTCCATTTGACCCAAAATGATGTTTGCGAGTGTTCCGATGCATTTCGCAAACCTTCCGCTTTTAAAAATAAGCAAAAGTTTTGTTTCGGTCCTGAATGCAATATTTTGGTGTACCGAAGTTGCGAAAATGGTTTCACAACGAAAACACCCATTCTACTAAATTAGACCCAAAATGATGTTTCAGTGTGTTCCAGAGCATTTCGCAAACCTTTGGAATGTAAAAAGATGCAAAACTTGTGTTTTGGGCCTGAATGCACTATTTCGAGGTACCAAAGTTGTGAAAATGGTTTCGTGACGAAAACACCGATTTTACTCCATTACACCCAAAATGATGTTTGGGATTGTTCCAGAGCATTTCGCAAACCTTCAGCTTTTAAAAAGATGCAAAAGTTGTGTTTCGGGCCTGAATGCACTATTACGAGGTACCGAAGTTGCGAAAATTATTTCACAACAAAAACACACATTCTACTCTATTAGACCCAAAATGATGTTCCGGAGTGCTCCGGAGTATTTCACAAACCTTGGGCTTGTAAAAAGATACAAAACTTGTGTTTCGGGCCTGAAAGCTCAATTTCGGTGTACCGAGGCTGCGAAAATGGCTTCGCAACAAAAACACCCATTCTACTCCATTAGACCCAAAATGATGCTTGCGAGTGTTCCGAAGCATTTCGCAAACCTTCCGCTTTTAAAAAGATGCAAAAGTTGTGTTTCGGTCCTGAATGCACTATTTTGGGGTACCGAAGTTGCGAAAATGGTTTCACAACAAAAACCCCCATTCTACTAAATTAGACACAAAATGATGTTTCAATGTGTTCCAGAGCATTTCGCAAACCTTCGGAATGTAAAAAGATGCAAAACTTGTGTTTTGGGCCTGAATGTACTATTTTGAGGTACCAGAGTTGCGAAAATGGTTTCGTGACGAAAACACCGATTTTACTCCATTAGACCCAAAATGATGTTTGGGATTGTTCCAGAGCATTTCGCAAACCTTCAGCTTTTAAAAAGATGCAAAAGTTGTGTTTCGGGACTGAATGCACTATTACGGGGTACCCAAGTTGCGAAAATTATTTCACAACAAAAACACCCATTCTACTCCATTAGACCCAAAATGATGTTTCGGAGTGCTCCGGAGTATTTCGCAAACCTTGGGCTTGTAAAAAGATGCAAAACTTGTGTTTCGGGCCTGAATGCACAATTTCGGTGTACCAAAGTTGCGAAAATGGTTTCATGACGAAAACACCGATTTTACTCCATTAGACCCAAAATGATGTTTGGGATTGTTCCAGAGCATTTCGCAAACCTTCAGCTTTTAAAAAGATGCAAAAGTTGTGTTTCGGGCCTGAATGCACTATTACGGGGTACCCAAGTTGCGAAAATTATTTCACAACAAAAACACCCATTCTACTCCATTAGACCCAAAATGATGTTTCGGAGTGCTCCGGAGTATTTCGCAAACCTTGGGCTTGTAAAAAGATGCAAAACTTGTGTTTCGGGCCTGAATGCTCAATTTCGGTGTACCAAAGTTGCGAAAATGGTTTCATGACGAAAACACCGATTTTACTCCATTAGACCCAAAATAATGTTTGGGATTGTTCCAAAGCATTTCGCAAACCTTCAGCTTTTAAAAAGATGCAAAAGTTGTGTTTCGGGCCTGAATGCACTATTACGGGGTACCCAAGTTGCGAAAATTATTTCACAACAAAAACACCCATTCTACTCCATTAGACCCAAAATGATGTTTCGGAGTGCTCCGGAGTATTTCGCAAACCTTGGGCTTGTAAAAAGATGCAAAACTTGTGTTTCGGGCCTGAATGCTCAATTTCGTGTACCGAGGCTGCGAAAATGGCTTTGCAACGAAAACACCCATTCAACTCCATTAGACCCAAAATGATGTTTGCGAGTGTTCCGATGCATTTCGCAAACCTTCCGCTTTTAAAAATAAGCAAAAGTTTTGTTTCGGTCCTGAATGCAATATTTTGGGGTACCGAAGTTGCGAAAATGGTTTCACAACGAAAACACCCATTCTACTAAATTAGACCCAAAATGATGTTTCAGTGTGTTCCAGAGCATTTCGCAAACCTTTGGAATGTAAAAAGATGCAAAACTTGTGTTTTGGGCCTGAATGCACTATTTCGAGGTACCAAAGTTGTGAAAATGGTTTCGTGACGAAAACACCGATTTTACTCCATTACACCCAAAATGATGTTTGGGATTGTTCCAGAGCATTTCGCAAACCTTCAGCTTTTAAAAAGATGCAAAAGTTGTGTTTCGGGCCTGAATGCACTATTACGAGGTACCGAAGTTGCGAAAATTATTTCACAACAAAAACACACATTCTACTCTATTAGACCCAAAATGATGTTCCGGAGTGCTCCGGAGTATTTCACAAACCTTGGGCTTGTAAAAAGATACAAAACTTGTGTTTCGGGCCTGAATGCTCAATTTCGGTGTACCGAGGCTGCGAAAATGGCTTCGCAACAAAAACACCCATTCTACTCCATTAGACCCCAAATGATGCTTGCGAGTGTTCCGAAGCATTTCGCAAACCTTCCGCTTTTAAAAAGATGCAAAAGTTGTGTTTCGGTCCTGAATGCACTATTTTGGGGTACCGAAGTTGCGAAAATGGTTTCACAACAAAAACCCCCATTCTACTAAATTAGACACAAAATGATGTTTCAATGTGTTCCAGAGCATTTCGCAAACCTTCGGAATGTAAAAAGATGCAAAACTTGTGTTTTGGGCCTGAATGTACTATTTTGAGGTACCAGAGTTGCGAAAATGGTTTCGTGACGAAAACACCGATTTTACTCCATTAGACCCAAAATGATGTTTGGGATTGTTCCAGAGCATTTCGCAAACCTTCAGCTTTTAAAAAGATGCAAAAGTTGTGTTTCGGGCCTGAATGCACTATTACGGGGTACCCAAGTTGCGAAAATTATTTCACAACAAAAACACCCATTCTACTCCATTAGACCCAAAATGATGTTTCGGAGTGCTCCGGAGTATTTCGCAAACCTTGGGCTTGTAAAAAGATGCAAAACTTGTGTTTCGGGCCTGAATGCACAATTTCGGTGTACCAAAGTTGCGAAAATGGTTTCATGACGAAAACACCGATTTTACTCCATTAGACCCAAAATAATGTTTGGGATTGTTCCAAAGCATTTCGCAAACCTTCAGCTTTTAAAAAGATGCAAAAGTTGTGTTTCGGGCCTGAATGCACTATTACGGGGTACCCAAGTTGCGAAAATTATTTCACAACAAAAACACCCATTCTACTCCATTAGACCCAAAATGATGTTTCGGAGTGCTCCGGAGTATTTCGCAAACCTTGGGCTTGTAAAAAGATGCAAAACTTGTGTTTCGGGCCTGAATGCTCAATTTCGTGTACCGAGGCTGCGAAAATGGCTTCGCAACGAAAACACCCATTCAACTCCATTAGACCCAAAATGATGTTTGCGAGTGTTCCGATGCATTTCGCAAACCTTCCGCTTTTAAAAATAAGCAAAAGTTTTGTTTCGGTCCTGAATGCAATATTTTGGGGTACCGAAGTTGCGAAAATGGTTTCACAACGAAAACACCCATTCTACTAAATTAGACCCAAAATGATGTTTCAGTGTGTTCCAGAGCATTTCGCAAACCTTTGGAATGTAAAAAGATGCAAAACTTGTGTTTTGGGCCTGAATGCACTATTTCAAGGTACCAAAGTTGTGAAAATGGTTTCGTGACGAAAACACCGATTTTACTCCATTACACCCAAAATGATGTTTGGGATTGTTCCAGAGCATTTCGCAAACCTTCAGCTTTTAAAAAGATGCAAAAGTTGTGTTTCGGGCCTGAATGCACTATTACGAGGTACCGAAGTTGCGAAAATTATTTCACAACAAAAACACACATTCTACTCTATTAGACCCAAAATGATGTTCCGGAGTGCTCCGGAGTATTTCACAAACCTTGGGCTTGTAAAAAGATACAAAACTTGTGTTTCGGGCCTGAATGCTCAATTTCGGTGTACCGAGGCTGCGAAAATGGCTTCGCAACAAAAACACCCATTCTACTCCATTAGACCCCAAATGATGCTTGCGAGTGTTCCGAAGCATTTCGCAAACCTTCCGCTTTTAAAAAGATGCAAAAGTTGTGTTTCGGTCCTGAATGCACTATTTTGGGGTACCGAAGTTGCGAAAATGGTTTCACAACAAAAACCCCCATTCTACTAAATTAGACACAAAATGATGTTTCAATGTGTTCCAGAGCATTTCGCAAACCTTCGGAATGTAAAAAGATGCAAAACTTGTGTTTTGGGCCTGAATGTACTATTTTGAGGTACCAGAGTTGCGAAAATGGTTTCGTGACGAAAACACCGATTTTACTCCATTAGACCCAAAATGATGTTTGGGATTGTTCCAGAGCATTTCGCAAACCTTCAGCTTTTAAAAAGATGCAAAAGTTGTGTTTCGGGCCTGAATGCACTATTACGGGGTACCCAAGTTGCGAAAATTATTTCACAACAAAAACACCCATTCTACTCCATTAGACCCAAAATGATGTTTCGGAGTGCTCCGGAGTATTTCGCAAACCTTGGGCTTGTAAAAAGATGCAAAACTTGTGTTTCGGGCCTGAATGCACAATTTCGGTGTACCAAAGTTGCGAAAATGGTTTCATGACGAAAACACCGATTTTACTCCATTAGACCCAAAATAATGTTTGGGATTGTTCCAAAGCATTTCGCAAACCTTCAGCTTTTAAAAAGATGCAAAAGTTGTGTTTCGGGCCTGAATGCACTATTACGGGGTACCCATGTTGCGAAAATTATTTCACAACAAAAACACCCATTCTACTCCATTAGACCCAAAATGATGTTTCGGAGTGCTCCGGAGTATTTCGCAAACCTTGGGCTTGTAAAAAGATGCAAAACTTGTGTTTAAGGCCCGAATGCACAATTTCGGTGTACCGAGGTTGCGAAAATGGCTTCGCATCGAAAACACCCATTCTACTCCATTAGACCCAAAATGATGTTTGCGAGTGTTCCGAAGCATTTCGCAAACCTTCCGCTTTTAAAAAGATGCAAAAGTTTTGTTTCGGTCCTGAATGCAATATTTTGGGGTACCGAAGTTGCGAAAATGGTTTCACAACGAAAACACCCATTCTACTAAATTAGACCCAAAATGATGTTTCAGTGTGTTCCAGAGCATTTCGCAAACCTTTGGAATGTAAAAAGATGCAAAACATGTGTTTTGGGCCTGAATGCACTATTTCGAGGTACCAAAGTTACGAAAATGGTTTCGTGACGAAAACACCGATTTTACTCCATTACACCCAAAATGATGTTTGGGATTGTTCCAGAGCATTTCGCAAACCTTCAGCTTTTAAAAAGATGCAAAAGTTGTGTTTCGGGCCTGAATGAACTATTACGAGGTACCGAAGTTGCGAAAATTATTTCACAACAAAAACACCCATTCTACTCTATTAGACCCAAAATGATGTTCCGGAGTGCTCCGGAGTATTTCGCAAACCTTGGGGTTGTAAAAAGATACAAAACTTGTGTTTCGGGCCTCAATGCACCATTTCGGTTAACCGAGGTTGCGAAAATGGCTTCGCAACAAAAACAACCATTATACTCCATTAGACCCAAAATGATGCTTGCCAGTGTTCCGAAGCATTTCGCAAACCTTCCGCTTTTAAAAAGATGCAAAAGTTGTGTTTCGGTCCTGAATGCAATATTTTGGGGTACCGAAGTTGCGAAAACGGTTTCACAACAAAAACACCCATTCTACTAAATTAGACCCAAAATGATGTTTCAGTGTGTTCCAGAGCATTTCGCAAACCTTCAGCTTTTAAAAAGATGCAAAAGTTGTGTTTCGGGCCTGAATGCACTATTATGAGGTACCGAAGTTGCGAAAATTATTTCACAACAAAAACACCCATTCTACTCTATTAGACCCAAAATGATGTTTCGGAGTGCTCCGGAGCATTTCGCAAACCTTGGGCTTGTTAAAAGATGCAAAACTTGTGTTTCGGGCCTAAATGCTCAATTTCAGTGTACCGAGGCTGCGAAAATGGCTTCGCAACAAAAACACCCATTCTACTACATTAGAACCAAAATGATGCTTGCGAGTGTTCCGAAGCATTTCGCAAACCTTCCGCTTTTAAAAAGATGCAAAAGTTGTGTTTCGGTCCTGAATGCACAATTTTGGGGTACCGAAGTTGCGAAAATGGTTTCACAACGAAAACACCCATTCTACTAAATTAGACACAAAATGATGTTTCAATGTGTTCCAGAGCATTTCGCAGACCTTCGGAATGTAAAAAGATGCAAAACTTGTGTTTTGAGCCTGAATGCACTATTTCGAGGTACCAAAGTTGCGAAAATGGTTTCGTGACGAAAATACCGATTTTAGTCCATTAGACCCAAAATGATGTTTGGGATTGTTCCAGAGTATTTCGCAAACCTTCAGCTTTTAAAAAGATGCAAAAGTTGTGTTTCGGGCCTGAATGCACTATTACAGGGTACCGAAGTTGCGAAAATTATTTCACAACAAAAACACCCATGCTACTCCATTAGACCCAAAATGATGTTTCGGAGTGCTCCGGAGTATTTCGCAAACCTTGGGCTTGTAAAAAGATGCAAAACTTGTGTTTCAGGCCCGAATGCACAATTTCGGTGTACCGAGGTTACGAAAATGGCTTCGCATCGAAAACACCCATTCTACTCCATTAGACCCAAAATGATGTTTGCGAGTGTTCCGAAGCATTTCGCAAACCTTCCGCTTTTAAAAAGATGCAAAAGTTTTGTTTCGGTCCTGAATGCAATATTTTGGGGTACCGAAGTTGCGAAAATGGTTTCACAACGAAAACACCCATTCTACTAAATTAGACCCAAAATGATGTTTCAGTGTGTTCCAGAGCATTTCGCAAACCTTTGGAATGTAAAAAGACGCAAAACATGTGTTTTGGGCCTGAATGCACTATTTCGAGGTACCAAAGTTGCGAAAATGGTTTCGTGACGAAAACACCGATTTTACTCCATTACACCCAAAATGATGTTTGGGATTGTTCCAGAGCATTTCGCAAACCTTCAGCTTTTAAAAAGATGCAAAAGTTGTGTTTCGGGCCTGAATGAACTATTACGAGGTACCGAAGTTGCGAAAATTATTTCACAACAAAAACACCCATTCTACTCTATTAGACCCAAAATGATGTTCCGGAGTGCTCCGGAGTATTTCGCAAACCTTGGGGTTGTAAAAAGATACAAAACTTGTGTTTCGGGCCTCAATGCACCATTTCGGTTAACCGAGGTTGCGAAAATGGCTTCGCAACAAAAACAACCATTATACTCCATTAGACCCAAAATGATGCTTGCCAGTGTTCCGAAGCATTTCGCAAACATTCCGCTTTTAAAAAGATGCAAAAGTTGTGTTTCGGTCCTGAATGCAATATTTTGGGGTACCGAAGTTGCGAAAATGGTTTCACAACAAAAACACCCATTCTACTAAATTAGACCCAAAATGATGTTTCAGTGTGTTCCAGAGCATTTCGCAAACCTTCAGCTTTTGAAAAGATGCAAAAGTTGTGTTTCGGGCCTGAATGCACTATTACGAGGTACCGAAGTTGCGAAAATTATTTCACAACAAAAACACCCATTCTACTCTATTAGACCAAAAATGATGTTTCGGAGTGCTCCGGAGCATTTCGCAAACCTTGGGCTTGTTAAAAGATGCAAAACTTGTGTTTCGGGCCGAAATGCTCAATTTCAGTGTACCGAGGCTGCGAAAATGGCTTCGCAACAAAAACACTCATTCTACTACATTAGAACCAAAATGATGCTTGCGAGTGTTCCGAAGCATTTCGCAAACCTCCGCTTTTAAAAAGATGCAAAAGTTGTGTTTCGGTCCTGAATGCACAATTTTGGGGTACCGAAGTTGCGAAAATGGTTTCACAACGAAAACACCCATTCTACTAAATTAGACACAAAATGATGTTTGAATGTGTTCCAGAGCATTTCGCAGACCTTCGGAATGTAAAAAGATGCAAAACTTGTGTTTTGAGCCTGAATGCACTATTTCGAGGTACCAAAGTTGCGAAAATGGTTTCGTGACGAAAATACCGATTTTACTCCATTAGACCCAAAATGATGTTTGGGATTGTTCTAGAGTATTTCGCAAACCTTCAGCTTTTAAAAAGATGCAAAAGTTGTGTTTCGGGCCTGAATGCACTATTACAGGGTACCGAAGTTGCGAAAATTATTTCACAACAAAAACACCCATTCTACTCCATTAGACCCAAAATGATGTTTCGGAGTGCTCCGGAGTATTTCGCAAACCTTGGGCTTGTAAAAAGATGCAAAACTTGTGTTTCAGGCCCGAATGCACAATTTCGGTGTACCGAGGTTGCGAAAATGGCTTCGCATCGAAAACACCCATTCTACTCCATTAGACCCAAAATGATGTTTGCGAGTGTTCCGAAGCATTTCGCAAACCTTCCGCTTTTAAAAAGATGCAAAAGTTTTGTTTCGGTCCTGAATGCAATATTTTGGGGTACCGAAGTTGCGAAAATGGTTTCACAACGAAAACACCCATTCTACTAAATTAGACCCAAAATGATGTTTCAGTGTGTTCCAGAGCATTTCGCAAACCTTTGGAATGTAAAAAGATGCAAAACATGTGTTTTGGGCCTGAATGCACTATTTCGAGGTACCAAAGTTGCGAAAATGGTTTCGTGACGAAAACACCGATTTTACTCCATTACACCCAAAATGATGTTTGGGATTGTTCCAGAGCATTTCGCAAACCTTCAGCTTTTAAAAAGATGCAAAAGTTGTGTTTCGGGCCTGAATGAACTATTACGAGGTACCGAAGTTGCGAAAATTATTTCACAACAAAAACACCCATTCTACTCTATTAGACCCAAAATGATGTTCCGGAGTGCTCCGGAGTATTTCGCAAACCTTGGGCTTGTAAAAAGATACAAAACTTGTGTTTCGGGCCTCAATGCACCATTTCGGTTAACCGAGGTTGCGAAAATGGCTTCGCAACAAAAACAACCATTATACTCCATTAGACCCAAAATGATGCTTGCCAGTGTTCCGAAGCATTTCGCAAACCTTCCGCTTTTAAAAAGATGCAAAAGTTGTGTTTCGGTCCTGAATGCAATATTTTGGGGTACCGAAGTTGCGAAAATGGTTTCACAACAAAAACACCCATTCTACTAAATTAGACCCAAAATGATGTTTCAGTGTGTTCCAGAGCATTTCGCAAACCTTCAGCTTTTGAAAAGATGCAAAAGTTGTGTTTCGGGCCTGAATGCACTATTACGAGGTACCGAAGTTGCGAAAATTATTTCACAACAAAAACACCCATTCTACTCTATTAGACCCAAAATGATGTTTCGGAGTGCTCCGGAGCATTTCGCAAACCTTGGGCTTGTTAAAAGATGCAAAACTTGTGTTTCGGGCCTAAATGCTCAATTTCAGTGTACCGAGGCTGCGAAAATGGCTTCGCAACAAAAACACCCATTCTACTACATTAGAACCAAAATGATGCTTGCGAGTGTTCCGAAGCATTTCGCAAACCTTCCGCTTTTAAAAAGATGCAAAAGTTGTGTTTCGGTCCTGAATGCACAATTTTGGGGTACCGAAGTTGCGAAAATGGTTTCACAACGAAAACACCCATTCTACTAAATTAGACACAAAATGATATTTCAATGTGTTCCAGAGCATTTCGCAGACCTTCGGAATGTAAAAAGATGCAAAACTTGTGTTTTGGGCCTGAATGCACTATTTCGAGGTACCAAAGTTGCGAAAATGGTTTCGTGACGAAAATACCGATTTTACTCCATTAGACCCAAAATGATGTTTGGGATTGTTCCAGAGTATTTCGCAAACCTTCAGCTTTTAAAAAGATGCAAAAGTTGTGTTTCGGGCCTGAATGCAGTATTACAGGGTACCGAAGTTGCGAAAATTATTTCACAACAAAAACACCCATTCTACTCCATTAGACCCAAAATGATGTTTCGGAGTGCTCCGGAGTATTTCGCAAACCTTGGGCTCGTAAAAAGATGCAAAACTTGTGTTTCAGGCCCGAATGCACAATTTCGGTGTACCGAGGTTGCGAAAATGGCTTCGCATCGAAAACACCCATTCTACTCCATTAGGCCCAAAATGATGTTTGCGAGTGTTCCGAAGCATTTCGCAAACCTTCCGCTTTTAAAAAGATGCAAAAGTTTTGTTTCGGTCCTGAATGCAATATTTTGGGGTACCGAAGTTGCGAAAATGGTTTCACAACGAAAACACCCATTCTACTAAATTAGACCCAAAATGATGTTTCAGTGTGTTCCAGAGCATTTCGCAAACCTTTGGAATGTAAAAAGATGCAAAACATGTGTTTTGGGCCTGAATGCACTATTTCGAGGTACCAAAGTTGCGAAAATGGTTTCGTGACGAAAACACCGATTTTACTCCATTACACCCAAAATGATGTTTGGGATTGTTCAAGAGCATTTCGCAAACCTTCAGCTTCTAAAAAGATGCAAAAGTTGTGTTTCGGGCCTGAATGAACTATTACGAGGTACCGAAGTTGCGAAAATTATTTCACAACAAAAACACCCATTCTACTCTATTAGACCCAAAATGATGTTCCGGAGTGCTCCGGAGTATTTCGCAAACCTTGGGCTTGTAAAAAGATACAAAACTTGTGTTTCGGGCCTCAATGCACCATTTCGGTGAACCGAGGTTGCGAAAATGGCTTCGCAACAAAAACAACCATTATACTCCATTAGACCCAAAATGATGCTTGCCAGTGTTCCGAAGCATTTCGCAAACCTTCCGCTTTTAAAAAGATGCAAAAGTTGTGTTTCGGTCCTGAATGCAATATTTTGGGGTACCGAAGTTGCGAAAATGGTTTCACAACAAAAACACCCATTCTACTAAATTAGACCCAAAATGATGTTTCAGTGTGTTCCAGAGCATTTCGCAAACCTTCCGCTTTTAAAAAGATGCAAAAGTTGTGTTTCGGGCCTGAATGCACTATTACGAGGTACCGAAGTTGCGAAAATTATTTCACAACAAAAACACCCATTCTACTCTATTAGACCCAAAATGATGTTTCGGAGTGCTCCGGAGCATTTCGCAAACCTTGGGCTTGTTAAAAGATGCAAAACTTGTGTTTCGGGCCTAAATGCTCAATTTCAGTGTACCGAGGCTGCGAAAATGGCTTCGCAACAAAAACACCCATTCTACTACATTAGAACCAAAATGATGCTTGCGAGTGTTCCAAAGCATTTCGCAAACCTTCCGCTTTTAAAAAGATGCAAAAGTTGTGTTTCGGTCCTGAATGCACAATTTTGGGGTACCGAAGTTGCGAAAATGGTTTCACAACGAAAACACCCATTCTACTAAATTAGACACAAAATGATGTTTCAGTGTGTTCCAGAGCATTTCGCAAACCTTCGGAATGTAAAAAGATGCAAAACTTTTGTTTTGGGCCTGAATGCACTATTTTGCGGTACCAAGTTGCGAAAATGGTTTCGTGACGAAAACACCGATTTTACTCCATTACACCCAAAATGATGTTTGGGATTGTCCCAGAGCATTTCGCAAACCTTCAGCTTTTAAAAAGATGCAAAAGTTGTGTTTCGGGCCTGAATGAACTATTACGAGGTACCGAAGTTGCGAAAATTATTTCACAACAAAAACACCCATTCTACTCTATTAGACCCAAAATGATGTTCCGGAGTGCTCCGGAGTATTTCGCAAACCTTGGGCTTGTAAAAAGATAAAAACTTGTGTTTCGGGCATCAATGCACAATTTCGGTGTACCGAGGTTGCGAAAACGGCTTCGCAACAAAAACACCCATTATACTCCATTAGACCCAAAATGATGCTTGCCAGTGTTCCGAAGCATTTCGCAAACCTTTCGCTTTTAAAAAGATGCAAAAGTTGTTTTTCGGTCCTGAATGCAATATTTTGGGGTACCGAAGTTGCGAAAATGGTTTCACAACAAAAACAACCATTCTACTAAATTAGACCCAAAATGATGTTTCAGTGTGTTCCAGAGCATTTCGCAAACCTTCAGCTTTTAAAAAGATGCAAAAGTTGTGTTTCGGGCTTGAATGCACTATTACGAGGTACCGAAGTTGCGAAAATTATTTCACAACAAAAACACCCATTCTACTCTATTAGAACCAAAATGATGTTTCGGAGTGCTCCGGAGCATTTCGCAAACCCTGGGCTTGTTAAAAGATGCAAAACTTGTGTTTCGGGCCTAAATGCTCAATTTCAGTGTACCGAGGCTGCGAAAATGGCTTCGCAACAAAAACACCCATTCTACTACATTAGACCCAAAATGATGCTTGCGAGTGTTCCAAAGCATTTCGCAAACCTTCCGCTTTTAAAAAGATGCAAAACTTGTGTTTCGGTCCTGAATGCACAATTTTGGGGTACCGAAGTTGCGAAAATGGTTTCACAACGAAAACACCCATTCTACTAAATTAGACACAAAATGATGTTTCAATGTGTTCCAGAGCATTTCGCAGACCTTCGGAATGTAAAAAGATGCAAAACTTGTGTTTTGGGCCTGAATGCACTATTTCGAGGTACCAAAGTTGCGAAAATGGTTTCGTGCCGAAACCACCGATTTTACTCCATTACACCCAAAATGATGTTTGGGATTGTTCCAGAGCATTTCGCAAACCTTCAGCTTTTAAAAAGATGCAAAAGTTGTGTTTCGGGCCTGAATGCACTATTACGGGGTACCCAAGTTGCGAAAATTATTTCACAACAAAAACACCCATTCTACTCCATTAGACCCAAAATGATGTTTCAGAGAGCTCCGGAGTATTTCGCAAACCTTGGGCTTGTAAAAAGATGCAAAACTTGAGTTTCGGGCCTGAATGCTCAATTTCGGTGTACCGAGGCTGCGAAAATGGCTTCGCAATGAAAACACCCATTCTACTCCATTAGACCCAAAATGATGCTTGCCAGTGTTCCGAAGCATTTCGCAAACCTTTCGCTTTTAAAAAGATGCAAAAGTTGTGTTTCAGTCCTGAATGCACTATTTTGGGGTACCGAAGTTGCGAAAATGGTTTCACAACGAAAACACCCATTCTACTGAATTAGACACAAAATGATGTTTCAGTGTGTTCCAGAGCATTTCGCAAACCTTCGGAATGTAAAAAGATGCAAAACTTGTGTTTTGGGCCTGAATGCACTATTTCGAGGTACCAAAGTTGCGAAAATGGTTTCGTGATGAAAGCACCGATTTTACTCCAATGATGTTTTGGATTGTTCCAGAGCATTTTGCAAACCTTCAGCTTTTAAAAAGATGCAAAAGTTGTGTTTCGGGCCTGAATGCACTATTACGGGGTACCGAAGTTGCGAAAATTATTTCACAACAGAAACACCCATTCTACTCCATTAGACCCAAAATGATGTTTCGGAGCGCTCCGGAGTATTTCGCAAACCTTGGGCTTGTAAAAAGATGCAAAACTTGTGTTTCAGGCCTGAATGCACAATTTTGGTGTACTAAAGTTGCGAAAATGGTTTCATGACGAAAACACCGATTTTACTCCATTAGACCCAAAATGATGTTTGGGATTGTTCCAGAGGATTTCGCAAACCTTCAGCTTTTAAAAAGATGCAAAAGTTGTGTTTCGGGCCTGAATGCACTATTACGGGGTACCGAAGTTGCGAAAATTATTTCACAACAAACACACCCATTCTACTCCATTAGACCCAAAATGATGTTTCGGAGTGCTCCGGAGTATTTCGCAAACCTTGGGCTTGTAAAAAGATGCAAAACTTGTGTTTCAGGCCCGAATGCACAATTTCGGTGTACCGAGGTTGCGAAAATGGCTTCGCATCGAAAACACCCATTCTACTCCATTAGACCCAAAATGATGTTTGCGAGTGTTCCGAAGCATTTCGCAAACCTTCCGCTTTTAAAAAGATGCAAAAGTTTTGTTTCGGTCCTGAATTCAATATTTTGGGGTACCGAAGTTGCGAAAATGGTTTCACAACGAAAACACCCATTCTACTATATTAGACCCAAAATGATGTTTCAGTGTGTTCCAGAGCATTTCGCAAACCTTTGGAATGCAAAAAGATGCAAAACTTGTGTTTTGGGCCTGAATGCACTATTTCGAGGTACCAAAGTTGCGAAAATGGTTTCGTGACGAAAACACCGATTTTACTCCATTACACCCAAAATGATGTTTGGGATTGTTCCAGAGCATTTCGCAAACCTTCAGCTTTTAAAAAGATGCAAAAGTTGTGTTTCTGAAGGTCCGATTAGGCGAACCAGAGAGGGGGGGTGTGAATGGGAGCCGATAAAAATTCTTCTCGAAGGAGATGAAAACTCCAACAAGACGAACACGGCTTCCAACTCACGTCTCCGACCCAACTACCCAAGTTGGTCAAGACCACGCAGCCACTGGAGTGCTACTGGTCCTAGGAACCAACACTCAACCTTCCTAGCCAAAACTCACCAAAACACACAGCGGAAACTTGCACGGCTTGCTGCCTGTGCTACACCGGTCAGACCGATGGCCTGCGCCGGTCAGACCGGTGACACCGGTCAGACCGGTGGACAGAGCCGGTCAGGCCGGTGGCTACAGCAGCTGCACAGCAAACGTTCCAGGAAGCCTCAGTGAATCCTCTAGGCCCTGGAACAAAAACCACCACGAAACACAACCTGTGAGGAAGAAGAACCCCTCACAAATCCTAGCAAAACAACTCCAAACACTCCAAGAACTGAACAGCAGGACCACGGGACAAAACCACACGGACAAGGCTGTTCCCGAGACAAAAACCCACCAAGGGCTAGCACCGGTCAGACCGGTCAAGAGCACCGGTCAGACCGGTCGTGCCTGGGCAGCTCGGGATGAACAGCGCCCGCGAGTCAAATCCTCCAAATCCAACTCCCGATCTCCCGATTCGCTCCAAGGTTTTGCACAAGACTTTGGGGATAGTAGGAACACCTCATGGGTACTCCATAGCCAAGATTTGGTCCACCAAAACTTGTCAAATCAAGAGGAATCGAAGAAATCCCACCAAGAACGCCTCTAACCCTAGAGCCACGAAAACCCCAAAATCGAGCCCCTTTGCTCACGGATTTGGAAGGGGAATCAAAGGGAAAAGAACCACGAAGGGTTCATGCATACATCCCCCACCAAATCCCAAAGAGAAAGGCCTCGAAATCGCTCCAAGAAAATCGCCAAGAAAGGGCTCCGAAAATCACCAAAAAGGAGAAACGGGAAAGACACATCCAAGCCTTGAGGAACCACGCCGAATCATCTATACATACCAAAGAGGTTCATACAAGGTCTAGCTTGCCGCCCGATCATCCTTCCCTCTCACAAGATCTCACCATGAAGCTCTCAAGCTAGTCCTACGAAAATCCTAAGAAAATAGGAAGGAAAAATAGGAAAACCAAATGAGCTAGGGTTCCAAGAGATGGCTGCCATCCTCTCACCCCTTGGGTTATATGGAGGCAACCGAAAGACTAAAATACCCTTACTAGCTAACTAGGGATACATGCCCCTCGAGGGCGAAAATGGAAGTCTTTGTCTTCGCACCATCGGACGGATGCCCAGCAACCGCAAACTTGCTTAGCCTCGACTCAAGCCTTGCGATCCCGACGCGTGTCCTCCGCTTCGAAGATTCCGGACTGCGTCGTCGCACACCGGTCAGACCGGTGCTCCTCACCGGTCAGACCGGTACCCACCGGTCAGACCGGTCAGACCCACCGGTCAGACCGGTCTGGAGCTGCTGCACTTCCGCCTTCGGTTCTTCGGTCTTGGCTTTGTGGATCAACCAAGGAACCCAGTGGTTTTCTGGTGAACCACCGGAAACCCCGCGAACTAGGTGTAGCCTCCGCCAATCACCACTCATGACTCGGCTCCCACGTAGTCCCGGCTCGACCTTGGTTTTGAGGCTCAACCAAGAAACCGTCCATGACTTCATCTTGCCGTTCTTGCCACCATGCGGCCCGCACTTGACCCCGCTGGCCACCGGGTCCCTCGAACCAAGCCTACTTGTCTTCTCCACACCTGGAGGCCTCACCGGCAACGACCTTTCACGCTTGTTCTTCACCTGCACCTGCACCAGTCAAGCCGCAACCTGCACCTGCAATACTTAGCCAAGAATCAGTCCACACCACGTTGTCAATCACTCATCACACCAGGAAGCGACCATCCACCGGTCCTCGAACCACACCTGGCTCTCAATCTCCCCCTTGATGAGTGCATTGACAACACACACGTTTTGGTAACCAGGAGAAAAGGAAAAGAAAAGAAACGACTAAAAGAAACTCCAACAAGCGATCGAAAGCCAAAGAAAAGGCAAAGAGCAAGATCACTTGAAGAAGACAAGTCTCGGACCCCTTAGGCAAGGGCAACGGCTCGACACATCCGAGACAAAACATGCTCAAGCAAAGAGCACAAACCATCAAACCAAAGCTCGAAAACCACAAAGAGCTCCCCCTGCACACATGCAAGCTCCCCCTGAACCGATGCAACTCCCCCTGGACAAATGCATGCGAACCACTTCACAAAACAGAGCAGCTGCAACAGCTCAGCTCTGACCGGTCAGACCGGTCGACACCACCGGTCAGACCGGTGGGCAACATGTGAACAGGACCAGCACTCTGACCGGTCAGACCGGTGACCTCAACCGGTCAGACCGGTTCACAACAGAGCCCAAAAATAGCTCGAAACCACCTGAAAACCTTCCAAATGCATTCAGTAGGCCAAAACATGCTCAAACTTCTCACCCTTGTTGACAATGCATGAATCAAGCCAAAAATGCAAAAAATGCAACCTAGAGCTTCTCAAATAGACAAAATTCAACATAGGATGCTACACATGTCCAAACGAGCAAGTTAGATACTCTATAGCTTCGTAAAGACATAAACTTCATGATCACCAAGTTTCACAACCATTGGGCGAAGCTAAGATAGAATTTAGCAATTTTGCGAAAAATCACCCTCTCATGAGCAAAGTCCTAAACATGAGCAAAACATGTCAAAATGGCAAAGCCACACAAACTTCATGCTAGGACAACCATTCTAAGCATAAGACCATCATAAACACCCACAAGCACCTCATGTCATGTCAAAGCCACCGAGCCATGTGCCTACTTCTATATATGAGACTTCTCATTGGTAGGCATCATGCAACGATTTAGCACCCACAGCAAATTAAAATTAGCACATATGACATGAGAGCACATTTTTCAAGCAATTTACATTTCATTTTCAGATTTATAATTGGTACATGAAATGTCTTTGCGACAAAAAGGAACTTATGCCCCTCCACAAGATGAAGCATGGGGGCTAAACATTCATGATGGCAAATGAGCCTTTGGCCCCATATGATCAAAATAAGCTATCCAACCACAAATTAAGCATAGCCAAGCCACTAAAACATGTCAAGATCATGTAAAGGCATTTACTCACAAGAGAGCATATATGTGAAATTTTTCAAAAACATAGCCATCAACCATGGATACAAACCAAGATTATCAAGAGCTAAGCCAAACTAACCATAGCTTACCAAATTAGCTCACAAAGACATACATGTCATTCCATGGTGAACAATGTGTATAGGAGAAGCCTTTCCTAAACAATGCATATGATACAAAATGCATGCAACCTAAGATACAAAGATGCCTATACATCATGCTACATATGCCATGCCAAATGCAAGAAATGCACAAAGGAAAGCTATACATATGCTACAAAAGAGCTCCCACACGCCAACTCAAGAAATCAAACAAACACCAAGCTCCCCCCGCAAACGAGTGAAAGTTGCTTGATCTAGGGGTTTGGTGAAAATATCGGCTAGTTGTTCATGTGTGGGTACATGGATCAAAGCTATCTTCCCTTTCTCTACGTTGTCTCTCAGAAAATGATACCTCACTTCTATGTGCTTGGTTTTGGAATGGAGCACTGGGTTCTTTGCAACGCTTATGGCACTAGTGCTATCACATTGAAGTGGGACATGGGTATACTCCTCACCAAAGTCACTCATGGTGTATGTGATCCAAAGGAGCTGAGAGCAACAACTAGCTGCGGCCACATACTCTGCCTCGGTAGTGGATTGAGCAACACTCGACTGTTTGCGGGAAGACCAAGATACCAAAGAAGAACCCAAGAACTGGCAAGTCCCAGAAGTGGACTTCCTATCCAACCGACACCCGGCAAAATCCGCGTCTGAAAATCCATGAAGCACCAAAGAAGAAGACGCAGAGTACCAAAGGCCAAAGTCGGGAGTGTGTCGCAAATACCTGAAAATGCGCTTGACTGCTTGCCGATGCGAAGTCCTCGGAGAAGCTTGAAAACGAGCGCACAGACACACCGAGAATTGAATGTCCGGCCTCGTCGCCGTCAAGTAGAGGAGTGACCCGATCATGCTCCGGTACTCCTTCTGGTCCACGTGTTCACCTTCCTCGTCCGCATCAAGAACTGTAGTCGTACTCATAGGCGTCGCCATGGCCTTGGAATCCTCCATCTTGAACTTCCTCACAATGTCCTTGGTGTACTTAGCTTGGTGCACAAATGTTCCTTCCTTTGATTGCTTGATTTGTAGCCCGAGGAAGAACTGCAACTCGCCCATCATGCTCATCTCAAATTCCCTGCTCATGTCTTCTGCAAACCTTGCAACAAGAGAGTTAGACGAGCCACCAAAGACAATATCATCCACGTATACCTGCACAATCAGGATATCTCTGTCCTGCCTGAGGAGAAACAAGGTCTGGTCGACCTTCCCCATCTCAAACCCTCTCTCAAACAGGAACCCCCTCAACCTACCATACCAAGCTCTAGGCGCCTGCTTCAACCCATACAGCGCCTTCCTCAACTTGTAGACCCGGTGAGGGTACTTCTCACTCTCAAACCCCGGTGGTTGCCTCACAAACACCTCTTCCTCCAAAACACCGTTCAGAAAAGCACTCTTCACATCCATCTGGTACAACTTGAACCCTTTAGCCACGGAAAAGGCTAGAAGGATCCTGATCGCCTCCAAACGAGCTACAGGAGCGAAAGTCTCCTCGTAGTCGATCCCCTCTTTCTGACTGTACCCCTGAGCAACAAGTCTCGACTTGTTCCTCACCACTTCTCCTTTCTCTCCCTCTTTATTTTTCCACACCCATTTTGTCCCAATCGGCTTACACCCTGGGGGAGGGTCAACCAACACCCAAACTTGGTTCCTCTCAAAATTCTCCAACTCCTCATGCATCGAGTTAACCCAATTATGATCAGATAACGCATGTCCAATGTCTTTGGGCTCAAAAGTGGCAACAAAAGCAGCATGAGCGAAATGAGAATTGTTCCGAACCCTCGACCGTGTAGTACGTTCATTCATGTCGCCGATGATTCTCGAAGCTGGGTGATCCACTTGCACTCGTCGGGGAGGTTCTCGCCTTGATGCTACCTCCCCCTCAACAGCAGCTTCGCCTTGATCTGGGTTTGTCGTTGTAGGTGTGGGAGAGGGTCCATTCTCGATCGTCGTCGAAGTAGTAGGTACATGTTCAGCCACGGGCATCACACCGCCATCTTCATCATCTCCATGTTCATGCTCCTCCTCCTGAAAGATCTCCTCGCCAAGTTCGTCGTCACCTGCACACTCAAAAACAAGCTGACTACGTGGCTGTGTCTCGTCGAAGGTTACCTCGCAAGTCTCCACGATTTGGTTAGTTTCAAGATTGAGCACACGAAATGCTCTAGAATGAGATGCATAACCAAAGAAAATACCATCGACAGACCTAGCCTCGAACTTGTCCAACTTCTTCGCTTTCTTCAGAATGAAGCATTTACAACCAAAGACATGGAAGTGACTCACCTTAGGTGTGCGACCGTGCATCAACTCGTAACAGGTTTTCTTCTTGTGAACCCTGAGGTAGATCCTGTTCGACACATGGCACGCGGTATTGACCGCCTCAGCCCAGAACCTTCTCGGAGTCCTATGCTCGTCGAGCATCGTCCGAGCCATCTCGCACAAGGTCCTGTTTTTCCTTTCCACCACGCCATTCTGGGGAGGCGTATACGGACTCGAAAACTGATGTTCAAGACCCAAGTCATGGCAAAAGGTTTCGAAGCGAGAGTTTTTAAATTCCGAGCCATTGTCACTGCGGATCGCTCGTATGGCATCTCCGTGCCTCTCGTTTCTTAACCTCAAGACAAGATCTCGAACAAAACCAAACGTCTCCCCCTTCTCCTCAAGAAAGAACACCCACGCATACCGAGAGTAGTCGTCCACCACAACAAGGACATACCACTTCCCACCCGCAGATCGCATACGAGCTGGGCCAACAAGGTCCATATGGAGCAGCTCGCATGGACGCTCAGTCATCACATCGGTGAGAGGCGGGTGAGAAGAGGCTACCATCTTGGCATGCCTACACGGCGCACAAACCAACTCTTTCTCAAACCTCAATCATGGCAATCCTCGGACCAAATTGAGTTTACTCAAGCGAGACAAAAGGTCAAAGCTCAAGTGACCCAACTTCCTATGCCACTTCCACAACTCACTCGAAGAACCAGCCAAGAAGCAACGCTCCACACCAGAAGACTGAGAAAAATCAGCTCGGAACACTTGACCCTCGGGAACGACCATGCAAACAAGATCCCCCCGAGAATCTAAAATCCGAGAACCACCAGGCCGAAACAACACCTCAAAACCCTCATCCAACAACTGGGACACAGAAAGCAAATTGTATCCAAGCGATTGAACAAGAGCAACACGCCTGAGAGTGATCTTGTCACTTACCTTAATCTCACCTTCTGACAGCACACGCCCTCGCCCATTGTCCCCAAAGGTGATGTACTTCTTTGTCACCACCGGGACGAGACTTGAGAACCACCCCTTGTCTCCGGTCATATGCCTCGAGCAACCGGAGTCAATCAACCAAATGTTCTTCAAGTCTCCCACCTGAAATTCAAAAGCGAGCACGTGAGTGAACAAACGACTCAGCACTGGGGTTAGTACCAAAAGAGTAAAACCAGTGCCGAGCCATTTGCTCCAAAGTGGGGTTAGCACAAACCAAATCATCACGCCTATCAAAGCTACCACCACGGTAACCACCACGAGGGAACCAACCCTCTCTAGCTGGAGGAGGACGAAAACCACGAAAGGGAAACCGTGGATCGTACCTCCGCTCCATCTCAAAGCTACGACTCTTCTCACCCTCGTATTGAGCACGAGGTGGAGAACGCCTAGCAAACTGACCACCTGCAAACTTTCCAGACCAACCACCAGAACCACGACCTCCAGAACCAAACCGAGCATCCTCACGAGCACGAAACCCGACTCGCTGTCTGCCCAGACCTGCACCGGTCTGACCGGTGTAGTACACCGGTCTGACCGGTGTGGCTCGGCCAGCAGCAACACCTGCAGCCTTCCGGTCTCCCCAAGCCGGAACCGTCCTCACAATCGCCTTGGCCCTGGGCATCTGCATACGAGGCTCAGGTACACCATTAGAGGGGTGGTACCTGTCCCTGTTAGCCCACTCTCTAGCCATTCTCTCCTCACGCTTCCTCTTGAAGCAAAACTCATCCTTGTGACCATCTCTCCCACAATACCCACAATGGAACTTTATGGGCTGTGGCTTAGGCTTAGGCTTGGGTTGGGGCTGCCCACTCGGCTTCTCACCCTTCTTCTCTCCTTCCTCACCTCCCTTTGGGCTCACAAACTTCACCGGTTTCTGAAAATCATTTGTTGGGTGAGGGAATATGGGTGGATCTGGAGTAGTGTCAAGTTTGTTTCTGAGATGGTTGGGCTTGGGCTCAAACTTGTTCTTGTGTCTGTTTGGTGGTGGGATAGGAATCTCTCCAACTCTCTCAACTCCCTCACCACAGTTCTCTCCAAGCTTGTCAGCCCCAAGTGCCTGACCATCATAGCGTTTGAAAGCCGCTATCATGATACCGAGCTGAGGCTCCTGACCCGACAACCAGCTCATACATTTTCTCAGCTCATCATTTTCATCCTGCAGGCGATCAACATCATGTGCAAGCTCCAAATTCTTAACCGCATGCAATTCACAAGTAGAGCAAGAAGTGGGAATAGGCTCTTTCAACTTAGCCTCAAGTGAAACAGTGTAAGCATGCATCTCATCAATCTTTCCATGCAAAACAGGGCAAGAAGTGCAAGCACCTAGCAAAGCAGGTCTAGACTTAAGCTCAGCCACTTCAACCCTAAGCATATCTAGTTCATCACAAGTAGAAGCATGCTTATCCTTAAGAGCAGTAAGATCAGCTAGGTACACAGAGCAATCACAGCAATCAATCTCATCAGAAACCACAGGAGAAGCCTTAAGCGAATCAATCTCAAGCTTAGCATCTAGGTTCTGGGTTTCTAGCTCAGCCACACGGTTCCTAGCATCTTCTAGTGAGGCCCTAAGCTCTTTCCTCATCTTCTTGGCCTCTCTAAGCATGTGATCGCGGTTATCAAGCAAGTCAACCAACTCATCATTCTCCTTGCGCAAAGAAGAGAGCTCATCACATACCTCATCCTCGGAGTCAGAGTCCGAGTCACTCTGGTGGCTCTTCTTGCTGCCGGAGCTACGGGCCATGCCGCAGAAGCCATCTCTCGCGAAGCAGCTCAACCCGCTCAAGTTCCTGGATGACTTCTTGTTCTTGCGCCGATCACCTTCATCTTCACTGCTACTCGAGCTTGAGGAAGAGTAGGCGGAGCTGGAGTCGACGTCGCTCGCTCCGACCATTGCTCGGGCCTTCCTGCCGCGGCCATCCTTCTTCCTCGACCGTCGCTCGTCCTTGTGCTTGTTCTTGTGCTTGTGATCGCGCCTCGATCGGTACTTGCCATCCTTGCTCGATCGGTGCCTGTAGCCGTCCTTGTAGCCGTCCTTGTTCTCCGTCTTCTCCGGGCAGTCGGCAACGAAGTGTCCTGGCTTGCCGCACTGAAAGCACGTCCGTGCTGTCCTCCTCGTGTTCACCCGGTTCTCGTGCAGCCTCTCGAACCGCCTGGTCAGCAACGCCAGCTCGTCCTCTCCAAGCACGTCGAACTCCTCATCTGGCAAAGACATCAAAGAAGACAGAGAGTACATCCTGGAGGATGCGTTAGCGTTAGACTTAGCTCCTTTGCCACTAACGAGAGCGAGACTATGAGAATCAGTCGGGCTCTCGATCTTGGCTGTCATACCACGGTCCAACTCAGCCGACTTGAGCTTCGAGAACAGCTCGTTCACCGTCAAGGTGTCATACTTCTCGGACTCAACAATAGCCTCAAACTTCCCGTCCCATACGGTACGATCCAACGAGTGCAAGAGCTTCACGGCTCTATCATGATCATTGTATGGGAGGACGTCCACATTGGCTCTCATGTTGTTCACAACGACCGTAAATCGCTGGAAAAGGGCATCGACGGACTCGCCGGGGAGATGAGTGAAGTTCTCGTACTCTCTCCGGTAAGTCGCGTACATCCGAGCCTGAACCTGAGCATTCCCAGCATGAGCATCCTTCAACTGCTCCCAAATCCTACAAGCTAAGTCCTCTGTCTGAACCCGATCGAATTCAGGCTGACACAGAGCACGAAACAAGTAGTCGACAGCCTTGTTGTTGGCTTCGAACATATCCCTCGATCCTGGAGCAAGGAAGTTCATCGGATGAACATAAGCTGTGTTCACCGTGACATCCCAAAGGATCTGACCCTTTCCGCGGAGGAACGCCGCCATCCGCCTTTGCCACATCTGGTAGTTCTTCCCATCGAAGTGCGGAGGACCCGAACCCCATTCCTGGTACGCCATCTTTGGATCTTAGACTGGTAAGAGTCAATAAAGACCCGAACCGGCTCTGATACCAATTGAAGGACCGATTAGGCGAACCAGAGAGGGGGGGAGTGAATGGGAGCCGATAAAAATTCTTCTCGAAGGAGATGAAAACTCCAACAAGACGAACACGGCTTCCAACTCACGTCTCCGACCCAACTACCCAAGTTGGTCAAGACCACGCAGCCACTGGAGTGCTACTGGTCCTAGGAACCAACACTCAACCTTCCTAGCCAAAACTCACCAAAACACACAGCGGAAACTTGCACGGCTTGCTGCCTGTGCTACACCGGTCAGACCGATGGCCTGCGCCGGTCAGACCGGTGACACCGGTCAGACCGGTGGACAGAGCCGGTCAGGCCGGTGGCTACAGCAGCCGCACAGCAAACGTTCCAGGAAGCCTCAGTGAATCCTCTAGGCCCTGGAACAAAAACCACCACGAAACACAACCTGTGAGGAAGAAGAACCCCTCACAAATCCTAGCAAAACAACTCCAAACACTCCAAGAACTGAACAGCAGGACCACGGGACAAAACCACACGGACAAGGCTGTTCCCGAGACAAAAACCCACCAAGGGCTAGCACCGGTCAGACCGGTCAAGAGCACCGGTCAGACCGGTCGTGCCTGGGCAGCTCGGGATGAACAGCGCCCGCGAGTCAAATCCTCCAAATCCAACTCCCGATCTCCCGATTCGCTCCAAGGTTTTGCACAAGACTTTGGGGATAGTAGGAACACCTCATGGGTACTCCATAGCCAAGATTTGGTCCACCAAAACTTGTCAAATCAAGAGGAATCGAAGAAATCCCACCAAGAACGCCTCTAACCCTAGAGCCACGAAAACCCCAAAATCGAGCCCCTTTGCTCACGGATTTGGAAGGGGAATCAAAGGGAAAAGAACCACGAAGGGTTCATGCATACATCCCCCACCAAATCCCAAAGAGAAAGGCCTCGAAATCGCTCCAAGAAAATCGCCAAGAAAGGGCTCCGAAAATCACCAAAAAGGAGAAACGGGAAAGACACATTCAAGCCTTGAGGAACCACGCCGAATCATCTATACATACCAAAGAGGTTCATACAAGGTCTAGCTTGCCGCCCGATCATCCTTCCCTCTCACAAGATCTCACCATGAAGCTCTCAAGCTAGTCCTACGAAAATCCTAAGAAAATAGGAAGGAAAAATAGGAAAACCAAATGAGCTAGGGTTCCAAGAGATGGCTGCCATCCTCTCACCCCTTGGGTTATATGGAGGCAACCGAAAGACTAAAATACCCTTACTAGCTAACTAGGGATACATGCCCCTCGAGGGCGAAAATGGAAGTCTTTGTCTTCGCACCATCGGACGGATGCCCAGCAACCGCAAACTTGCTTAGCCTCGACTCAAGCCTTGCGATCCCGACGCGTGTCCTCCGCTTCGAAGATTCCGGACTGCGTCGTCGCACACCGGTCAGACCGGTGCTCCTCACCGGTCAGACCAGTACCCACCGGTCAGACCGGTACCCACCGGTCAGACCGGTCAGACCCACCGGTCAGACCGGTCTGGAGCTGCTGCACTTCCGCCTTCGGTTCTTCGGTCTTGGCTTTGTGGATCAACCAAGGAACCCAGTGGTTTTCTGGTGAACCACCGGAAACCCCGCGAACTAGGTGTAGCCTCCGCCAATCACCACTCATGACTCGGCTCCCACGTAGTCCCGGCTCGACCTTGGTTTTGAGGCTCAACCAAGAAACCGTCCATGACTTCATCTTGCCGTTCTTGCCACCATGCGGCCCGCACTTGACCCCGCTGGCCACCAGGTCCCTCGAACCAAGCCTACTTGTCTTCTCCACACCTGGAGGCCTCACCGGCAACGACCTTTCACGCTTGTTCTTCACCTGCACCTGCACCAGTCAAGCCGCAACCTGCACCTGCAATACTTAGCCAAGAATCAGTCCACACCACGTTGTCAATCACTCATCACACCAGGAAGCGACCATCCACCGGTCCTCGAACCACACCTGGCTCTCAGTTTCGGGCCTGAATGAACTATTACGAGGTACCGAAGTTGCGAAAATTATTTCACAACAAAAACACCCATTCTACTCTATTAGACCCAAAATGATATTCCGGAGTGCTCCGGAGTATTTCGCAAACCTTGGGCTTGTAAAAAGATACAAAACTTGTGTTTCGGGCCTCAATGCACAATTTCGGTGTACCGAGGTTGCGAAAACGGCTTCGCAACAAAAACACCCATTATACTCCATTAGACCCAAAATGATGCTTGCCAGTGTTCCGAAGCATTTCGCAAACCTTCCGCTTTTAAAAAGATGCAAAAGTTGTGTTTCGGTCCTGAATGCAATATTTTGGGGTAACGAAGTTGCGAAAATGGTTTCACAACGAAAACACCCATTCTACTAAATTAGACCCAAAATGATGTTTCAGTGTGTTCCAGAGCATTTCGCAAACCTTCAGCTTTTAAAAAGATGCAAAAGTTGTGTTTCGGGCCTGAATGCACTATTACGAGGTACCGAAATTGCGAAAATTATTTCACAACAAAAACACCCATTCTACTCTATTAGACCCGAAATGATGTTTCGGAGTGCTCCGGAGCATTTCGCAAACCTTGGGCTTGTAAAAAGATGCAATACTTGTGTTTCGGGCCTGAATGCTCAATTTCGGTGTACCGAGGCTGCGAAAATGGCTTCGCAACAAAAACACCCATTGTACTCCATTAGACCCAAAATGATGTTTGCGAGTGTTCCGATGCATTTCGCAAATCTTTCGCTTTTAAAAAGATGCAAAAGTTGTGTTTCGGTCCTGAATGCACTATTTTGGGGTACCGAAGTTGCGAAAATGGTTTCACAAGGAAAACACCCATTCTACTAAATAAGACACAAAATGAAGTTTTAGTGTGTTCCAGAGCATTTCGCAAACCTTCGGAATGTAAAAAGATGCAAAACTTGTGTTTTGGGCCTGAATGCACTATTTCGAGGTACCAAAGTTGCGAAAATGGTTTCGTGACGAAACCACCGATTTTACTCCATTAGACCCAAAATGATGTTTGGGATTGTTCCAGAGCATTTCGCAAACCTTCAGCTTTTAAAAAGATGCAAAAGTTGTGTTTCGGGCCTGAATGCACTATTACGGGGTACCCAAGTTGCGAAAATTATTTCACAACAAAAACACCCATTCTACTCCATTAGACCCAAAATGATGTTTCAGAGAGCTCCGGAGTATTTCGCAAACCTTGGGCTTGTAAAAAGATGCAAAACTTGAGTTTCGGGCCTGAATGCTCAATTTCGGTGTACCGAGGCTGCGAAAATGGCTTCGCAATGAAAACACCCATTCTACTCCATTAGACCCAAAATGATGTTTGCGAGTGTTCCGATGCATTTCGCAAACCTTCCGCTTTTAAAAAGATGCAAAAGTTGTGTTTCGGTCCTGAATGCAATATTTTGGGGTAACGAAGTTGCGAAAATGGTTTCACAACGAAAACACCCATTCTACTAAATTAGACCCAAAATGATGTTTCAGTGTGTTCCAGAGCATTTCGCAAACCTTCAGCTTTTAAAAAGATGCAAAAGTTGTGTTTCGGGCCTGAATGCACTATTACGAGGTACCGAAATTGCGAAAATTATTTCACAACAAAAACACCCATTCTACTCTATTAGACCCGAAATGATGTTTCGGAGTGCTCCGGAGCATTTCGCAAACCTTGGGCTTGTAAAAAGATGCAATACTTGTGTTTCGGGCCTGAATGCTCAATTTCGGTGTACCGAGGCTGCGAAAATGGCTTCGCAACAAAAACACCCATTGTACTCCATTAGACCCAAAATGATGTTTGCGAGTGTTCCGATGCATTTCGCAAATCTTTCGCTTTTAAAAAGATGCAAAAGTTGTGTTTCGGTCCTGAATGCACTATTTTGGGGTACCGAAGTTGCGAAAATGGTTTCACAAGGAAAACACCCATTCTACTAAATAAGACACAAAATGAAGTTTTAGTGTGTTCCAGAGCATTTCGCAAACCTTCGGAATGTAAAAAGATGCAAAACTTGTGTTTTGGGCCTGAATGCACTATTTCGAGGTACCAAAGTTGCGAAAATGGTTTCGTGACGAAACCACCGATTTTACTCCATTAGACCCAAAATGATGTTTGGGATTGTTCCAGAGCATTTCGCAAACCTTCAGCTTTTAAAAAGATGCAAAAGTTGTGTTTCGGGCCTGAATGCACTATTACGGGGTACCCAAGTTGCGAAAATTATTTCACAACAAAAACACCCATTCTACTCCATTAGACCCAAAATGATGTTTCAGAGAGCTCCGGAGTATTTCGCAAACCTTGGGCTTGTAAAAAGATGCAAAACTTGAGTTTCGGGCCTGAATGCTCAATTTCGGTGTACCGAGGCTGCGAAAATGGCTTCGCAATGAAAACACCCATTCTACTCCATTAGACCCAAAATGATGTTTGCGAGTGTTCCGATGCATTTCGCAAACCTTCCGCTTTTAAAAAGATGCAAAAGTTGTGTTTCGGTCCTGAATGCAATATTTTGGGGTAACGAAGTTGCGAAAATGGTTTCACAACGAAAACACCCATTCTACTAAATTAGACCCAAAATGATGTTTCAGTGTGTTCCAGAGCATTTCGCAAACCTTCAGCTTTTAAAAAGATGCAAAAGTTGTGTTTCGGGCCTGAATGCACTATTACGAGGTACCGAAATTGCGAAAATTATTTCACAACAAAAACACCCATTCTACTCTATTAGACCCGAAATGATGTTTCGGAGTGCTCCGGAGCATTTCGCAAACCTTGGGCTTGTAAAAAGATGCAATACTTGTGTTTCGGGCCTGAATGCTCAATTTCGGTGTACCGAGGCTGCGAAAATGGCTTCGCAACAAAAACACCCATTGTACTCCATTAGACCCAAAATGATGTTTGCGAGTGTTCCGATGCATTTCGCAAATCTTTCGCTTTTAAAAAGATGCAAAAGTTGTGTTTCGGTCCTGAATGCACTATTTTGGGGTACCGAAGTTGCGAAAATGGTTTCACAAGGAAAACACCCATTCTACTAAATAAGACACAAAATGAAGTTTTAGTGTGTTCCAGAGCATTTCGCAAACCTTCGGAATGTAAAAAGATGCAAAACTTGTGTTTTGGGCCTGAATGCACTATTTCGAGGTACCAAAGTTGCGAAAATGGTTTCGTGACGAAACCACCGATTTTACTCCATTAGACCCAAAATGATGTTTGGGATTGTTCCAGAGCATTTCGCAAACCTTCAGCTTTTAAAAAGATGCAAAAGTTGTGTTTCGGGCCTGAATACACTATTACGGGGTACCCAAGTTGCGAAAATTATTTCACAACAAAAACACCCATTCTACTCCATTAGACCCAAAATGATGTTTCAGAGAGCTCCGGAGTATTTCGCAAACCTTGGGCTTGTAAAAAGATGCAAAACTTGAGTTTCGGGCCTGAATGCTCAATTTCGGTGTACCGAGGCTGCGAAAATGGCTTCGCAATGAAAACACCCATTCTACTCCATTAGACCCAAAATGATGTTTGCGAGTGTTCCGATGCATTTCGCAAACCTTCCGCTTTTAAAAAGATGCAAAAGTTGTGTTTCGGTCCTGAATGCACTATTTTGGGGTACCGAAGTTGCGAAAATGGTTTCACAACGAAAACACCCATTCTACTGAATTAGACACAAAATGATGTTTCAGTGTGTTCCAGAGCATTTCGCAAACCTTCGGAATGTAAAAAGATGCAAAACTTGTGTTTTGGGCCTGAATGCACTATTTCGAGGTACCAAAGTTGCGAAAATGGTTTCGTGATGAAAGCACCGATTTTACTCCAATGATGTTTTGGATTGTTACAGAGCATTTTGCAAACCTTCAGCTTTTAAAAAGATGCAAAAGTTGTGTTTCGGGCCTGAATGCACTATTACGGGGTACCGAAGTTGCGAAAATTATTTCACAACAGAAACACCCATTCTACTCCATTAGACCCAAAATGATGTTTTGGAGTGCTCCGGAGTATTTCGCAAACCTTGGGCTTGTAAAAAGATGCAAAACTTGTGTTTCGGGCCTGAATACACAATTTTGGTGTACTAAAGTTGCGAAAATGGTTTCATGACGAAAACACCGATTTTACTCCATTAGACCCAAAATGATGTTTGGGATTGTTCCAGAGCATTTCGCAAACCTTCAGCTTTTAAAAAGATGCAAAAGTTGTGTTTCGGGCCTGAATGCACTATTACGGGGTACCGAAGTTGCGAAAATTATTTCACAACAAACACACCCATTCTACTCCATTAGACCCAAAATGATGTTTCGGAGTGCTCCGGAGTATTTCGCAAACCTTGGGCTTGTAAAAAGATGCAAAACTTGTGTTTCAGGCCCGAATGCACAATTTCGGTGTACCGAGGTTGCGAAAATGGCTTCGCATCGAAAACACCCATTCTACTCCATTAGACCCAAAATGATGTTTGCGAGTGTTCCGAAGCATTTCGCAAACCTTCCGCTTTTAAAAAGATGCAAAAGTTTTGTTTCGGTCCTGAATTCAATATTTTGGGGTACCGAAGTTGCGAAAATGGTTTCACAACGAAAACACCCATTCTACTATATTAGACCCAAAATGATGTTTCAGTGTGTTCCAGAGCATTTCGCAAACCTTTGGAATGCAAAAAGATGCAAAACTTGTGTTTTGGGCCTGAATGCACTATTTCGAGGTACCAAAGTTGCGAAAATGGTTTCGTGACGAAAACACCGATTTTACTCCATTACACCCAAAATGATGTTTGGGATTGTTCCAGAGCATTTCGCAAACCTTCAGCTTTTAAAAAGATGCAAAAGTTGTGTTTCGGGCCTGAATGAACTATTACGAGGTACCGAAGTTGCGAAAATTATTTCACAACAAAAACACCCATTCTACTCTATTAGACCCAAAATGATATTCCGGAGTGCTCCGGAGTATTTCGCAAACCTTGGGCTTGTAAAAAGATACAAAACTTGTGTTTCGGGCCTCAATGCACAATTTCGGTGTACCGAGGTTGCGAAAACGGCTTCGCAACAAAAACACCCATTATACTCCATTAGACCCAAAATGATGCTTGCCAGTGTTCCGAAGCATTTCGCAAACCTTCCGCTTTTAAAAAGATGCAAAAGTTGTGTTTCGGTCCTGAATGCAATATTTTGGGGTAACGAAGTTGCGAAAATGGTTTCACAACGAAAACACCCATTCTACTAAATTAGACCCAAAATGATGTTTCAGTGTGTTCCAGAGAATTTCGCAAACCTTCAGCTTTTAAAAAGATGCAAAAGTTGTGTTTCGGGCCTGAATGCACTATTACGAGGTACCGAAATTGCGAAAATTATTTCACAACAAAAACACCCATTCTACTCTATTAGACCCGAAATGATGTTTCGGAGTGCTCCGGAGCATTTCGCAAACCTTGGGCTTGTAAAAAGATGCAATACTTGTGTTTCGGGCCTGAATGCTCAATTTCGGTGTACCGAGGCTGCGAAAATGGCTTCCCAACAAAAACACCCATTGTACTCCATTAGACCCAAAATGATGTTTGCGAGTGTTCCGATGCATTTCGCAAATCTTTCGCTTTTAAAAAGATGCAAAAGTTGTGTTTCGGTCCTGAATGCACTATTTTGGGGTACCGAAGTTGCGAAAATGGTTTAACAACGAAAACACCCATTCTACTAAATTAGACACAAAATGATGTTTCAGTGTGTTCCAGAGCATTTCGCAAACCTTCGGAATGTAAAAAGATGCAAAACTTGTGTTTTGGGCCTGAATGCACTATTTCGAGGTACCAAAGTTGCGAAAATGGTTTCGTGACGAAAACACCGATTTTACTCCATTAGACCCAAAATGATGTTTGGGATTGTTCCAGAGCATTTCGCAAACCTTCAGGTTTTAAAAAGATGCAAAAGTTGTGTTTTGGGCCTGAATGCACTATTACGGGGTACCCAAGTTGTGAAAATTATTTCACAACAAAAACACCCATTCTACTCCATTAGACCCAAAATGATGTTTCGGAGTGCTCCGGAGTATTTCGCAAACCTTGGGCTTGTAAAAAGATGCAACACTTGTGATTCGGGCCTGAATGCTCAATTTCGGTGTACCGAGGCTGCGAAAATGGCTTCGCAACAAAAACACCCATTCTACTCCATTAGACCGAAAATGATGTTTGCGAGTGTTCCGATGCATTTCGCAAACCTTCCGCTTTTAAAAAGATGCAAAAGTTGTGTTTCGGTCCTGAATGCACTATTTCGGGGTACCGAAGTTGCGAAAATGGTTTCACAACGAAAACACCCATTCTACTAAATTAGACCCAAAATAATGTTTCGGAGTGCTCCGGAGTATTTCGCAAACCTTGGGCTTGTAAAAAGATGCAAAACTTGTGTTTCGGGCCTGAATGCTCAATTTCGGTGTACCGAGGCTGCGAAAATGGCTTCGCAACGAAAACACCCATTCTACTCCATTAGACCCAAAATGATGTTTGCGAGTGTTCTGATGCATTTCGCAAACCTTCCGCTTTTAAAAAGATGCAAAAGTTGTGTTTCGGTCCTGAATACACTATTTTGGGGTACCGAAGTTGCGAAAATGGTTTCACAACGAAAACACCCATTCTACTAAATTAGACACAAAATGATGTTTCAGTGTGTTCCAGAGCATTTCGCAAACCTTCAGCTTTTAAAAAGATGCAAAAGTTGTGTTTCGGGCCTGAATGCACTATTACGAGGTACCGAAGTTGCGAAAATTATTTCACAACAAAAACACCCATTCTACTCTATTAGACCCAAAATGATGTTTCGGAGTGCTCCGGAGCATTTAGCAAACCTTGGGCTTGTAAAAAGATGCAATACTTGTGTTCCGGGCCTAAATGCTCCATTTCGGTGTACCGAGGCTGCGAATATGGCTTCGCAACAAAAACACCCATTGTACTCCATTAGACCCAAAATGATGTTTGCGAGTGCTCCGATGCATTTCGCAAATCTTCCGCTTTTAAAAAGATGCAAAAGTTGTGTTTCAGTCCTGAATGCACTATTTTGGGGTACCGAAGTTGCGAAAATGGTTTCACAACGAAAACACCCATTCTACTAAATTAGACACAAAATGATGTTTCAGTGTGTTCCAGAGCATTTCACAAAAATTCGGAATGTAAAAAGATGCAAAACTTGTGGTTTGGGCCTGAATGCACTATTTTGAGGTACCAAAGTTGCGAAATTGGTTTCGTGACGAAAACACCGATTTTACTCCATTAGACCCAAAATGATGTTTGGGATTGTTCCAGAGCATTTCGCAAACCTTCAGCTTTTAAAAAGATGCAAAAGTTGTGTTTCGGGCCTAAATGCACTATTACGGGGTACCCAAGTTGCGAAAATTATTTCACAACAAAAACACCCATTCTACTCCATTAGACCCAAAATGATGTTTCGGAGTGCTCCGGAGTATTTCGCAAACCTTGGGCTTGTAAAAAGATGCAAAACTTGTGTTTCGGGCCTGAATGCTCAATTTCGGTGTACCGAGGCTGCGAAAATGGCTTCGCAACGAAAACACCCATTCTACTCCATTAGACCCAAAATGATGTTTGCGAGTGTTCCGAAGCATTTCGCAAACCTTCCGCTTTTAAAAAGATGCAAAAGTTTTGTTTCGGTCCTGAATTCAATATTTTGGGGTACCGAAGTTGCGAAAATGGTTTCACAACGAAAACACCCATTCTACTATATTAGACCCAAAATGATGTTTCAGTGTGTTCCAGAGCATTTCGCAAACCTTTGGAATGCAAAAAGATGCAAAACTTGTGTTTTGGGCCTGAATGCACTATTTCGAGGTACCAAAGTTGCGAAAATGGTTTCGTGACGAAAACACCGATTTTACTCCATTACACCCAAAATGATGTTTGGGATTGTTCCAGAGCATTTCGCAAACCTTCAGCTTTTAAAAAGATGCAAAAGTTGTGTTTCGGGCCTGAATGAACTATTACGAGGTACCGAAGTTGCGAAAATTATTTCACAACAAAAACACCCATTCTACTCTATTAGACCCAAAATGATATTCCGGAGTGCTCCGGAGTATTTCGCAAACCTTGGGCTTGTAAAAAGATGCAAAACTTGTGTTTCGGGCCTGAATGCTCAATTTCGGTGTACCGAGGCTGCGAAAATGGCTTCCCAACAAAAACACCCATTGTACTCCATTAGACCCAAAATGATGTTTGCGAGTGTTCCGATGCATTTCGCAAATCTTTCGCTTTTAAAAAGATGCAAAAGTTGTGTTTCGGTCCTGAATGCACTATTTTGGGGTACCGAAGTTGCGAAAATGGTTTCACAACGAAAACACCCATTCTACTATATTAGACCCAAAATGATGTTTCAGTGTGTTCCAGAGCATTTCGCAAACCTTTGGAATGCAAAAAGATGCAAAACTTGTGTTTTGGGCCTGAATGCACTATTTCGAGGTACCAAAGTTGCGAAAATGGTTTCGTGACGAAAACACCGATTTTACTCCATTACACCCAAAATGATGTTTGGGATTGTTCCAGAGCATTTCGCAAACCTTCAGCTTTTAAAAAGATGCAAAAGTTGTGTTTCGGGCCTGAATGAACTATTACGAGGTACCGAAGTTGCGAAAATTATTTCACAACAAAAACACCCATTCTACTCTATTAGACCCAAAATGATATTCCGGAGTGCTCCGGAGTATTTCGCAAACCTTGGGCTTGTAAAAAGATACAAAACTTGTGTTTCGGGCCTCAATGCACAATTTCGGTGTACCGAGGTTGCGAAAACGGCTTCGCAACAAAAACACCCATTATACTCCATTAGACCCAAAATGATGCTTGCCAGTGTTCCGAAGCATTTCGCAAACCTTCCGCTTTTAAAAAGATGCAAAAGTTGTGTTTCGGTCCTGAATGCAATATTTTGGGGTAACGAAGTTGCGAAAATGGTTTCACAACGAAAACACCCATTCTACTAAATTAGACCCAAAATGATGTTTCAGTGTGTTCCAGAGAATTTCGCAAACCTTCAGCTTTTAAAAAGATGCAAAAGTTGTGTTTCGGGCCTGAATGCACTATTACGAGGTACCGAAATTGCGAAAATTATTTCACAACAAAAACACCCATTCTACTCTATTAGACCCGAAATGATGTTTCGGAGTGCTCCGGAGCATTTCGCAAACCTTGGGCTTGTAAAAAGATGCAATACTTGTGTTTCGGGCCTGAATGCTCAATTTCGGTGTACCGAGGCTGCGAAAATGGCTTCCCAACAAAAACACCCATTGTACTCCATTAGACCCAAAATGATGTTTGCGAGTGTTCCGATGCATTTCGCAAATCTTTCGCTTTTAAAAAGATGCAAAAGTTGTGTTTCGGTCCTGAATGCACTATTTTGGGGTACCGAAGTTGCGAAAATGGTTTAACAACGAAAACACCCATTCTACTAAATTAGACACAAAATGATGTTTCAGTGTGTTCCAGAGCATTTCGCAAACCTTCGGAATGTAAAAAGATGCAAAACTTGTGTTTTGGGCCTGAATGCACTATTTCGAGGTACCAAAGTTGCGAAAATGGTTTCGTGACGAAAACACCGATTTTACTCCATTAGACCCAAAATGATGTTTGGGATTGTTCCAGAGCATTTCGCAAACCTTCAGGTTTTAAAAAGATGCAAAAGTTGTGTTTTGGGCCTGAATGCACTATTACGGGGTACCCAAGTTGTGAAAATTATTTCACAACAAAAACACCCATTCTACTCCATTAGACCCAAAATGATGTTTCGGAGTGCTCCGGAGTATTTCGCAAACCTTGGGCTTGTAAAAAGATGCAACACTTGTGATTCGGGCCTGAATGCTCAATTTCGGTGTACCGAGGCTGCGAAAATGGCTTCGCAACAAAAACACCCATTCTACTCCATTAGACCGAAAATGATGTTTGCGAGTGTTCCGATGCATTTCGCAAACCTTCCGCTTTTAAAAAGATGCAAAAGTTGTGTTTCGGTCCTGAATGCACTATTTCGGGGTACCGAAGTTGCGAAAATGGTTTCACAACGAAAACACCCATTCTACTAAATTAGACCCAAAATAATGTTTCGGAGTGCTCCGGAGTATTTCGCAAACCTTGGGCTTGTAAAAAGATGCAAAACTTGTGTTTCGGGCCTGAATGCTCAATTTCGGTGTACCGAGGCTGCGAAAATGGCTTCGCAACGAAAACACCCATTCTACACCATTAGACCCAAAATGATGTTTGCGAGTGTTCTGATGCATTTCGCAAACCTTCCGCTTTTAAAAAGATGCAAAAGTTGTGTTTCGGTCCTGAATACACTATTTTGGGGTACCGAAGTTGCGAAAATGGTTTCACAACGAAAACACCCATTCTACTAAATTAGACACAAAATGATGTTTCAGTGTGTTCCAGAGCATTTCGCAAACCTTCAGCTTTTAAAAAGATGCAAAAGTTGTGTTTCGGGCCTGAATGCACTATTACGAGGTACCGAAGTTGCGAAAATTATTTCACAACAAAAACACCCATTCTACTCTATTAGACCCAAAATGATGTTTCGGAGTGCTCCGGAGCATTTAGCAAACCTTGGGCTTGTAAAAAGATGCAATACTTGTGTTTCGGGCCTAAATGCTCCATTTCGGTGTACCGAGGCTGCGAATATGGCTTCGCAACAAAAACACCCATTGTACTCCATTAGACCCAAAATGATGTTTGCGAGTGCTCCGATGCATTTCGCAAATCTTCCGCTTTTAAAAAGATGCAAAAGTTGTGTTTCAGTCCTGAATGCACTATTTTGGGGTACCGAAGTTGCGAAAATGGTTTCACAACGAAAACACCCATTCTACTAAATTAGACACAAAATGATGTTTCAGTGTGTTCCAGAGCATTTCACAAAAATTCGGAATGTAAAAAGATGCAAAACTTGTGGTTTGGGCCTGAATGCACTATTTTGAGGTACCAAAGTTGCGAAATTGGTTTCGTGACGAAAACACCGATTTTACTCCATTAGACCCAAAATGATGTTTGGGATTGTTCCAGAGCATTTCGCAAACCTTCAGCTTTTAAAAAGATGCAAAAGTTGTGTTTCGGGCCTAAATGCACTATTACGGGGTACCCAAGTTGCGAAAATTATTTCACAACAAAAACACCCATTCTACTCCATTAGACCCAAAATGATGTTTCGGAGTGCTCCGGAGTATTTCGCAAACCTTGGGCTTGTAAAAAGATGCAAAACTTGTGTTTCGGGCCTGAATGCTCAATTTCGGTGTACCGAGGCTGCGAAAATGGCTTCGCAACGAAAACACCCATTCTACTCCATTAGACCCAAAATGATGTTTGCGAGTGTTCCGAAGCATTTCGCAAACCTTCCGCTTTTAAAAAGATGCAAAAGTTTTGTTTCGGTCCTGAATTCAATATTTTGGGGTACCGAAGTTGCGAAAATGGTTTCACAACGAAAACACCCATTCTACTATATTAGACCCAAAATGATGTTTCAGTGTGTTCCAGAGCATTTCGCAAACCTTTGGAATGCAAAAAGATGCAAAACTTGTGTTTTGGGCCTGAATGCACTATTTCGAGGTACCAAAGTTGCGAAAATGGTTTCGTGACGAAAACACCGATTTTACTCCATTACACCCAAAATGATGTTTGGGATTGTTCCAGAGCATTTCGCAAACCTTCAGCTTTTAAAAAGATGCAAAAGTTGTGTTTCGGGCCTGAATGAACTATTACGAGGTACCGAAGTTGCGAAAATTATTTCACAACAAAAACACCCATTCTACTCTATTAGACCCAAAATGATATTCCGGAGTGCTCCGGAGTATTTCGCAAACCTTGGGCTTGTAAAAAGATGCAAAACTTGTGTTTCGGGCCTGAATGCTCAATTTCGGTGTACCGAGGCTGCGAAAATGGCTTCGCAACGAAAACACCCATTCTACTCCATTAGACCCAAAATGATGTTTGCGAGTGTTCCGATGCATTTCGCAAACCTTCCGCTTTTAAAAAGATGCAAAAGTTGTGTTTCAGTCCTGAATGCACTATTTGGGGTACCGAAGTTGCGAAAATGGTTTCACAACGAAAACACCCATTCTACTAAATTAGACACAAAATGATGTTTCAGTGTGTTCCAGAGCATTTCGCAATCCTTCGGAATGTAAAAAGATGCAAAACTTGTGTTTTGGGCCTGAATGCACTATTTCGAGGTACCAAAGTTGCGAAAATGGTTTCGTGACGAAAACACCGATTTTACTCCATTAGACCCAAAATGATGTTTGGGATTGTTCCAGAGCATTTCGCAAACCTTCAGCTTTTAAAAAGATGCAAAAGTTGTGTTTCAGGCCTGAATGCACTATTACGGGGTACCCAAGTTGCGAAAATTATTTCACAACAAAAACACCCATTCTACTCTATTAGACCCAAAATGATGTTTCGGAGTGCTGCGGAGTATTTCGCAAACCTTGGGCTTGTAAAAAGATGCAAAACTTGTGTTTCGGGCCTGAATGCTCAATTTCGGTGTACCGAGGCTGCGAAAATGGCTTCGCAACGAAAACACCCATTCTACTCCATTAGACCCAAAATGATGTTTGCGAGTGTTCCGATGCATTTCGCAAACCTTCCGCTTTTAAAAAGATGCAAAAGTTGTGTTTCAGTCCTGAATGCACTATTTGGGGTACCGAAGTTGCGAAAATGGTTTCACAACGAAAACACCCATTCTACTAAATTAGACACAAAATGATGTTTCAGTGTGTCCCAGAGCATTTCGCAAACCTTCGGAATGTAAAAAGATGCAAAACTTGTGTTTTGGGCCTGAATGCACTATTTCGAGGTACCAAAGTTGCGAAAATGGTTTCGTGACGAAAACACCGATTTTACTCCATTAGACCCAAAATGATGTTTGGGATTGTTCCAGAGCATTTCGCTAACCTTCAGCTTTTAAAAAGATGCAAAAGTTGTGTTTCGGGCCTGAATGCACTATTACGGGGTACCCAAGTTGCGAAAATTATTTCACAACAAAAACACCCATTCTACTCCATTAGACCCAAAATGATGTTTCGGAGTGCTCCGGAGTATTTCGCAAACCTTGGGCTTGTAAAAAGATGCAAAACTTGTGTTTCGGGCCTGAATGCTCAATTTCGGTGTACCGAGGCTGCGAAAATGGCTTCGCAACAAAAACACCCATTCTACTCCATTAGACCGAAAATGATGTTTGCGAGTGTTCCGATGCATTTCGCAAACCTTCCGCTTTTAAAAAGATGCAAAAGTTGTGTTTCAGTCCTGAATGCACTATTTTGGGGTACCGAAGTTGCGAAAATGGTTTCACAACGAAAACACCCATTCTACTAAATTAGACACAAAATGATGTTTCAGTGTGTTCCAGAGCATTTCGCAAACCTTCAGCTTTTAAAAAGATGCAAAAGTTGTGTTTCGGGCCTGAATGCACTATTACGAGGTACCGAAGTTGCGAAAATTATTTCACAACAAAAACACCCATTCTACTCTATTAGACCCAAAATGATGTTTCGGAGTGCTCCGGAGCATTTCGCAAACCTTGGGCTTCTAAAAAGATGCAAAACTTGTGTTTCGGGCCTGAATGCTCAATTTCGGTGTACCGAGGCTGCGAAAATGGCTTCGCAACGAAAACACCCATTCTACTCCATTAGACCCAAAATGATGTTTGCGAGTGTTCTGATGCATTTCGCAAACCTTCCGCTTTTAAAAAGATGCAAAAGTTGTGTTTCGGTCCTAAATACACTATTTTGGGGTACCGAAGTTGGGAAAATGGTTTCACAACGAAAACACCCATTCTACTAAATTAGACACAAAATGATGTTTCAGTGTGTTCCAGAGCATTTCGCAAACCTTCAGCTTTTAAAAAGATGCAAAAGTTGTGTTTCGGGCCTGAATGCACTATTACGAGGTACCGAAGTTGCGAAAATTATTTCACAACAAAAACACCCATTCTACTCTATTAGACCCAAAATGATGTTTCGGAGTGCTCCGGAGCATTTCGCGAACCTTGGGCTTGTAAAAAGATGCAAAACTTGTGTTTCGGGCCTGAATGCTCAATTTCGGTGTACCGAGGCTGCGAAAATGGCTTCGCAACGAAAACACCCATTCTACTCCATTAGACCCAAAATGATGTTTGCGAGTGTTCTGATGCATTTCGCAAACCTTCCGCTTTTAAAAAGATGCAAAAGTTGTGTGTCGGTCCTGAATACACTATTTTGGGGTACCGAAGTTGCGAAAATGGTTTCACAACGAAAACACCCATTCTACTAAATTAGACACAAAATGATGTTTCAGTGTGTTCCACAGCATTTCGCAAACCTTCAGCTTTTAAAAAGATGCAAAAGTTGTGTTTCGGGCCTGAATGCACTATTACGAGGTACCGAAGTTGCGAAAATTATTTCACAACAAAAACACCCATTCTACTCTATTAGACCCAAAATGATGTTTCGGAGTGCTCCGGAGCATTTTGCAAACCATGGGCTTGTAAAAAGATGCAATACTTGTGTTTCGAGCCTGAATGCTCAATTTCGGTGTACCGAGGCTGCGAAAATGGCTTCGCAACAAAAACACCCGTTCTACTCCATTAGACCGAAAATGATGTTTGCGAGTGTTCCGATGCATTTCGCAAACCTTCCGCTTTTAAAAAGATGCAAAAGTTGTGTTTCGGTCCTGAATGCACTATTTTGGGGTACCGAAGTTGTGAAAATGGTTTCACAACGAAAACACCCATTCTACTAAATTAGACACAAAATGATGTTTCAGTGTGTTCCAGAGCATTTCGCAAACCTTCAGCTTTTAAAAAGATGCAAAAGTTGTGTTTCGGGCCTGAATGCACTATTACGAGGTACCGAAGTTGCGAAAATTATTTCACAACAAAAACACCCATTCTACTCTATTAGACCCAAAATGATGTTTCGGAGTGCTCCGGAGCATTTCGCGAACCTTGGGCTTGTAAAAAGATGCAAAACTTGTGTTTCGGGCCTGAATGCTCAATTTCGGTGTACCGAGGCTGCGAAAATGGCTTCGCAACGAAAACACCCATTCTACTCCATTAGACCCAAAATGATGTTTGCGAGTGTTCTGATGCATTTCGCAAACCTTCCGCTTTTAAAAAGATGCAAAAGTTGTGTGTCGCTCCTGAATACACTATTTTGGGGTACCGAAGTTGCGAAAATGGTTTCACAACGAAAACACCCATTCTACTAAATTAGACACAAAATGATGTTTCAGTGTGTTCCAGAGCATTTCGCAAACCTTCAGCTTTTAAAAAGATGCAAAAGTTGTGTTTCGGGCCTGAATGCACTATTACGAGGTACCGAAGTTGCGAAAATTATTTCACAACAAAAACACCCATTCTACTCTATTAGACCCAAAATGATGTTTCGGAGTGCTCCGGAGCATTTTGCAAACCTTGGGCTTGTAAAAAGATGCAATACTTGTGTTTCGAGCCTGAATGCTCAATTTCGGTGTACCGAGGCTGCGAAAATGGCTTCGCAACAAAAACACCCGTTCTACTCCATTAGACCGAAAATGATGTTTGCGAGTGTTCCGATGCATTTCGCAAACCTTCCGCTTTTAAAAAGATGCAAAAGTTGTGTTTCGGTCCTGAATGCACTATTTTGGGGTACCGAAGTTGTGAAAATGGTTTCACAACGAAAACACCCATTCTACTAAATTAGACACAAAATGATGTTTCAGTGTGTTCCAGAGCATTTCGCAAACCTTCAGCTTTTAAAAAGATGCAAAAGTTGTGTTTCGGGCCTGAATGCACTATTACGAGGTACCGAAGTTGCGAAAATTATTTCACAACAAAAACACCCATTCTACTCTATTAGACCCAAAATGATGTTTCGGAGTGCTCCGGAGCATTTTGCAAACCTTGGGCTTGTAAAAAGATGCAATACTTGTGTTTCGAGCCTGAATGCTCAATTTCGGTGTACCGAGGCTGCGAAAATGGCTTCGCAACAAAAACACCCGTTCTACTCCATTAGACCGAAAATGATGTTTGCGAGTGTTCCGATGCATTTCGCAAACCTTCCGCTTTTAAAAAGATGCAAAAGTTGTGTTTCGGTCCTGAATGCACTATTTTGGGGTACCGAAGTTGTGAAAATGGTTTCACAACGAAAACACCCATTCTACTAAATTAGACACAAAATGATGTTTCAGTGTGTTCCAGAGCATTTCGCAAACCTTCGGAATGTAAAAAGATGCAAAACTTGTGTTTTGGGCCTGAATGCACTATTTCGAGGTACCAAAGTTGCGAAAATGGTTTCGTGACGAAAACAACGATTTTACTCCATTAAACCCAAAATGATGTTTGGGATTGTTCCAGAGCATTTCGCAAACCTTCAGCTTTTAAAAAGATGCAAAAGTTGTGTTTCGGGCCTGAATGCACTATTACGGGGTACCCAAGTTGCGAAAATTATTTCACAACAAAAATACCCATTCTACTCCATTAGACCCAAAATGATGTTTCGGAGTGCTCCGGAGTATTTCGCAAACCTTGGGCTTGTAAAAAGATGCAAAACTTGTGTTTCGGGCCTGAATGCTCAATTTCGGTGTACCGAGGCTGCGAAAATGGCTTCGCAACAAAAACACCCATTCTACAACATTAGAGCGAAAATGATGTTTGCGAGTGTTCCGATGCATTTCGCAAACCTTCCGCTTTTAAAAAGATGCAAAAGTTGTGTTTCGGTCCTGAATGCAATATTTTGGGGTACCGAAGTTGCGAAAATGGTTTCACAACGAAAACACCCATTCTACTAAATTAGACACAAAATGATGTTTCAGTGTGTTCCAGAGCATTTCGCAAACCTTCGGAATGTAAAAAGATGCAAAACTTGTGTTTTGGGCCTGAATGCACTATTTCGAGGTACCAAAGTTGCGAAAATGGTTTCGTGACGAAAACACCGATTTTACTCCATTAGACCCAAAATGATGTTTGGGATTGTTCCAGAGCATTTCGCAAACCTTCAGCTTTTAAAAAGATGCAAAAGTTGTGTTTCAGGCCTGAATGCACTATTACGGGGTACCGAAGTTGCGAAAATTATTTCACAACAAAAACACCCATTCTACTCCATTAGACCCAAAATGATGTTTCGGAGTGCTCCGGAGTATTTCGCAAACCTTGGGCTTGTAAAAAGATGCAAAACTTGTGTTTCGGGCCTGAATGCTCAATTTCGGTGTACCGAGGCTGCGAAAATGGCTTCGCAACAAAAACACCCATTCTACTCCATTAGACCGAAAATGATGTTTGCGAGTGTTCCGATGCATTTCGCAAACCTTCCGCTTTTAAAAAGATGCAAAAGTTGTGTTTCGGTCCTGAATGCACTATTTTGGGGTACCGAAGTTGCGAAAATGGTTTCACAACGAAAACACCCATTCTACTAAATTAGACACAAAATGATGTTTCAGTGTGTTCCAGAGCATTTCGCAAACCTTCGGAATGTAAAAAGATGCAAAACTTGTGTTTTGGGCCTGAATGCACTATTTCGAGGTACCAAAGTTGCGAAAATGGTTTCGTGACGAAAACACCGATTTTACTCCATTAGACCCAAAATGATGTTTGGGATTGGTCCAGAGCATTTCGCAAACCTTCAGCTTTTAAAAAGATGCAAAAGTTGTGTTTCAGGCCTAAATGCACTATTACGGGGTACCGAAGTTGCGAAAATTATTTCACACCAAAAACACCCATTCTACTCCATTAGACCCAAAATGATGTTTCGGAGTGCTCTGGAGTATTTCTCAAACCTTGGGCTTGTAAAAAGATGCAAAACTTGTGTTTCGGGCCTGAATGCTCAATTTCGTTGTACCGAGGCTGCGAAAATGGCTTCGCAACGAAAACACCCATTCTACTCCATTAGACCGGAAATGATGTTTGCGAGTGTTCCGATGCATTTCGCAAACCTTCCGCTTTTAAAAAGATGCAAAAGTTGTGTTTCGGTCCTGAATGCACTATTTTGGGGTACCGAAGTTGCGAAAATGGTTTCACAACGAAAACACCCATTCTACTAAATTAGACACAAAATGATGTTTCAGTGTGTTCCAGAGCATTTCGCAAACCTTCAGCTTTTAAAAAGATGCAAAAGTTGTGTTTCGGGCCTGAATGCACTATTACGAGGTACCGAAGTTGCGAAAATTATTTCACAACAAAAACACCCATTCTACTCTATTAGACCCAAAATGATGTTTCGGAGTGCTCCGGAGCATTTTGCAAACCTTGGGCTTGTAAAAAGATGCAATACTTGTGTTTCGGGCCTGAATGCTCAATTTCGGTGTACCGAGGCTGCGAAAATGGCTTCGCAACAAAAACACCCGTTCTACTCCATTAGACCGAAAATGATGTTTGCGAGTGTTCCGATGCATTTCGCAAACCTTCCGCTTTTAAAAAGATGCAAAAGTTGTGTTTCGGTCCTGAATGCACTATTTTGGGGTACCGAAGTTGTGAAAATGGTTTCACAACGAAAACACCCATTCTACTAAATTAGACACAAAATGATGTTTCAGTGTGTTCCATAGCATTTCGCAAACCTTCGGAATGTAAAAAGATGCAAAACTTGTGTTTTGGGCCTGAATGCACTATTTCGAGGTACCAAAGTTGCGAAAATGGTTTCGTGACGAAAACAACGATTTTACTCCATTAAACCCAAAATGATGTTTGGGATTGTTCCAGAGCATTTCGCAAACCTTCAGCTTTTAAAAAGATGCAAAAGTTGTGTTTCGGGCCTGAATGCACTATTACGGGGTACCCAAGTTGCGAAAATTATTTCACAACAAAAATACCCATTCTACTCCATTAGACCCAAAATGATGTTTCGGAGTGCTCCGGAGTATTTCGCAAACCTTGGGCTTGTAAAAAGATGCAAAACTTGTGTTTCGGGCCTGAATGCTCAATTTCGGTGTACCGAGGCTGCGAAAATGGCTTCGCAACAAAAACACCCATTCTACAACATTAGAGCGAAAATGATGTTTGCGAGTGTTCCGATGCATTTCGCAAACCTTCCGCTTTTAAAAAGATGCAAAAGTTGTGTTTCGGTCCTGAATGCAATATTTTGGGGTACCGAAGTTGCGAAAATGGTTTCACAACGAAAACACCCATTCTACTAAATTAGACACAAAATGATGTTTCAGTGTGTTCCAGAGCATTTCGCAAACCTTCGGAATGTAAAAAGATGCAAAACTTGTGTTTTGGGCCTGAATGCACTATTTCGAGGTACCAAAGTTGCGAAAATGGTTTCGTGACGAAAACACCGATTTTACTCCATTAGACCCAAAATGATGTTTGGGATTGTTCCAGAGCATTTCGCAAACCTTCAGCTTTTAAAAAGATGCAAAAGTTGTGTTTCAGGCCTGAATGCACTATTACGGGGTACCGAAGTTGCGAAAATTATTTCACAACAAAAACACCCATTCTACTCCATTAGACCCAAAATGATGTTTCGGAGTGCTCCGGAGTATTTCGCAAACCTTGGGCTTGTAAAAAGATGCAAAACTTGTGTTTCGGGCCTGAATGCTCAATTTCGGTGTACCGAGGCTGCGAAAATGGCTTCGCAACAAAAACACCCATTCTACTCCATTAGACCGAAAATGATGTTTGCGAGTGTTCCGATGCATTTCGCAAACCTTCCGCTTTTAAAAAGATGCAAAAGTTGTGTTTCGGTCCTGAATGCACTATTTTGGGGTACCGAAGTTGCGAAAATGGTTTCACAACGAAAACACCCATTCTACTAAATTAGACACAAAATGATGTTTCAGTGTGTTCCAGAGCATTTCGCAAACCTTCGGAATGTAAAAAGATGCAAAACTTGTGTTTTGGGCCTGAATGCACTATTTCGAGGTACCAAAGTTGCGAAAATGGTTTCGTGACGAAAACACCGATTTTACTCCATTAGACCCAAAATGATGTTTGGGATTGGTCCAGAGCATTTCGCAAACCTTCAGCTTTTAAAAAGATGCAAAAGTTGTGTTTCAGGCCTAAATGCACTATTACGGGGTACCGAAGTTGCGAAAATTATTTCACACCAAAAACACCCATTCTACTCCATTAGACCCAAAATGATGTTTCGGAGTGCTCTGGAGTATTTCTCAAACCTTGGGCTTGTAAAAAGATGCAAAACTTGTGTTTCGGGCCTGAATGCTCAATTTCGTTGTACCGAGGCTGCGAAAATGGCTTCGCAACGAAAACACCCATTCTACTCCATTAGACCGGAAATGATGTTTGCGAGTGTTCCGATGCATTTCGCAAACCTTCCGCTTTTAAAAAGATGCAAAAGTTGTGTTTCGGTCCTGCATGCACTATTTTGGGGTACCGAAGTTGCGAAAATGGTTTCACAACGAAAACACCCATTCTACTAAATTAGACACAAAATGATGTTTCAGTGTGTTCCAGAGCATTTCGCAAACCTTCAGCTTTTAAAAAGATGCAAAAGTTGTGTTTCGGGCCTGAATGCACTATTACGAGGTACCGAAGTTGCGAAAATTATTTCACAACAAAAACACCTATTCTACTCTATTAGACCCAAAATGATGTTTCGGAGTGCTCCGGAGCATTTCGCAAACCTTGGGCTTGTAAAATGATGCAATACTTGTGTTTCGGGCCTGAATGCTCAATTTCGGTGTACCGAGGCTGCGAAAATGGCTTCGCAACAAAAACACCCGTTCTACTCCATTAGACCGAAAATGATGTTTGCGAGTGTTCCGATGCATTTCGCAAACCTTCCGCTTTTAAAAAGATGCAAAAGTTGTGTTTCGGTCCTGAATGCACTATTTTGGGGTACCGAAGTTGTGAAAATGGTTTCACAACGAAAACACCCATTCTACTAAATTAGACACAAAATGATGTTTCAGTGTGTTCCAGAGCATTTCGCAAACCTTCGGAATGTAAAAAGATGCAAAACTTGTGTTTTGGGCCTGAATGCACTATTTCGAGGTACCAAAGTTGCGAAAATGGTTTCGTGACGAAAACACCGATTTTACTCCATTAAACCCAAAATGATGTTTGGGATTGTTCCAGAGCATTTCGCAAACCTTCAGCTTTTAAAAAGATGCAAAAGTTGTGTTTCGGGCCTGAATGCACTATTACGGGGTACCCAAGTTGCGAAAATTATTTCACAACAAAAATACCCATTCTACTCCATTAGACCCAAAATGATGTTTCGGAGTGCTCCGGAGTATTTCGCAAACCTTGGGATTGTAAAAAGATGCAAAACTTGTGTTTCGGGCCTGAATGCTCAATTTCGGTGTACCGAGGCTGCGAAAATGGCTTCGCAACAAAAACACCCATTCTACTCCATTAGAGCGAAAATGATGTTTGCGAGTGTTCCGATGCATTTCGCAAACCTTCCGCTTTTAAAAAGATGCAAAAGTTGTGTTTCGGTCCTGAATGCACTATTTTGGGGTACCGAAGTTGCGAAAATGGTTTCACAACGAAAACACCCATTCTACTAAATTAGACACAAAATGATGTTTCAGTGTGTTCCAGAGCATTTTGCAAACCTTCGGAATGCAAAAAGATGCAAAACTTGTGTTTTGGGCCTGAATGCACTATTTCGAGGTACCAAAGTTGCGAAAATGGTTTCGTGACGAAAACACCGATTTTACTCCATTAGACCCAAAATGATGTTTGGGATTGTTCCAGAGCATTTCGCAAACCTTCAGCTTTTAAAAAGATGCAAAAGTTGTGTTTCAGGCCTGAATGCACTATTACGGGGTACCGAAGTTGCGAAAATTATTTCAGAACAAAAACACCCATTCTACTCCATTAGACCCAAAATGATGTTTCGGAGTGCTCCGGAGTATTTCGCAAACCTTGGGCTTGTAAAAAGATGCAAAACTTGTGTTTCGGGCCTGAATGCTCAGTTTCGGTGTACCGAGGCTGCGAAAATGGCTTCGCAACAAAAACACCCATTCTACTCCATTAGACCGAAAATGATGTTTGCGAGTGTTCCGATGCATTTCGCAAACCTTCCGCTTTTAAAAAGATGCAAAAGTTGTGTTTCGGTCCTGAATGCACTATTTTGGGGTACCGAAGTTGCGAAAATGGTTTCACAACGAAAACACCCATTCTACTAAATTAGACACAAAATGATGTTTCAGTGTGTTCCAGAGCATTTCGCAAACCTTCGGAATGTAAAAAGATGCAAAACTTGTGTTTTGGGCCTGAATGCACTATTTCGAGGTACCAAAGTTGCGAAAATGGTTTCGTGACGAAAACACCGATTTTACTCCATTAGACCCAAAATGATGTTTGGGATTGGTCCAGAGCATTTCGCAAACCTTCAGCTTTTAAAAAGATGCAAAAGTTGTGTTTCAGGCCTAAATGCACTATTACGGGGTACCGAAGTTGCGAAAATTATTTCACACCAAAAACACCCATTCTACTCCATTAGACCCAAAATGATGTTTCGGAGTGCTCTGGAGTATTTCGCAAACCTTGGGCTTGTAAAAAGATGCAAAACTTGTGTTTCGGGCCTGAATGCTCAATTTCGGTGTACCGAGGCTGCGAAAATGGCTTCGCAACGAAAACACCCATTCTACTCCATTAGACCGAAAATGATGTTTGCGAGTGTTCCGATGCATTTCGCAAACCTTCCGCTTTTAAAAAGATGCAAAAGTTGTGTTTCGGTCCTGAATGCACTATTTTGGGGTACCGAAGTTGCGAAAATGGTTTCAGAACGAAAACACCCATTCTACTAAATTAGACACAAAATGATGTTTCAGTGTGTTCCAGAGCATTTCGCAAACCTTCAGCTTTTAAAAAGATGCAAAAGTTGTGTTTCGGGTCTGAATGCACTATTACGAGGTACCGAAGTTGCGAAAATTATTTCACAACAAAAACACCCATTCTACTCTATTAGACCCAAAATGATGTTTCGGAGTGCTCCGGAGCATTTCGCAAACCTTGGGCTTGTAAAAAGATGCAATACTTGTGTTTCGGGCCTGAATGCTCAATTTCGGTGTACCGAGGCTGCGAAAATGGCTTCGCAACAAAAACACCCGTTCTACACCATTAGACCGAAAATGATGTTTGCGAGTGTTCCGATGCATTTCGCAAACCTTCCGCTTTTAAAAAGATGCAAAAGTTGTGTTTCGGTCCTGAATGCACTATTTTGGGGTACCGAAGTTGTGAAAATGGTTTCACAACGAAAACACCCATTCTACTAAATTAGACACAAAATGATGTTTCAGTGTGTTCCAGAGCATTTCGCAAACCTTCGGAATGTAAAAAGATGCAAAACTTGTGTTTTGGGCCTGAATGCACTATTTCGAGGTACCAAAGTTGCGAAAATGGTTTCGTGACGAAAACACCGATTTTACTCCATTAAACCCAAAATGATGTTTGGGATTGTTCCAGAGCATTTCGCAAACCTTCAGCTTTTAAAAAGATGCAAAAGTTGTGTTTCAGGCCTGAATGCACTATTACGGGGTACCGAAGTTGCGAAAATTATTTCACAACAAAAACACCCATTCTACTCTATTAGACCCAAAATGATGTTTCGGAGTGCTCCGGAGCATTTCGCAAACCTTGGGCTTGTAAAAAGATGCAATACTTGTGTTTCGGGCCTGAATGCTCAATTTCGGTGTACCGAGGCTGCGAAAATGGCTTCGCAACAAAAACACCCGTTCTACACCATTAGACCGAAAATGATGTTTGCGAGTGTTCCGATGCATTTCGCAAACCTTCCGCTTTTAAAAAGATGCAAAAGTTGTGTTTCGGTCCTGAATGCACTATTTTGGGGTACCGAAGTTGTGAAAATGGTTTCACAACGAAAACACCCATTCTACTAAATTAGACACAAAATGATGTTTCAGTGTGTTCCAGAGCATTTCGCAAACCTTCGGAATGTAAAAAGATGCAAAACTTGTGTTTTGGGCCTGAATGCACTATTTCGAGGTACCAAAGTTGCGAAAATGGTTTCGTGACGAAAACACCGATTTTACTCCATTAAACCCAAAATGATGTTTGGGATTGTTCCAGAGCATTTCGCAAACCTTCAGCTTTTAAAAAGATGCAAAAGTTGTGTTTCAGGCCTGAATGCACTATTACGGGGTACCGAAGTTGCGAAAATTATTTCAGAACAAAAACACCCATTCTACTCCATTAGACCCAAAATGATGTTTCGGAGTGCTCCGGAGTATTTCGCAAACCTTGGGCTTGTAAAAAGATGCAAAACTTGTGTTTCGGGCCTGAATGCTCAGTTTCGGTGTACCGAGGCTGCGAAAATGGCTTCGCAACAAAACACCCAATCTACTCCATTAGACCGAAAATGATGTTTGCGAGTGTTCCGATGCATTTCGCAAACCTTCCGCTTTTAAAAAGATGCAAAAGTTGTGTTTCGGTCCTGAATGCACTATTTTGGGGTACCGAAGTTGCGAAAATGGTTTCACAACGAAAACACCCATTCTACTAAATTAGACACAAAATGATGTTTCAGTGTGTTCCAGAGCATTTCGCAAACCTTCGGAATGTAAAAAGATGCAAAACTTGTGTTTTCGGCCTGAATGCACTATTTCGAGGTACCAAAGTTGCGAAAATGGTTTCGTGACGAAAACACCGATTTTACTCCATTAGACCCAAAATGATGTTTGGGATTGGTCCAGAGCATTTCGGAAACATTCAGCTTTTAAAAAGATGCAAAAGTTGTGTTTCGAGCCTGAATGCACTATTACGGGGTACCCAAGTTGCGAAAATTATTTCACAACAAAAACACCCATTCTACTCCATTAGACCCAAAATGATGTTTCGGAGTGCTCCGGAGTATTTCGCAAACCTTGGGCTTGTTAAATGATGCAAAACTTGTGTTTCGGGCCTGAATGCTCAATTTCGGTGTACCGAGGCTGCGAAAATGGCTTCGCAACGAAAACACCCATTCTACTCCATTAGACCCAAAATGATGTTTCCGAGTGTTCCGATGCATTTCGCAAACCTTCCGCTTTTAAAAAGATGCAAAAGTTGTGTTTCGGTCCTGACTGCACTATTTTGGGGTACCGAAGTTGCGAAAATGGTTTCACAACGAAAACACCCATTCTACTAAATTAGACACAAAATGATGTTTCAGTGTGTTCCAGAGCATTTCGCAAACCTTCGGAATGTAAAAAGATGCAAAACTTGTGTTTTGGGCCTGAATGCACTATTTCGAGGTACCAAAGTTGCGAAAATGGTTTCGTGACGAAAACACCGATTTTACTCCATTAAACCCAAAATGATGTTTGGGATTGTTCCAGAGCATTTCGCAAACCTTCAGCTTTTAAAAAGATGCAAAAGTTGTGTTTCAGGCCTGAATGCACTATTACGGGGTACCGAAGTTGCGAAAATTATTTCAGAACAAAAACACCCATTCTACTCCATTAGACCCAAAATGATGTTTCGGAGTGCTCCGGAGTATTTCGCAAACCTTGGGCTTGTAAAAAGATGCAAAACTTGTGTTTCGGGCCTGAATGCTCAGTTTCGGTGTACCGAGGCTGCGAAAATGGCTTCGCAACAAAACACCCATTCTACTCCATTAGACCGAAAATGATGTTTGCGAGTGTTCCGATGCATTTCGCAAACCTTCCGCTTTTAAAAAGATGCAAAAGTTGTGTTTCGGTCCTGAATGCACTATTTTGGGGTACCGAAGTTGCGAAAATGGTTTCACAACGAAAACACCCATTCTACTAAATTAGACACAAAATGATGTTTCAGTGTGTTCCAGAGCATTTCGCAAACCTTCGGAATGTAAAAAGATGCAAAACTTGTGTTTTCGGCCTGAATGCACTATTTCGAGGTACCAAAGTTGCGAAAATGGTTTCGTGACGAAAACACCGATTTTACTCCATTAGACCCAAAATGATGTTTGGGATTGGTCCAGAGCATTTCGCAAACCTTCAGCTTTTAAAAAGATGCAAAAGTTGTGTTTCAGGCCTAAATGCACTATTACGGGGTACCGAAGTTGCGAAAATTATTTCACACCAAAAACACCCATTCTACTCCATTAGACCCAAAATGATGTTTCGGAGTGCTCTGGAGTATTTCGCAAACCTTGGGCTTGTAAAAAGATGCAAAACTTGTGTTTCGGGCCTGAATGCTCAATTTCGGTGTACCGAGGCTGCGAAAATGGCTTCGCAACGAAAACACCCATTCTACTCCATTAGACCGAAAATGATGTTTGCGAGTGTTCCGATGCATTTCGCAAACCTTCCGCTTTTAAAAAGATGCAAAAGTTGTGTTTCGGTCCTGAATGCACTATTTTGGGGTACCGAAGTTGCGAAAATGGTTTCACAACGAAAACACCCATTCTACTAAATTAGACACAAAATGATGTTTCAGTGTGTTCCAGAGCATTTCGCAAACCTTCAGCTTTTAAAAAGATGCAAAAGTTGTGTTTCGGGCCTGAATGCACTATTACGAGGTACCGAAGTTGCGAAAATTATTTCACAACAAAAACACCCATTCTACTCTATTAGACCCAAAATGATGTTTCGGAGTGCTCCGGAGCATTTCGCAAACCTTGGGCTTGTAAAAAGATGCAAAACTTGTGTTTCGGGCCTGAATGCTCAGTTTCGGTGTACCGAGGCTGCGAAAATGGCTTCGCAACAAAAACACCCATTCTACTCCATTAGAGCGAAAATGATGTTTGCGAGTGTTCCGATGCATTTCGCAAACCTTCCGCTTTTAAAAAGATGCAAAAGTTGTGTTTCGGTCCTGAATGCACTATTTTGGGGTACCGAAGTTGCGAAAATGGTTTCACAACGAAAACACCCATTCTACTAAATTAGACACAAAATGATGTGTTCAGTGTGTTCCAGAGCATTTCGCAAACCTTCGGAATGTAAAAAGATGCAAAACACGTGTTTTGGGCCTGAATGCACTATTTCGAGGTACCAAAGTTGCGAAAATGGTTTCGTGACGAAAACACCGATTTTACTCCATTAGACCCAAAATGATGTTTGGGATTGGTCCAGAGCATTTCGCAAACCTTCAGCTTTTAAAAAGATGCAAAAGTTGTGTTTCTGGCCTAAATGCACTATTACGGGGTACCGAAGTTGCGAAAATTATTTCACACCAAAAACACCCATTCTACTCCATTAGACCCAAAATGATGTTTCGGAGTGCTCTGGAGTATTTCGCAAACCTTGGGCTTGTAAAAAGATGCAAAACTTGTGTTTCGGGCCTGAATGCTCAATTTCGGTGTACCGAGGCTGCGAAAATGGCTTCGCAACGAAAACACCCATTCTACTCCATTAGACCGAAAATGATGTTTGCGAGTGTTCCGATGCATTTCGCAAACCTTCCGCTTTTAAAAAGATGCAAAAGTTGTGTTTCGGTCCTGAATGCACTATTTTGGGGTACCGAAGTTGCGAAAATGGTTTCACAACGAAAACACCCATTCTACTAAATTAGACACAAAATGATGTTTCAGTGTGTTCCAGAGCATTTCGCAAACCTTCAGCTTTTAAAAAGATGCAAAAGTTGTGTTTCGGGCCTGAATGCACTATTACGAGGTACCGAAGTTGCGAAAATTATTTCACAACAAAAACACCCATTCTACTCTATTAGACCCAAAATGATGTTTCGGAGTGCTCCGGAGCATTTCGCAAACCTTGGGCTTGTAAAAAGATGCAATACTTGTGTTTCGGGCCTGAATGCTCAATTTCGGTGTACCGAGGCTGCGAAAATGGCTTCGCAACAAAAACACCCGTTCTACTCCATTAGACCGAAAATGATGTTTGCGAGTGTTCCGATGCATTTCGCAAACCTTCCGCTTTTAAAAAGATGCAAAAGTTGTGTTTCGGTCCTGAATGCACTATTTTGGGGTACCGAAGTTGTGAAAATGGTTTCACAACGAAAACACCCATTCTACTAAATTAGACACAAAATGATGTTTCAGTGTGTTCCAGAGCATTTCGCAAACCTTCGGAATGTAAAAAGATGCAAAACTTGTGTTTTGGGCCTGAATGCACTATTTCGACGTACCAAAGTTGCGAAAATGGTTTCGTGACGAAAACACCGATTTTACTCCATTAAACCCAAAATGATGTTTGGGATTGTTCCAGAGCATTTCGCAAACCTTCAGCTTTTAAAAAGATGCAAAAGTTGTGTTTCGGGCCTGAATGCACTATTACGGGGTACCCAAGTTGCGAAAATTATTTCACAACAAAAATACCCATTCTACTCCATTAGACCCAAAATGATGTTTCGGAGTGCTCCGGAGTATTTCGCAAACCTTGGGATTGTAAAAAGATGCAAAACTTGTGTTTCGGGCCTGAATGCTCAATTTCGGTGTACCGAGGCTGCGAAAATGGCTTCGCAACAAAAACACCCATTCTACTCCATTAGAGCGAAAATGATGTTTGCGAGTGTTCCGATGCATTTCGCAAACCTTCCGCTTTTAAAAAGATGCAAAAGTTGTGTTTCGGTCCTGAATGCACTATTTTGGGGTACCGAAGTTGCGAAAATGGTTTCACAACGAAAACACCCATTCTACTAAATTAGACACAAAATGATGTTTCAGTGTGTTCCAGAGCATTTCGCAAACCTTCGGAATGCAAAAAGATGCAAAACTTGTGTTTTGGGCCTGAATGCACTATTTCGAGGTACCAAAGTTGCGAAAATGGTTTCGTGACGAAAACACCGATTTTACTCCATTAGACCCAAAATGATGTTTGGGATTGTTCCAGAGCATTTCGCAAACCTTCAGCTTTTAAAAAGATGCAAAAGTTGTGTTTCAGGCCTGAATGCACTATTACGGGGTACCGAAGTTGCGAAAATTATTTCACAACAAAAACACCCATTCTACTCCATTAGACCCAAAATGATGTTTCGGAGTGCTCCGGAGTATTTCGCAAACCTTGGGCTTGTAAAAAGATGCAAAACTTGTGTTTCGGGCCTGAATGCTCAGTTTCGGTGTACCGAGGCTGCGAAAATGGCTTCGCAACGAAAACACCCATTCTACTCCATTAGACCGAAAATGATGTTTGCGAGTGTTCCGATGCATTTCGCAAACCTTCAGCTTTTAAAAAGATGCAAAAGTTGTGTTTCGGTCCTGAATGCACTATTTTGGGGTACCGAAGTTGCGAAAATGGTTTCACAACGAAAACACCCATTCTACTAAATTAGACACAAAATGATGTTTCAGTGTGTTCCAGAGCATTTCGCAAACCTTCGGAATGTAAAAAGATGGAAAACTTGTGTTTCGGGCCTGAATGCACTATTACGGGGTACCCAAGTTGCGAAAATTATTTCACAACAAAACACCCATTCTCCTCCATTAGACCCAAAATGATGTTTCGGAGTGCTCCGGAGTATTTCGCAAACCTTGGGCTTGTAAAAAGATGCAAAACTTGTGTTTCGGGCCTGAATGCTCAATTTCGGTGTACCGAGGCTGCGAAAATGGCTTCGCAACGAAAACACCCATTCTACTCCATTAGACCCAAAATGATGTTTGCGAGTGTTCCGATGCATTTCGCAAACCTTCCGCTTTTAAAAAGATGCAAAAGTTGTGTTTCAGTCCTGAATTCACTATTTTGGGGTACTGAAGTTGCGAAAATGGTTTCACAACGAAAACACCCATTCTACTAAATTAGACACAAAATGATGTTTCAGTGTGTTCCAGAGCATTTCGCAAACCTTCAGCTTTTAAAAAGATGCAAAAGTTGTGTTTCGGGCCTGAATGCACTATTACGAGGTACCGAAGTTGCAAAAATTATTTCACAACAAAAACACCCATTCTACTCTATTAGACCCAAAATGATGTTTCGGAGTGCTCCGGAGCATTTCGCAAACCTTGGGCTTGTAAAAAGATGCAATACTTGTGTTTCGGGCCTGAATGCTCAATTTCGGTGTACCGAGGCTGCTAAAATGGCTTCGCAACAAAAACACCCATTGTACTCCATTAGACCCAAAATGATGTTTGCGAGTGTTCCGATGCATTTCGCAAATCTTCCGATTTTAAAAAGATGCAAAAGTTGTGTTTCGGTCCTGAATGCACTATTTTGGGGTACCGAAGTTGCGAAAATGGTTTCACAACGAAAACACCCATTCTACTAAATTTGACACAAAATGATGTTTTAGTGTGTTCCAGAGCATTTCGCAAACCTTCGGAATGTAAAAAGATGCAAAACTTGTGTTTTGGGCCTGAATGCACTATTTCGAGGTACCCAAGTTGCGAAAATTATTTCACAACAAAAACACCCATTCTACTCCATTAGACCCAAAATGATGTTTCAGAGAGCTCCGGAGTATTTCGCAAACCTTGGGCTTGTAAAAAGATGCAAAACTTGAGTTTCGGGCCTGAATGCTCAATTTCGGTGTACCGAGGCTGCGAAAATGGCTTCGCAACGAAAACACCCATTCTACTCCATTAGACCGAAAATGATGTTTGCGAGTGTTCCGATGCATTTCGCAAACCTTCCGCTTTTAAAAAGATGCAAAAGTTGTGTTTCGGTCCTGAATGCACTATTTTGGGGTACCGAAGTTGCGAAAATGGTTTCACAACGAAAACACCCATTCTACTAAATTAGACACAAAATGATGTTTCAGTGTGTTCCAGAGCATTTCGCAAACCTTCAGCTTTTAAAAAGATGCAAAAGTTGTGTTTCGGGCCTGAATGCACTATTACGAGGTACCGAAGTTGCGAAAATTATTTCACAACAAAAACACCCATTCTACTCTATTAGACCCAAAATGATGTTTCGGAGTGCTCCGGAGCATTTCGCAAACCTTGGGCTTGTAAAAAGATGCAATACTTGTGTTTCGGGCCTGAATGCTCAATTTCGGTGTACCGAGGCTGCGAAAATGGCTTCGCAACAAAAACACCCGTTCTACTCCATTAGACCGAAAATGATGTTTGCGAGTGTTCCGATGCATTTCGCAAACCTTCCGCTTTTAAAAAGATGCAAAAGTTGTGTTTCGGTCCTGAATGCACTATTTTGGGGTACCGAAGTTGTGAAAATGGTTTCACAACGAAAACACCCATTCTACTAAATTAGACACAAAATGATGTTTCAGTGTGTTCCAGAGCATTTCGCAAACCTTCGGAATGTAAAAAGATGCAAAACTTGTGTTTTGGGCCTGAATGCACTATTTCGAGGTACCAAAGTTGCGAAAATGGTTTCGTGACGAAAACACCGATTTTACTCCATTAAACCCAAAATGATGTTTGGGATTGTTCCAGAGCATTTCGCAAACCTTCAGCTTTTAAAAAGATGCAAAAGTTGTGTTTCGGGCCTGAATGCACTATTACGGGGTACCCAAGTTGCGAAAATTATTTCACAACAAAAATACCCATTCTACTCCATTAGACCCAAAATGATGTTTCGGAGTGCTCCGGAGTATTTCGCAAACCTTGGGATTGTAAAAAGATGCAAAACTTGTGTTTCGGGCCTGAATGCTCAATTTCGGTGTACCGAGGCTGCGAAAATGGCTTCGCAACAAAAACACTCATTCTACTCCATTAGAGCGAAAATGATGTTTGCGAGTGTTCCGATGCATTTCGCAAACCTTCCGCTTTTAAAAAGATGCAAAAGTTGTGTTTCGGTCCTGAATGCACTATTTTGGGGTACCGAAGTTGCGAAAATGGTTTCACAACGAAAACACCCATTCTACTAAATTAGACACAAAATGATGTTTCAGTGTGTTCCAGAGCATTTCGCAAACCTTCGGAATGCAAAAAGATGCAAAACTTGTGTTTTGGGCCTGAATGCACTATTTCGAGGTACCAAAGTTGCGAAAATGGTTTCGTGACGAAAACACCGATTTTACTCCATTAGACCCAAAATGATGTTTGGGATTGTTCCAGAGCATTTCGCAAACCTTCAGCTTTTAAAAAGATGCAAAAGTTGTGTTTCAGGCCTGAATGCACTATTACGGGGTACCGAAGTTGCGAAAATTATTTCACAACAAAAACACCCATTCTACTCCATTAGACCCAAAATGATGTTTCGGAGTGCTCCGGAGTATTTCGCAAACCTTGGGCTTGTAAAAAGATGCAAAACTTGTGTTTCGGGCCTGAATGCTCAGTTTCGGTGTACCGAGGCTGCGAAAATGGCTTCGCAACGAAAACACCCATTCTACTCCATTAGACCGAAAATGATGTTTGCGAGTGTTCCGATGCATTTCGCAAACCTTCCGCTTTTAAAAAGATGCAAAAGTTGTGTTTCGGTCCTGAATGCACTATTTTGGGGTACCGAAGTTGCGAAAATGGTTTCACAACGAAAACACCCATTCTACTAAATTAGACACAAAATGATGTTTCAGTGTGTTCCAGAGCATTTCGCAAACCTTCGGAATGTAAAAAGATGGAAAACTTGTGTTTCGGGCCTGAATGCACTATTACGGGGTACCCAAGTTGCGAAAATTATTTCACAACAAAACACCCATTCTACTCCATTAGACCCAAAATGATGTTTCGGAGTGCTCCGGAGTATTTCGCAAACCTTGGGCTTGTAAAAAGATGCAAAACTTGTGTTTCGGGCCTGAATGCTCAATTTCGGTGTACCGAGGCTGCGAAAATGGCTTCGCAACGAAAACACCCATTCTACTCCATTAGACCCAAAATGATGTTTGCGAGTGTTCCGATGCATTTCGCAAACCTTCCGCTTTTAAAAAGATGCAAAAGTTGTGTTTCAGTCCTGAATGCACTATTTTGGGGTACTGAAGTTGCGAAAATGGTTTCACAACGAAAACACCCATTCTACTAAATTAGACACAAAATGATGTTTCAGTGTGTTCCAGAGCATTTCGCAAACCTTCAGCTTTTAAAAAGATGCAAAAGTTGTGTTTCGGGCCTGAATGCACTATTACGAGGTACCGAAGTTGCAAAAATTATTTCACAACAAAAACACCCATTCTACTCTATTAGACCCAAAATGATGTTTCGGAGTGCTCCGGAGCATTTCGCAAACCTTGGGCTTGTAAAAAGATGCAATACTTGTGTTTCGGGCCTGAATGCTCAATTTCGGTGTACCGAGGCTGCTAAAATGGCTTCGCAACAAAAACACCCATTGTACTCCATTAGACCCAAAATGATGTTTGCGAGTGTTCCGATGCATTTCGCAAATCTTCCGATTTTAAAAAGATGCAAAAGTTGTGTTTCGGTCCTGAATGCACTATTTTGGGGTACCGAAGTTGCGAAAATGGTTTCACAACGAAAACACCCATTCTACTAAATTTGACACAAAATGATGTTTTAGTGTGTTCCAGAGCATTTCGCAAACCTTCGGAATGTAAAAAGATGCAAAACTTGTGTTTTGGGCCTGAATGCACTATTTCGAGGTACCCAAGTTGCGAAAATTATTTCACAACAAAAACACCCATTCTACTCCATTAGACTCAAAATGATGTTTCAGAGAGCTCCGGAGTATTTCGCAAACCTTGGGCTTGTAAAAAGATGCAAAACTTGAGTTTCGGGCCTGAATGCTCAATTTCGGTGTACCGAGGCTGCGAAAATGGCTTCGCAACGAAAACACCCATTCTACTCCATTAGACCGAAAATGATGTTTGCGAGTGTTCCGATGCATTTCGCAAACCTTCCGCTTTTAAAAAGATGCAAAAGTTGTGTTTCGGTCCTGAATGCACTATTTTGGGGTACCGAAGTTGCGAAAATGGTTTCACAACGAAAACACCCATTCTACTAAATTAGACACAAAATGATGTTTCAGTGTGTTCCAGAGCATTTCGCAAACCTTCAGCTTTTAAAAAGATGCAAAAGTTGTGTTTCGGGCCTGAATGCACTATTACGAGGTACCGAAGTTGCGAAAATTATTTCACAACAAAAACACCCATTCTACTCTATTAGACCCAAAATGATGTTTCGGAGTGCTCCGGAGCATTTCGCAAACCTTGGGCTTGTAAAAAGATGCAATACTTGTGTTTCGGGCCTGAATGCTCAATTTCGGTGTACCGAGGCTGCGAAAATGGCTTCGCAACAAAAACACCCGTTCTACTCCATTAGACCGAAAATGATGTTTGCGAGTGTTCCGATGCATTTCGCAAACCTTCCGCTTTTAAAAAGATGCAAAAGTTGTGTTTCGGTCCTGAATGCACTATTTTGGGGTACCGAAGTTGTGAAAATGGTTTCACAACGAAAACACCCATTCTACTAAATTAGACACAAAATGATGTTTCAGTGTGTTCCAGAGCATTTCGCAAACCTTCGGAATGTAAAAAGATGCAAAACTTGTGTTTTGGGCCTGAATGCACTATTTCGAGGTACCAAAGTTGCGAAAATGGTTTCGTGACGAAAACACCGATTTTACTCCATTAAACCCAAAATGATGTTTGGGATTGTTCCAGAGCATTTCGCAAACCTTCAGCTTTTAAAAAGATGCAAAAGTTGTGTTTCGGGCCTGAATGCACTATTACGGGGTACCCAAGTTGCGAAAATTATTTCACAACAAAAATACCCATTCTACTCCATTAGACCCAAAATGATGTTTCGGAGTGCTCCGGAGTATTTCGCAAACCTTGGGATTGTAAAAAGATGCAAAACTTGTGTTTCGGGCCTGAATGCTCAATTTCGGTGTACCGAGGCTGCGAAAATGGCTTCGCAACAAAAACACCCATTCTACTCCATTAGAGCGAAAATGATGTTTGCGAGTGTTCCGATGCATTTCGCAAACCTTCCGCTTTTAAAAAGATGCAAAAGTTGTGTTTCGGTCCTGAATGCACTATTTTGGGGTACCGAAGTTGCGAAAATGGTTTCACAACGAAAACACCCATTCTACTAAATTAGACACAAAATGATGTTTCAGTGTGTTCCAGAGCATTTCGCAAACCTTCGGAATGTAAAAAGATGCATAACTTGTGTTTTGGGCCTGAATGCACTATTTCGAGGTACCAAAGTTGCGAAAATGGTTTCATGACGAAAACACCGATTTTACTCCATTAGACCCAAAATGATGATTGGGATTGTTCCAGAGCATTTCGCAAACCTTCAGCTTTTAAAAAGATGCAAAAGTTGTGTTTCGGGCCTGAATGCACTATTACGGGGTACCCAAGTTGCGAAAATTATTTCACAACAAAAACACCCATTCTACTCCATTAGACCCAAAATGATGTTTCGGAGTGCTCCGGAGTATTTCGCAAACCTTGGGCTTGTAAAAAGATGCAAAACTTGTGTTTCGGGCCTGAATGCTCAATTTCGGTGTACCGAGGCTGCGAAAATGGCTTCGCAACGAAAACACCCATTCTACTCCATTAGACCGAAAATGATGTTTGCGAGTGTTCCGATGCATTTCGCAAACCTTCCACTTTTAAAAAGATGCAAAAGTTGTGTTTCGGTCCTGAATGCACTATTTTGGGGTACCGAAGTTGCGAAAATGGTTTCACAACGAAAACACCCATTCTACTAAATTAGACACAAAATGATGTTTCAGTGTGTTCCAGAGCATTTCGCAAACCTTCGGAATGTAAAAAGATGGAAAACTTGTGTTTCGGGCCTGAATGCACTATTACGGGGTACCCAAGTTGCGAAAATTATTTCACAACAAAAACACCCATTCTACTCCATTAGACCCAAAATGATGTTTCGGAGTGCTCCGGAGTATTTCGCAAACCTTGGGCTTGTAAAAAGATGCAAAACTTGTGTTTCGGGCCTGAATGCTCAATTTCGGTGTACCGAGGCTGCGAAAATGGCTTCGCAACGAAAACACCCATTCTACTCCATTAGACCCAAAATGATGTTTGCGAGTGTTCCGATGCATTTCGCAAACCTTCCGCTTTTAAAAAGATGCAAAAGTTGTGTTTCAGACCTGAATGCACTATTTTGGGGTACTGAAGTTGCGTAAATGGTTTCACAACGAAAACACCCATTCTACTAAATTAGACACAAAATGATGTTTCAGTGTGTTCCAGAGCATTTCGCAAACCTTCAGCTTTTAAAAAGATGCAAAAGTTGTGTTTCGGGCCTGAATGCACTATTACGAGTTACCGAAGTTGCAAAAATTATTTCACAACAAAAACACCCATTCTACTCTATTAGACCCAAAATGATGTTTCGGAGTGCTCCGGAGCATTTCGCAAACCTTGGGCTTGTAAAAAGATGCAATACTTGTGTTTCGGGCCTGAATGCTCAATTTCGGTGTACCGAGGCTGCTAAAATGGCTTCGCAACAAAAACACCCATTGTACTCCATTAGACCCAAAATGATGTTTGCGAGTGTTCCGATGCATTTCGCAAATCTTCCGATTTTAAAAAGATGCAAAAGTTGTGTTTCGGTCCTGAATGCACTATTTTGGGGTACCGAAGTTGCGAAAATGGTTTCACAACGAAAACACCCATTCTACTAAATTTGACACAAAATGATGTTTTAGTGTGTTCCAGAGCATTTCGCAAACCTTCGGAATGTAAAAAGATGCAAAACTTGTGTTTTGGGCCTGAATGCACTATTTCGAGGTACCAAAGTTGCGAAAATGGTTTCGTGACGAAAACACCGATTTTACTCCATTAGACCGAAAATGATGTTTGGGATTGTTCCAGAGCATTTCGCAAACCTTCAGCTTTTAAAAAGATGCAAAAGTTGTGTTTCGGGCCTGAATGCACTATTACGGGGTACCCAAGTTGCGAAAATTATTTCACAACAAAAACACCCATTCTACTCCATTAGACCCAAAATCATGTTTCAGAGTGCTCCGGAGTATTTCGCAAACCTTGGGCTTGTAAAAAGATGCAAAACTTGTGTTTCGGGCCTGAATGCTCAATTTCGGTGTACCGAGGCTGCGAAAATGGCTTCGCAACAAAAACACCAATTCTACTCCATTAGACCGAAAATGATGTTTGCGAGTGTTCCGATGCATTTCGCAAACCTTCCGATTTTAAAAAGATGCAAAAGTTGTGTTTCGGTCCTGAATGTACTATTTTGGGATACCGAAGTTGCGAAAATGGTTTCACAACGAAAACACCCATTCTACTAAATTAGACACAAAATGATGTTTCAGTGTGTTCCAGAGCATTTCGCAAACCTTCGGAATGTAAAAAGATGCAAAACTTGTGTTTTGGGCCTGAATGCACTATTTCGAGGTACCAAAGTTGCGAAAATGGTTTCATGACGAAAACACCGATTTTACTCCATTAGACCCAAAATGATGATTGGGATTGTTCCAGAGCATTTCGCAAACCTTCAGCTTTTAAAAAGATGCAAAAGTTGTGTTTCGGGCCTGAATGCACTATTACGGGGTACCCAAGTTGCGAAAATTATTTCACAACAAAAACACCCATTCTACTCCATTAGACCCAAAATGATGTTTCGGAGTGCTCCGGAGTATTTCGCAAACCTTGGGCTTGTAAAAAGATGCAAAACTTGTGTTTCGGGCCTGAATGCTCAATTTCGGTGTACCGAGGCTGCGAAAATGGCTTCGCAACGAAAACACCCATTCTACTCCATTAGACCCAAAATGATGTTTGCGAGTGTTCCGATGCATTTCGCAAACCTTCCGCTTTTAAAAAGATGCAAAAGTTGTGTTTCGGTCCTGAATGCACTATTTTGGGGTACCGAAGTTGCGAAAATGGTTTCACAACGAAAACACCCATTCTACTAAATTAGACACAAAATGATGTTTCAGTGTGTTCCAGAGCATTTCGCAAACCTTCGGAATGTAAAAAGATGCAAAACTTGTGTTTTTTGCCTGAATGCACTATTTCGAGGTACCAAAGTTGCGAAAATGGTTTCGTGATGAAAACACCGATTTTACTCCATTAGACCCAAAATGATGTTTTTATTGTTCCAGATCATTTCGCAAACCTTCAGCTTTTAAAAAGATGCAAAAGTTATGTTTCGGGCCTGAATAAACTATTACGAACTACCGAAGTTGCGAAAATTATTTCACAACAAAAACACCCATTGTACTCTATTAGAACCAAAATGATGTTCCGGAGTGCTCCGGAGTATTTCGCAAACCTTGGGGTTGTAAAAAGATACAATACTTGTGTTTCGGGCCTCAATGCACAATTTCGGTGTACCGAGGTTGCGAAAATGGCTTCGCAACAAAAACACCCATTATACTCCATTAGACCCAAAATGATGCTTGCCAGTGTTCCGAAGCATTTCGCAAACCTTCTGCTTTTAAAAAGATGCAAAAGTTGTGTTTTGGTCCTGAATGCAACATTTTGGGGTACCGAAGTTGCGAAAATGGTTTCACAACGAAAACACCCATTCTACTAAATTAAACCCAAAATGATGTTTCAGTGTGTTCCAGAGCATTTCGCAAACCTTCAGCATTTAAAAAGATGCAAAACTTGTGTTTTGGGCCTGAATGCACTATTTCGAGGTACCAAAGTTGCGAAAATGGTTTCGTGATGAAAGCACCGATTTTACTCCAATGATGTTTTGGATTGTGCCAGAGCATTTCGCAAACCTTCAGCTTTAAAAAAATGCAAAAGTTGTGTTTCGGGCCTGAATGAACTATTACGAGGTACCGAAGTTGCGAAAATTATTTCACAACAAAAACACCCATTCTACTCCATTAGACCCAAAATGATGTTTCGGAGTGCTCCGGAGTATTTCGCAAACCTTGGGCTTGTAAAAAGATGCAAAACTTGTGTTTCGGGCCTGAATGCACAATTTCGGTGTACCAAAGTTGCGAAAATGGTTTCATGACGAAAACACCGATTTTACTCCATTAGACCCAAAATGATGTTTGGGATTGTGCAAGAGCATTTCGCAAACCTTCAGCAATTAAAAAGATGCAAAAGTTGTGTTTCGGGCCTGAATGCACTATTACGGGGTACCGAAGTTGCAAAAATTATTTCACAACAAAAACACCCATTCTACTCCATTAGACCCAAAATGATGTTTAGGAGTGCTCCGGAGTATTTCGCAAACCTTGGGCTTGTAAAAAGATGCAAAACTTGTGTTTCAGGCCCGAATGCACAATTTCGGTGTACCGAGGTTGCGAAAATGGCTTCGCATCGAAAACACCCATTCTACTCCATTAGACCCAAAATGATGTTTGCGAGTGTTCCGAAGCATTTCGCAAACCTTCCGCTTTTAAAAAGATGCAAAAGTTTTGTTTCGGCCCTGAATGCAATATTTTGGGGTACCGAAGTTGCGAAAATGGTTTCATAACGAAAACATCCATTCTACTAAATTAGAGCCAAAATGATGTTTCAGTGTGTTCCAGAGCATTTCGCAAACCTTTGGAATGTAAAAAGATGCAAAACTTGTGTTTTGGGCCTGAATGCACTATTTCGAGGTACCAAGGTTGCGAAAATGGTTTCGTGACCAAAACACCGATTTTACTCCATTACACCCAAAATGATGTTTGGGATTGTTCCAGAGCATTTCGCAAACCTTCAGCTTTTAAAAAGATGCAAAAGTTGTGTTTCGGGCCTGAATGAACTATTACGAGGTACCGAAGTTGCGAAAATTATTTCACAACAAAAACACCCATTCTACTCTATTAGACCCAAAATGATGTTCCGGAGTGCTCCGGAGTATTTCGCAAACCTTGGGCTTGTAAAAAGATACAAAACTTGTGTTTCGGGCCTCAATGCACAATTTCGGTGTACCGAGGTTGCGAAAACGGCTTCGCAACAAAAACACCCATTATACTCCATTAGACCCAAAATGATCCTTGCCAGTGTTCCGAAGCATTTCGCAAACCTTCCGCTTTTAAAAAGACGCAAAAGTTGTGTATCGGTCCTGAATGCAATATTTTGGGGTGCCGAAGTTGCGAAAATGGTTTCACAACGAAAACACCCATTCTACTAAATTAGACCCAAAATGATGTTTCAGTGTGTTCCAGAGCATTTCGGAAACCTTCAGCTTTTAAAAAGACCCAAAATTATTTCACAACAAAAACACCCATTCTACTCCATTAGACCCAAAATCATGTTTCGGAGTGCTCCGGAGTATTTCGCAAACCTTGGGCTAGTAAAATGATGCAAAACTTGTGTTTCGGGCCTGAATGCTCAATTTCGGTGTACCGAGGCTGCGAAAATGGCTTCGCAACGAAAACACCCATTCTACTCCATTAGACCCAAAATGATGTTTGCGAGTGTTCCGATGCATTTCGCAAACCTTCCGCTTTTAAAAAGATGCAAAAGTTGTGTTTCGGTCCTGAATGCAATATTTTGGGGTACCGAAGTTGCGAAAATGGTTTCACAACGAAAACACCCATTCTACTAAATTAGACACAAAATGATGTTTCAGTGTGTTCCAGAGCATTTCGCAAACCTTCGGAATGTAAAAAGATGAAAAACTTGTGTTTTGGGCCTGAATGCACTATTTCGAGGTACCAAACTTGCGAAAATGGTTTCATGACGAAAACACCGATTTTACTCCATTAGACCCAAAATGATGTTTGGGATTGTTCCAGAGCATTTCGCAAACCTTCAGCTTTTAAAAAGATGCAAAAGTTGTGTTTCGGGCCTGAATGCACTATTTCAGGGTACCGAAGTTGCGAAAATTATTTCACAACAAAAAGACCCATTCTACTCCATTAGACCCAAAATGATGTTTCGGAGTGCTCCGGAGTATTTCGCAAACCTTGGGCTGGTAAAAAGATGCAAAACTTGTGTTTCGGGCCTGAATGCACAATTTCGGTGTACCAAAGTTGCGAAAATGGTTTCATGACGAAAACACCGATTTTACTCCATTAGACCCAAAATGATGTTTGGGATTGTGCAAGAGCATTTCGCAAAGCTTCAGCTTTTAAAAAGATGCAAAAGTTGTGTTTCGGGCCTGAATGCACTATTACAGGGTACCGAAGTTGCGAAAATTATTTCACAACAAAAACACCCATTCTACTCCATTAGACCCAAAATGATGTTTCGGAGTGCTCCGGAGTATTTCGCAAACCTTGGCCTTGTAAAAAGATGCAAAACTTGTGTTTCAGGCCCGAATGCAGAATTTCGGTGTACCGAGGTTACGAAAATGGCTTCACATCGAAAACACCCATTCTACTCCATTAGACCCAAAATGATGTTTGCGAGTGTTCTGAAGCATTTCGCAAACCTTCCGCTTTTAAAAAGATGCAAAAGTTTTGTTTCGGCCCTGAATGCAATATTTTGGGGTACCGAAGTTGCGAAAATGGTTTCACAATGAAAACACCCATTCTACTAAATTAGACCCAAAATGATGTTTCAGTGTGTTCCAGAGCATTTCGGAAACATTCAGCTTTTAAAAAGATGCAAAAGTTGTGTTTCGAGCCTGAATGCACTATTACGGGGTACCCAAGTTGCGAAAATTATTTCACAACAAAAACACCCATTCTACTCCATTAGACCCAAAATGATGTTTCGGAGTGCTCCGGAGTATTTCGCAAACCTTGGGCTTGTTAAATGATGCAAAACTTGTGTTTCGGGCCTGAATGCTCAATTTCGGTGTACCGAGGCTGCGAAAATGGCTTCGCAACGAAAACACCCATTCTACTCCATTAGACCCAAAATGATGTTTGCGAGTGTTCCGATGCATTTCGCAAACCTTCCGCTTTTAAAAAGATGCAAAAGTTGTGTTTCGGTCCTGACTGCACTATTTTGGGGTACCGAAGTTGCGAAAATGGTTTCACAACGAAAACACCCATTCTACTAAATTAGACACAAAATGATGTTTCAGTGTGTTCCAGAGCATTTCGCAAACCTTCGGAATGTAAAAAGATGCAAAACTTGTGTTTTGGGCCTGAATGCACTATTTCGAGGTACCAAAGTTGCGAAAATGGTTTCGTGACGAAAACACCGATTTTACTCCATTAGACCAAAAATGATGTTTGGGATTGTTCCAGAGCATTTCGCAAACCTTCAGCTTTTAAAAAGATGCAAAAGTTGTGTTTCAGGCCTGAATGCACTATTACGGGGTACCGAAGTTGCGAAAATTATTTCACAACAAAAACACCCATTCTACTCCATTAGACCCAAAATGATGTTTCGGAGTGCTCCGGAGTATTTCGCAAACCTTGGGCTTTTAAAAAGATGCAAAACTTGTGTTTCGGGCCTGAATGCTCAATTTCGGTGTACCGAGGCTGCGAAAATGGCTTCGCAACGAAAACACCCATTCTACTCCATTAGAACAAAAATGATGTTTGCGAGTGTTCCTATGCATTTCGCAAACCTTCCGCTTTTAAAAAGATGCAAAAGTTGTGTTTCGGTCCTGAATGCACTATTTTGGGGTACCGAAGTTGCGAAAATGGTTTCACAACGAAAACAGCCATTCTACTAAATTAGACACAAAATGATGTCTCAGTGTGTTCCAGAGCATTTCGCAAACCTTCGGAATGTAAAAAGATGCAAAACTTGTGTTTTGAGCCTGAATGCACTATTTCGAGGTACCAAAGTTGCGAAAATGGTTTCGTGATGAAAACACAGATTTTACTCCATTAGACCCAAAATGATGTTTTTGATTGTTCCAGAGCATTTCGCAAACCTTCAGCTTTTAAAAAGATGCAAAAGTGGTGTTTCGGGCCAGAATGCACTATTACGGGGTACCCAAGTTGCGAAAATTATTTCACAACAAAAACACCCATTCTACTCCATTAGACCCAAAATGATGTTTCGGAGTGCTCCAGAGTATTTCGCAAACCTTGGGCTTGTAAAAAGATGCAAAACTTGTGTTTCGGGCCTGAATGCACAATTTCGGTGTACCAAAGTTGCGAAAATGGTTTCATGACGAAAACACCGATTTTACTCCATTAGACCCAAAATGATGTTTGGGATTGTGCAAGAGCATTTCGCAAACCTTCAGCAATTAAAAAGATGCAAAAGTTGTGTTTCGGGCCTGAATGCACTATTACGGGGTACCGAAGTTGCAAAAATTATTTCACAACAAAAACACCCATTCTACTCCATTAGACCCAAAATGATGTTTAGGAGTGCTCCGGAGTATTTCGCAAACCTTGGGCTTGTAAAAAGATGCAAAACTTGTGTTTCAGGCCCGAATGCACAATTTCGGTGTACCGAGGTTGCGAAAATGGCTTCGCATCGAAAACACCCATTCTACTCCATTAGACCCAAAATGATGTTTGCGAGTGTTCCGAAGCATTTCGCAAACCTTCCGCTTTTAAAAAGATGCAAAAGTTTTGTTTCGGCCCTGAATGCAATATTTTGGGGTACCGAAGTTGCGAAAATGGTTTCATAACGAAAACATCCATTCTACTAAATTAGAGCCAAAATGATGTTTCAGTGTGTTCCAGAGCATTTCGCAAACCTTTGGAATGTAAAAAGATGCAAAACTTGTGTTTTGGGCCTGAATGCACTATTTCGAGGTACCAAGGTTGCGAAAATGGTTTCGTGACCAAAACACCGATTTTACTCCATTACACCCAAAATGATGTTTGGGATTGTTCCAGAGCATTTCGCAAACCTTCAGCTTTTAAAAAGATGCAAAAGTTGTGTTTCGGGCCTGAATGAACTATTACGAGGTACCGAAGTTGCGAAAATTATTTCACAACAAAAACACCCATTCTACTCTATTAGACCCAAAATGATGTTCCGGAGTGCTCCGGAGTATTTCGCAAACCTTGGGCTTGTAAAAAGATACAAAACTTGTGTTTCGGGCCTCAATGCACAATTTCGGTGTACCGAGGTTGCGAAAACGGCTTCGCAACAAAAACACCCATTATACTCCATTAGACCCAAAATGATCCTTGCTAGTGTTCCGAAGCATTTCGCAAACCTTCCGCTTTTAAAAAGACGCAAAAGTTGTGTATCGGTCCTGAATGCAATATTTTGGGGTGCCGAAGTTGCGAAAATGGTTTCACAACGAAAACACCCATTCTACTAAATTAGACCCAAAATGATGTTTCAGTGTGTTCCAGAGCATTTCGGAAACCTTCAGCTTTTAAAAAGATGCAAAAGTTGTGTTTCGGGCCTGAATGCACTATTACGGGGTACCCAAGTTGCGAAAATTATTTCACAACAAAAACACCCATTCTACTCCATTAGACCCAAAATCATGTTTCGGAGTGCTCCGGAGTATTTCGCAAACCTTGGGCTTGTAAAATGATGCAAAACTTGTGTTTCGGGCCTGAATGCTCAATTTCGGTGTACCGAGGCTGCGAAAATGGCTTCGCAACGAAAACACCCATTCTACTCCATTAGACCCAAAATGATGTTTGCGAGTGTTCCGATGCATTTCGCAAACCTTCCGCTTTTAAAAAGATGCAAAAGTTGTGTTTCGGTCCTGAATGCAATATTTTGGGGTACCGAAGTTGCGAAAATGGTTTCACAACGAAAACACCCATTCTACTAAATTAGACACAAAATGATGTTTCAGTGTGTTCCAGAGCATTTCGCAAACCTTCAGAATGTAAAAAGATGAAAAACTTGTGTTTTGGGCCTGAATGCACTATTTCGAGGTACCAAACTTGCGAAAATGGTTTCATGACGAAAACACCGATTTTACTCCATTAGACCCAAAATGATGTTTGGGATTGTTCCAGAGCATTTCGCAAACCTTCAGCTTTTAAAAAGATGCAAAAGTTGTGTTTCGGGCCTGAATGCACTATTACAGGGTACCGAAGTTGCGAAAATTATTTCACAACAAAAAGACCCATTCTACTCCATTAGACCCAAAATGATGTTTCGGAGTGCTCCGGAGTATTTCGCAAACCTTGGGCTGGTAAAAAGATGCAAAACTTGTGTTTCGGGCCTGAATGCACAATTTCGGTGTACCAAAGTTGCGAAAATGGTTTCATGACGAAAACACCGATTTTACTCCATTAGACCCAAAATGATGTTTGGGATTGTGCAAGAGCATTTCGCAAAGCTTCAGCTTTTAAAAAGATGCAAAAGTTGTGTTTCGGGCCTGAATGCACTATTACAGGGTACCGATGTTGCGAAAATTATTTCACAACAAAAACACCCATTCTACTCCATTAGACCCAAAATGATGTTTCGGAGTGCTCCGGAGTATTTCGCAAACCTTGGGCTTGTAAAAAGATGCAAAACTTGTGTTTCAGGCCCGAATGCAGAATTTCGGTGTACCGAGGTTACGAAAATGGCTTCACATCGAAAACACCCATTCTACTCCATTAGACCCAAAATGATGTTTGCGAGTGTTCTGAAGCATTTCGCAAACCTTCCGCTTTTAAAAAGATGCAAAAGTTTTGTTTCGGCCCTGAATGCAATATTTTGGGGTACCGAAGTTGCGAAAATGGTTTCACAATGAAAACACCCATTCTACTAAATTAGACCCAAAATGATGTTTCAGTGTGTTCCAGAGCATTTCGGAAACATTCAGCTTTTAAAAAGATGCAAAAGTTGTGTTTCGAGCCTGAATGCACTATTACAGGGTACCCAAGTTGCGAAAATTATTTCACAACAAAAACACCCATTCTACTCCATTAGACCCAAAATGATGTTTCGGAGTGCTCCGGAGTATTTCGCAAACCTTGGGCTTGTTGAATGATGCAAAACTTGTGTTTCGGGCCTGAATGCTCAATTTCGGTGTACCGAGGCTGCGAAAATGGCTTCGCAACGAAAACACCCATTCTACTCCATTAGACCCAAAATGATGTTTGCGAGTGTTCCGATGCATTTCGCAAACCTTCCGCTTTTAAAAAGATGCAAAAGTTGTGTTTCGGTCCTGAATGCACTATTTTGGGGTACCGAAGTTGCGAAAATGGTTTCACAACGAAAACAGCCATTCTACTAAATTAGACACAAAATGATGTCTCAGTGTGTTCCAGAGCATTTCGCAAACCTTCGGAATGTAAAAAGATGCAAAACTTGTGTTTTGAGCCTGAATGCACTATTTCGAGGTACCAAAGTTGCGAAAATGGTTTCGTGATGAAAACACAGATTTTACTCCATTAGACCCAAAATGATGTTTTTGATTGTTCCAGAGCATTTCGCAAACCTTCAGCTTTTAAAAAGATGCAAAACTGGTGTTTCGGGCCAGAATGCACTATTACGGGGTACCCAAGTTGCGAAAATTATTTCACAACAAAAATACCCATTCTACTCCATTAGACCCAAAATGATGTTTCGGAGTGCTCCAGAGTATTTCGCAAACCTTGGGCTTGTAAAAAGATGCAAAACTTGTGTTTCGGGCCTGAATGCTCAATTTCGGTGTACCGAGGCTGCGAAAATGGCTTCGCAACGAAAACACCCATTCTACTCCATTAGACCAAAAATGACGTTTGCGAGTGTTCCGATGCATTTCGCAAACCATCCGCTTTTAAAAAGATGCAAAAGTTGTGTTTCGGTCCTGAATGCACTATTTTGGGGTACCGAAGTTGCGAAAATGGTTTCACAACGAAAACACCCATTCTACTAAATTAGACCCAAAATGATGTTTCAGTGTGTTCCAGAGCATTTCGCAAACCTTCGGAATGTAAAAAGATGCAAAACTTGTGTTTTGGGCTTGAATGCACTATTTCGAGGTACCAAAGTTGCGTAAATGGTTTCGTGATGAAAACACAGATTTTACTCCATTAGACCCAAAATGATGTTGTTGATTGTTCCAGAGCATTTCGCAAACCTTCAGCTTTTAAAAAGATGCAAAAGTTGTGTTTCGGACCTGAATGCACTATTACGGGGTACCGAAGTTGCGAAAATTATTTCACAACAAAAACACCCATTCTACTCCATTAGACCCAAAATGATGTTTTGGAGTGCTCCGGAGTATTTCGCAAACTTGGGCTTGTAAAAAGATGCAAAACTTGTGTTTCAGGCCCGAATGCACAATTTCGGTGTACCGAGGTTGCGAAAATGGCTTCGCAACGAAAACACCCATTCTACTCCATTAGACCCAAAATGATGTTTGCGAGTGTTCCGAAGCATTTCGCAAACCTTCCGCTTTTAAAAAGATGCAAAAGTTGTGTTTCGGTCCTGAATGCAATATTTTGGGGTACCGAAGTTGCGAAAATGGTTTCACAACGAAAACAGCCATTCTACTAAATTAGACACAAAATGATGTCTCAGTGTGTTCCAGAGCATTTCGCAAACCTTCGGAATGTAAAAAGATGCAAAACTTGTGTTTTGAGCCTGAATGCACTATTTCGAGGTACCAAAGTTGCGAAAATGGTTTCGTGATAAAAACACAGATTTTACTCCATTAGACCCAAAATGATGTTTTTGATTGTTCCAGAGCATTTCGCAAACCTTCAGCTTTTAAAAAGATGCAAAAGTGGTGTTTCGGGCCAGAATGCACTATTACGGGGTACCCAAGTTGCGAAAATTATTTCACAACAAAAACACCCATTCTACTCCATTAGACCCAAAATGATGTTTCGGAGTGCTCCGGAGTATTTCGCAAACCTTGGGCTTGTAAAAAGATGCAAAACTTGTGTTTCGGGCCTGAATGCACAATTTCGGTGTACCGAGGCTGCGAAAATGGCTTCGCAACGAAAACACCCATTCTACTCCATTAGACCCAAAATGATGTTTGCGAGTGTTCCGATGCATTTCGCAAACCTTCCGCTTTTAAAAAGATGCAAAAGTTGTGTTTCGGTCCTGAATGCACTATTTTGGGGTACCGAAGTTGCGAAAATGGTTTCACAACGAAAACACCCATTCTACTAAATTAGACCCAAAATGATGTGTCAGTGTGTTCCAGAGCATTTCGCAAACCTTCGGAATGTAAAAAGATGCAAAACTTGTGTTTTGGGCTTGAATGCACTATTTCGAGGTACCAAAGTTGCGTAAATGGTTTCGTGATGAAAACACAGATTTTACTCCATTAGACCCAAAATGATGTTGTTGATTGTTCCAGAGCATTTCGCAAACCTTCAGCTTTTAAAAAGATGCAAAAGTTGTGTTTCGGACCTGAATGCACTATTACGGGGTACCGAAGTTGCGAAAATTATTTCACAACAAAAACACCCATTCTACTCCATTAGACCCAAAATGATGTTTTGGAGTGCTCCGGAGTATTTCGCAAACTTGGGCTTGTAAAAAGATGCAAAACTTGTGTTTCAGGCCCGAATGCACAATTTCGGTGTACCGAGGTTGCGAAAATGGCTTCGCAACGAAAACACCCATTCTACTCCATTAGACCCAAAATGATGTTTGCGAGTGTTCCGAAGCTTTCGCAAACCTTCCGCTTTTAAAAAGATGCAAAAGTTGTGTTTCGGTCCTGAATGCAATATTTTGGGGTACCGAAGTTGCGAAAATGGTTTCAAACCGAAAACACCCATTCTACTAAATTAGACCCAAAATGATGTTTCAATGTGTTCCAGAGCATTTCGCAAACCTTTGGAATGTAAAAAGATGCAAAACTTGTGTTTTGGGCCTGAATGCACTATTTTGAGGTACCAAAGTTGCAAAAATGGTTTCGTGACGAAAACACCGATTTTACTCCATTAGACCCAAAATGATGTTTGGGATTGTTCCAGAGCATTTCGCAAACCTTCAGCTTTTAAAAAGATGCAAAAGTTGTGTTCGGGCCTGAATGCACTATTACGGGGTACCGAAGTTACGAAAATTATTTCACAACAAAAACACCCATTCTACTCCATTAGACCCAAAATGATGTTTCGGAGTGTTCCGGAGTATTTCGCAAACCTTGGGCTTGTAAAAAGATGCAAAACTTGTGTTTCGGGCCCGAATGCTCAATTTCAGTGTACTGAGGCTGCGAAAATGGCTTCGCAACGAAAACACCCATTCTACTCCATTAGACCCAAAATGATGTTTGCGAGTGTTCCGAAGCATTTCGCAAACCTTCCGCTTTTAAAAAGATGCAAAAGTTGTGTTTCGGTCCTGAATGCAATATTTTGGGGTACCGAAGTTGCGAAAATGGTTTCACAACGAAAACAGCCATTCTACTAAATTAGACACAAAATGATGTCTCAGTGTGTTCCAGAGCATTTCGCAAACCTTCGGAATGTAAAAAGATGCAAAACTTGTGTTTTGAGCCTGAATGCACTATTTCGAGGTACCAAAGTTGCGAAAATGGTTTCGTGATAAAAACACAGATTTTACTCCATTAGACCCAAAATGATGTTTTTGATTGTTCCAGAGCATTTCGCAAACCTTCAGCTTTTAAAAAGATGCAAAAGTGGTGTTTCGGGCCAGAATGCACTATTACGGGGTACCCAAGTTGCGAAAATTATTTCACAACAAAAACACCCATTCTACTCCATTAGACCCAAAATGATGTTTCGGAGTGCTCCGGAGTATTTCGCAAACCTTGGGCTTGTAAAAAGATGCAAAACTTGTGTTTCGGGCCTGAATGCACAATTTCGGTGTACCGAGGCTGCGAAAATGGCTTCGCAACGAAAACACCCATTCTACTCCATTAGACCCAAAATGATGTTTGCGAGTGTTCCGATGCATTTCGCAAACCTTCCGCTTTTAAAAAGATGCAAAAGTTGTGTTTCGGTCCTGAATGCACTATTTTGGGGTACCGAAGTTGCGAAAATGGTTTCACAACGAAAACACCCATTCTACTAAATTAGACCCAAAATGATGTGTCAGTGTGTTCCAGAGCATTTCGCAAACCTTCGGAATGTAAAAAGATGCAAAACTTGTGTTTTGGGCTTGAATGCACTATTTCGAGGTACCAAAGTTGCGTAAATGGTTTCGTGATGAAAACACAGATTTTACTCCATTAGACCCAAAATGATGTTGTTGATTGTTCCAGAGCATTTCGCAAACCTTCAGCTTTTAAAAAGATGCAAAAGTTGTGTTTCGGACCTGAATGCACTATTACGGGGTACCGAAGTTGCGAAAATTATTTCACAACAAAAACACCCATTCTACTCCATTAGACCCAAAATGATGTTTTGGAGTGCTCCGGAGTATTTCGCAAACTTGGGCTTGTAAAAAGATGCAAAACTTGTGTTTCAGGCCCGAATGCACAATTTCGGTGTACCGAGGTTGCGAAAATGGCTTCGCAACGAAAACACCCATTCTACTCCATTAGACCCAAAATGATGTTTGCGAGTGTTCCGAAGCTTTCGCAAACCTTCCGCTTTTAAAAAGATGCAAAAGTTGTGTTTCGGTCCTGAATGCAATATTTTGGGGTACCGAAGTTGCGAAAATGGTTTCAAACCGAAAACACCCATTCTACTAAATTAGACCCAAAATGATGTTTCAGTGTGTTCCAGAGCATTTCGCAAACCTTTGGAATGTAAAAAGATGCAAAACTTGTGTTTTGGGCCTGAATGCACTATTTTGAGGTACCAAAGTTGCAAAAATGGTTTCGTGACGAAAACACCGATTTTACTCCATTAGACCCAAAATGATGTTTGGGATTGTTCCAGAGCATTTCGCAAACCTTCAGCTTTTAAAAAGATGCAAAAGTTGTGTTCGGGCCTGAATGCACTATTACGGGGTACCGAAGTTACGAAAATTATTTCACAACAAAAACACCCATTCTACTCCATTAGACCCAAAATGATGTTTCGGAGTGTTCCGGAGTATTTCGCAAACCTTGGGCTTGTAAAAAGATGCAAAACTTGTGTTTCGGGCCCGAATGCTCAATTTCAGTGTACTGAGGCTGCGAAAATGGCTTCGCAACGAAAACACCCATTCTACTCCATTAGACCCAAAATGATGTTTGCGAGTGTTCCGATGCATTTCGCAAACCTTTCGCTTTTAAAAAGATGCAAAAGTTTTGTTTCGGTCGTGAATGCAATATTTTGGTGTACCCAAGTTGCGAAAATGGTTTCACAACGAAAACACTCATTCTACTAAATTAGACCCAAAATGATGTTTCAGTGTGTTCCAGAGCATTTCGCAAACCTTCGGAATGTAAAAAGATGCAAAACTTGTGTTTTGGGCCTGAATGCACTATTTCGAGGTACCAAAGTTGCGAAAAAGATTTCGTGACGAAAACACTGATTTTACTCCATTAGACCCAAAATGATGTTTGGGATTGTTCCAGAGCATTTCGCAAACCTTCAGCTTTTAAAAAGATGCAAAAGTTGTGTTTCGGGCCTGAATGCACTATTACGGTGTACCGAAGTTGCGAAAATTATTTCACAACAAAAACACCCATTCTACTACATTAGACCAAAAATGATGTTTCGGAGTGCTCCGGAGTATTTCGCAAACCTTGGGCTTGTAAAAAGATGCAAAACTTGTGTTTCAGGCCCGAATGCACAATTTCGGTGTACCGAGGTTGTGAAAATGGCTTCACAACGAAAACACCCATTCTACTCCATTAGACCCAAAATGATGTTTGCGAGTGTTCCGAAGCATTTCGCAAACCTTCTGCTTTTAAAAAGATGCAAAAGTTGTGTTTCGGTCCTGAATGCAATATTTTGGGGTACCGAAGTTGCGAAAATGGTTTCAAACCGAAAACACCCATTCTACTAAATTAGACCCAAAATGATGTTTCAGTGTGTTCCAGAGCATTTCGCAAACCTTTGGAATGTAAAAAGATGCAATACTTGTGTTTTGGGCTTGAATGCACTATTTCGAGATACCAAAGTTGCGAAAATGGTTTCGTGACGAAAACACCGATTTTACTCCATTAGACCCAAAATGATGTTTGGGATTGTTCCAGAGCATTTCGCAAACCTTCAGCTTTTAAAAAGATGCAAAAGTTGTGTTTCGGGCCTGAATGCACTATTACGAGGTACCGAAGTTGCGAAAACTATTTCACAACAAAAACACCCATTCTACTCCATTAGACCCAAAATGATGTTTCGGAGTGCTCCGGAGTATTTCGCAAACCTTGGGCTTGTAAAAAGATGCAAAACTTGTGTTTCGGCCCTGAATCCACAATTTCGGTGTACCGAGGCTGCGAAAATGGCTTCGCAACGAAAACACCCATTCTACTCCATTAGAACCAAAATGATGTTTGCGAGTGTTCCGATGCATTTCGCAAACCTTCCGCTTTTAAAAAGATGCAAAACTTGTGTTTCGGTCCTGAATGCACTATTTTGGGGTACTGAAGTTGCGAAAATAGTTTCACAACGAAAACACCCATTCTACTCAATTAGACCCAAAATGATGTTTCAGTGTGTTCCAGAGCATTTCGCAAACCTTCGGAATGTAAAAAGATGCAAAACTTGTGTTTTGGGCCTGAATGCACTATTTCGAGGTACCAAAGTTGCGAAAATGGTTTCGTGACGAAAACACCGATTTTACTCCATTAGACCTAAAATGATGTTTGGGATTGTTCCAGAGCATTTCGCAAACCTTCAGCTTTTAAAAAGATGCAAAAGTTGTGTTTCGGGCCTGAATGCACTATTACGGGGTACCGAAGTTGCGAAAATTATTTCACAACAAAAACACCCATTCTACTCCATTAGACCCAAAATGATGTTTCGGAGTGCTCCGGAGTATTTCGCAAACCTTGGGCTTGTAAAAAGATGCAAAACTTGTGTTTCGGGACTGAATGCACAATTTCGGTGTACCGAGGCTGCGAAAATGGCTTCGCAACGAAAACACCCATTCTACTCCATTAGACCCAAAATGATGTTTGCGAGTATTCCGATGCATTTCGCAAACCTTCCGCTTTTAAAAAGATGCAAAAGTTGTGTTTCGGTCCTGAATGCACTATTTTGGGGTACCGAAGTTGCGAAAATGGTTTCACAACGAAAACACCCATTCTACTAAATTAGACCCAAAATGATGTTTCAGTGTGTTCCAGAGCATTTCGCAAACCTTCGGAATGTAAAAAGATGCAAAACTTGTGTTTTGGGCCTGAATGCACTATTTCAAGGTACCAAAGTTGAGAAAATGGTTTCGTGACGAAAACACCGATTTTACTGCATTAGACCCAAAATGATGTTTGGGATTGTTGCAGAGCATTTCGCAAACCTTCAGCTTTTAAAAAGATGCAAAAGTTGTGTTTCGGGCCTGAATGCACTATTACGGGGTACCGAAGCTGCGAAAATTATATCACAACAAAAACACCCATTCTACTCCATTAGACCCAAAATGATGTTTTGGAGTGCTCCGGAGTATTTCGCAAACTTGGGCTTGTAAAAAGATGCAAAACTTGTGTTTCAGGCCCGAATGCACAATTTCGGTGTACCGAGGTTGCGAAAATGGCTTCGCAACGAAAACACCCATTCTACTCCATTAGACCCAAAATGATGTTTGCGAGTGTTCCAAAGCATTTCGCAAACCTTCCGCTTTTAAAAAGATGCAAAAGTTGTGTTTCGGTCCTGAATGCAATATTTTGGGGTACCGAAGTTGCGAAAATGGTTTCAAACCGAAAACACCCATTCTACTAAATTAGACCCAAAATGATGTTTCAGTGTGTTCCAGAGCATTTCGCAAACCTTTGGAATGTAAAAAGATGCAAAACTTGTGTTTTGGGCCTGAATGCACTATTTCGAGGTACCAAAGTTGCAAAAATGGTTTCGTGACGAAAACACCGATTTTACTCCATTAGACCCAAAATGATGTTTGGGATTGTTCCAGAGCATTTCGCAAACCTTCAGCTTTTAAAAAGATGCAAAGGTTGTGTTCGGGCCTGAATGCACTATTACGGGGTACCGAAGTTGCGAAAATTATTTCACAAAAAAAACACCCATTCTACTACATTAGACCAAAAATGATGTTTCAGAGTGCTCCGGAGTATTTCACAAACCTTGGGCTTGTAAAAAGATGCAAAACTTGTGTTTCAGGCCCGAATGCACAATTTCGGTGTACCGAGGTTGCGAAAATGGCTTCGCAACGAAAACACCCATTCTACTCCATTAGACCCAAAATGATGTTTGCGAGTGTTCCGAAGCATTTCGTAAACCTTCCGCTTTTAAAAAGATGCAAAAGTTGTGTTTCGGTCCTGAATGCAATATTTTGGGGTACCGAAGTTGCGAAAATGGTTTCAAACCGAAAACACCCATTCTACTAAATTAGACCCAAAATGATGTTTCAGTGTGTTCCAGAGCATTTCGCAAACCTTTGGAATGTAAAAAGATGCAAAACTTGTGTTTTGGGCCTGAATGCACTATTTCGAGGTACCAAAGTAGCGAAAATGGTTTCGTGACGAAAACACCGATTTTACTCCATTAGACCCAAAATGATGTTTGGGATTGTTCCAGAGCATTTCGCAAACCTTCAGCTTTTAAAAAGATGCAAAAGTTGTGTTTCGGGCCTGAATGCACTATTACGGGGTACCGAAGTTGCGAAAATTATTTCACAACAAAAACACCCATTCTACTCCATTAGACCCAAAATCATGTTTCGGAGTGCTCCGGAGTATTTCGCAAACCTTGGGCTTGTAAAAAGATGCAAAACTTGTGTTTCGGGCCTGAATGCTCAATTTCAGTGTACCGAGGCTGCGAAAATGGCTTCGCAACGAAAACACCCATTCTACTCCATTAGACCGAAAATGATGTTTGCGAGTGTTCCGATGCATTTCGCAAACCTTCCGCTTTTAAAAAGATGCAAAACTTGTGTTTCGGTTCTGAATGCACTATTTTGGGGTACTGAAGTTGCGAAAATAGTTTCACAAGGAAAACACCCATTCTACTAAATTAGACCCAAAATGATGTTTCAGTGTGTTCCAGAGCATTTCGCAAACCTTCAGAATGTAAAAAGATGCAAAACTTGTGTTTTGGGCCTGAATGCACTATTTCGAGGTATCAAAGTTGCGAAAATGGTTTCGTGACGAAAACACCGATTTTACTCCATTAGACCCAAAATGATGTTTGGGATTGTTCCAGAGCATTTCGCAAACCTTCAGCTTTTAAAAAGATGCAAAAGTTGTGTTTCGGGCCTGAATGCACTATTACGGGGTATCGAAGTTGCGAAAATTATTTCACAACAAAAACACCCATTCTACTCCTTTAGACCCAAAATCATGTTTCGGAGTGCTCCGGAGTATTTCGCAAACCTTGGGCTTGTAAAAAGATGCAAAACTTGTGTTTCGGGACTGAATGCTCAATTTCGGTGTACCGAGGCTGCAAAAATGGCTTCGCAACGAAAACACCCATTCTACTCCATTAGACCCAAAATGATGCTTGCGAGTATTCCGATGCATTTCGCAAACCTTTCGCTTTTAAAAAGATGCAAAAGTTTTGTTTCGGTCGTGAATGCAATATTTTGGTGTACCCAAGTTGCGAAAATGGTTTCACAACGAAAACACCCATTCTAATAAATTAGACCCAAAATGATGTTTCAGTGTGTTCCAGAGCATTTCGCAAACCTTCGGAATGTAAAAAGATGCAAAACTTGTGTTTTGGGCCTGAATGCACTATTTCGAGGTACCAAAGTTGCGAAAAAGATTTCGTGACGAAAACACCGATTTTGCTCCATTAGACCCAAAATGATGTTTGGGATTGTTCCAGAGCATTTCGCAAACCTTCAGCTTTTAAAAAGATGCAAAAGTTGTGTTTCGGGCCTGAATGCACTATTACGGGGTACCGAAGTTGCGAAAATTATTTCACAACAAAAACACCCATTCTACTACATTAGACCAAAAATGATGTTTCGGAGTGCTCCGGAGTATTTCGCAAACCTTGGGCTTGTAAAAAGATGCAAAACTTGTGTTTCAGGCCCGAATGCACAATTTCGGTGTACCGAGGTTGCGAAAATGGCTTCGCAACGAAAACACCCATTCTACTCCATTAGACCCAAAATGATGTTTGCGAGTGTTCCGAAGCATTTCGCAAACCTTCCGCTTTTAAAAAGATGCAAAAGTTGTGTTTCGGTCCTGAATGCAATATTTTGGGGTACCGAAGTTGCGAAAATGGTTTCAAACCGAAAACACCCATTCTACTAAATTAGACCCAAAATGATGTTTCAGTGTGTTCCAGAGCATTTCGCAAACCTTTGGAATGTAAAAAGATGCAAAATTTGTGTTTTGGGCCTGAATGCACTATTTCGAGGTACCGAAGTTGCAAAAATGGTTTCGTGACGAAAACACCGATTTTACTCCATTAGACCCAAATTGATGTTTGGGATTGTTCCAGAGCATTTCGCAAACCTTCAGCTTTTAAAAAGATGCAAAAGTTGTGTTCGGGCCTGAATGCACTATTACAGGGTACCGAAGTTATGAAAATTATTTCACAACAAAAACACCCATTCTACTCCATTAGACCCAAAATGATGTTTCGGAGTGTTCCGGAGTATTTCGCAAACCTTGGGCTTGTAAAAAGATGCAAAACATGTGTTTCGGGCCTGAATGCTCAATTTCAGTGTACTGAGGCTGCGAAAATGGCTTCGCAACGAAAACACCCATTCTACTCCATTAGACCCAAAATGATGTTTGCGAGTGTTCCGATGCATTTCGCAAACCTTTCGCTTTTAAAAAGATGCAAAAGTTTTGTTTCGGTCGTGAATGCAATATTTTGGTGTACCCAAGTTGCGAAAATGGTTTCACAACGAAAACACCCATTCTACTAAATTAGACCCAAAATGATGTTTCAGTGTGTTCCAGAGCATTTCGCAAACCTTCGGAATGTAAAAAGATGCAAAACTTGTGTTTTGGGCCTGAATGCACTATTTCGAGGTACCAAAGTTGCGAAAAAGATTTCGTGACGAAAACACCGATTTTGCTCCATTAGACCCAAAATGATGTTTGGGATTGTTCCAGAGCATTTCGCAAACCTTCAGCTTTTAAAAAGATGCAAAAGTTGTGTTTCGGGCCTGAATGCACTATTACGGGGTACCGAAGTTGCGAAAATTATTTCACAACAAAAACACCCATTCTACTACATTAGACCAAAAATGATGTTTCGTAGTGCTCCGGAGTATTTCGCAAACCTTGGGCTTGTAAAAAGATGCAAAACTTGTGTTTCAGGCCCGAATGCACAATTTCGGTGTACCGAGGTTGCGAAAATGGCTTCGCAACGAAAACACCCATTCTACTCCATTAGACCCAAAATGATGTTTGCGAGTGTTCCGAAGCATTTCGCAAACCTTCCGCTTTTAAAAAGATGCAAAAGTTGTGTTTCGGTCCTGAATGCAATATTTTGGGGTACCGAAGTTGCGAAAATGGTTTCAAACCGAAAACACCCATTCTACTAAATTAGACCCAAAATGATGTTTCAGTGTGTTCCAGAGCATTTCGCAAACCTTTGGAATGTAAAAAGATGCAAAATTTGTGTTTTGGGCCTGAATGCACTATTTCGAGGTACCGAAGTTGCAAAAATGGTTTCGTGACGAAAACACCGATTTTACTCCATTAGACCCAAAATGATGTTTGGGATTGTTCCAGAGCATTTCGCAAACCTTCAGCTTTTAAAAAGATGCAAAAGTTGTGTTCGGGCCTGAATGCACTATTACAGGGTACCGAAGTTACGAAAATTATTTCACAACAAAAACACCCATTCTACTCCATTAGACCCAAAATGATGTTTCGGAGTGTTCCGGAGTATTTCGCAAACCTTGGGCTTGTAAAAAGATGCAGAACTTGTGTTTCGGGCCTGAATGCTCAATTTCAGTGTACTGAGGCTGCGAAAATGGCTTCGCAACGAAAACACCCATTCTACTCCATTAGACCCAAAATGATGTTTGCGAGTGTTCCGATGCATTTCGCAAACCTTTCGCTTTTAAAAAGATGCAAAAGTTTTGTTTCGGTCGTGAATGCAATATTTTGGTGTACCCAAGTTGCGAAAATGGTTTCACAACGAAAACACCCATTCTACTAAATTAGACCCAAAATGATGTTTCAGTGTGTTCCAGAGCATTTCGCAAACCTTCGGAATGTAAAAAGATGCAAAACTTGTGTTTTGGGCCTGAATGCACTATTTCGAGGTACCAAAGTTGCGAAAAAGATTTCGTGACGAAAACACCGATTTTACTCCATTAGACCCAAAATGATGTTTGGGATTGTTCCAGAGCATTTCGCAAACCTTCAGCTTTTAAAAAGATGCAAAAGTTGTGTTTCGGGCCTGAATGCACTATTACGGGGTACCGAAGTTGCGAAAATTATTTCACAACAAAAACACCTATTCTACTACATTAGACCAAAAATGATGTTTCGGAGTGCTCCGGAGTATTTCGCAAACCTTGGGCTTGTAAAAAGATGCAAAACTTGTGTTTCAGGCCCGAATGCACAATTTCGGTGTACCGAGGTTGTGAAAATGGCTTCGCAACGAAAACACCCATTCTACTCCATTAGACCCAAAATGATGTTTGCGAGTGTTCCGAAGCATTTCGCAACCCTTCCGCTTTTAAAAAGATGCAAAAGTTGTGTTTCAGTCCTGAATGCAATATTTTGGTGTACCGAAGTTGCGAAAATGGTTTCAAACCGAAAACACCCATTCTACTAAATTAGACCCAAAATGATGTTTCAGTGTGTTCCAGAGCATTTCGCAAACCTTTGGAATGTAAAAAGATGCAATACTTGTTTTTTGGGCTTGAATGCACTATTTCGAGGTACCAAAGTTGCGAAAATGTTTTCGTGACGAAAACACCGATTTTACTCCATTAGACCCAAAATGATATTTGGGATTGTTCCAGAGCATTTCGCAAACCTTCAGCTTTTAAAAAGATGCTAAAGTTGTGTTTCGGGCCTGAATGCACTATTACGAGGTACCGAAGTTGCGAAAATTATTTCACAACAAAAACACCCATTCTACTCCATTAGACCCAAAATGATGTTTCGGAGTGCTCCGGAGTATTTCGCAAACCTTGGGCTTGTAAAAAGATGCAAAACTTGTGTTTCGGCCCTGAATCCACAATTTCGGTGTACCGAGGCTGCGAAAATGGCTTCGCAACGAAAACACCCATTCTACTCCATTAGAACCAAAATGATGTTTGCGAGTGTTCCGATGCATTTCGCAAACCATCCTCTTTCAAAAAGATGCAAAACTTGTGTTTCGGTCCTGAATGCACTATTTTGGGGTACAGAAGTTGCGAAAATAGTTTCACAACGAAAACACCCATTCTACTCAATTAGACCCAAAATGATGTTTCAGTGTGTTCCAGAGCATTTCGCAAACCTTCGGAATGTAAAAAGATGCAAAACTTGTGTTTTGGGCCTGAATGCACTATTTCGAGGTACCAAAGTTGCGAAAATGGTTTCGTGACGAAAACACCGATTTTACTCCATTAGACCCAAAATGATGTTTGGGATTGTTCCAGAGCATTTCGCAAACCTTCAGCTTTTAAAAAGATGCAAAAGTTGTGTTTCGGGCCTGAATGCACTATTACGGGGTACCGAAGTTGCGAAAATTATTTCACAACAAAAACACCCATTCTACTCCATTAGACCCAAAATGATGTTTCGGAGTGCTCCGGAGTATTTCGCAAACCTTGGGCTTGTAAAAAGATGCAAAACTTGTGTTTCGGGATTGAATGCACAATTTCGGTGTACTGAGGCTGCGAAAATGGCTTCGCAACGAAGACACCCATTCTACTCCATTAGACCCAAAATGATGTTTGCGAGTATTCCGATGCATTTCGCAAACCTTCCGCTTTTAAAAAGATGCAAAAGTTGTGTTTCGGTCCTGAATGCACTATTTTGGGGTACCGAAGTTGCGAAAATGGTTTCACAACGAAAACACCCATTCTACTAAATTAGACCCAAAATGATGTTTCAGTGTGTTCCAGAGCATTTCGCAAACCTTCGGAATGTAAAAAGATGCAAAACTTGTGTTTTGGGCCTGAATGCACTATTTCAAGGTACCAAAGTTGAGAAAATGGTTTCGTGACGAAAACACCGATTTTACTGCATTAGACCCAAAATGATGTTTGGGATTGTTCCAGAGTATTTCGCAAACCTTCAGCTTTTAAAAAGATGCAAAAGTTGTGTTTCGGGCCTGAATGCACTATTACGGGGTACCGAAGCTGCGAAAATTATATCACAACAAAAACACCCATTCTACTCCATTAGACCCAAAATGATGTTTTGGAGTGCTCCGGAGTATTTCGCAAACTTGGGCTTGTAAAAAGATGCAAAACTTGTGTTTCAGGCCCGGATGCACAATTTCGGTGTACCGAGGTTGCGAAAATGGCTTCGCAACGAAAACACCCATTCTACTCCATTAGACCCATAATGATGTTTGGGATTGTTCCAGAGCATTTCGCAAACCTTCAGCTTTTAAAAAGATGCAAAGGTTGTGTTCGGGCCTGAATGCACTATTACGGGGTACCGAAGTTGCGAAAATTATTTCACAAAAAAAACACCTATTCTACTACATTAGACCAAAAATGATGTTTCAGAGTGCTCCGGAGTATTTCACAAACCTTGGGCTTGTAAAAAGATGCAAAACTTGTGTTTCAGGCCCGAATGCACAATTTCGGTGTACCGAGGTTGCGAAAATGGCTTCGCAACGAAAACACCCATTCTACTCCATTAGACCCAAAATGATGTTTGCGAGTGTTCCGAAGCATTTCGTAAACCTTCCGCTTTTAAAAAGATGCAAAAGTTGTGTTTCGGTCCTGAATGCAATATTTTGGGGTACCGAAGTTGCGAAAATGGTTTCAAACCGAAAACACCCATTCTACTAAATTAAACCCAAAATGATGTTTCAGTGTGTTCCAGAGCATTTCGCAAACCTTTGGAATGTAAAAAGATGCAAAACTTGTGTTTTGGGCCTGAATGCACTATTTCGAGGTACCAAAGTTGCAAAAATGGTTTCGTGACGAAAACACCGATTTTACTCCATTAGACCCAAAATGATGTTTGGGATTGTTCCAGAGCATTTCGCAAACCTTCAGCTTTTAAAAAGATGCAAAGGTTGTGTTCGGGCCTGAATGCACTATTACGGGGTACCGAAGTTGCAAAAATTATTTCACAAAAAAAACACCCATTCTACTACATTAGACCAAAAATGATATTTCAGAGTGCTCCGGAGTATTTCACAAACCTTGGGCTTGTAAAAAGATGCAAAACTTGTGTTTCAGGCCCAAATGCACAATTTCGGTGTACCGAGGTTGCGAAAATGGCTTCGCAACGAAAACACCCATTCTACTCCATTAGACCCAAAATGATGTTTGCGAGTGTTCCGAAGCATTTCGTAAACCTTCCGCTTTTAAAAAGATGCAAAAGTTGTGTTTCTGTCCTGAATGCAATATTTTGGGGTACCGAAGTTGCGAAAATGGTTTCAAACCGAAAACACCCATTCTACTAAATTAGACCCAAAATGATGTTTCAGTGTGTTCCAGAGCATTTCGCAAACCTTTGGAATGTAAAAAGATGCAAAACTTGTGTTTTGGGCCTGAATGCACTATTTCGAGGTACCAAAGTAGCGAAAATGGTTTCGTGACGAAAACACCGATTTTACTCCATTAGACCCAAAATGATGTTTGGGATTGTTCCAGAGCATTTCGCAAACCTTCAGCTTTTAAAAAGATGCAAAAGTTGTGTTTCGGGCCTAAATGCACTATTACGGGGTACCGAAGTTGCGAAAATTATTTCACAACAAAAACACCCATTCTACTCCATTAGACCCAAAATCATGTTTCGGAGTGCTCCGGAGTATTTCGCAAACCTTGGGCTTGTAAAAAGATGCAAAACTTGTGTTTCGGGCCTGAATGCTCAATTTCAGTGTACCGAGGCTGCGAAAATGGCTTCGCAACGAAAACACCCATTCTACTCCATTAGACCCAAATTGATGTTTGCGAGTGTTCCGATGCATTTCGCAAACCTTCCGCTTTTAAAAAGATGCAAAACTTGTGTTTCGGTCCTGAATGCACTATTTTGGGGTACTGAAGTTGCGAAAATAGTTTCACAAGGAAAACACCCATTCTACTAAATTAGACCCAAAATGATGTTTCAGTGTGTTCCAGAGCATTTCGCAAACCTTCAGAATGTAAAAAGATGCAAAACTTGTGTTTTGGGCCTGAATGCACTATTTCGAGGTATCAAAGTTGCGAAAATGGTTTCGTGACGAAAACACCGATTTTACTCCATTAGACCCAAAATGATGTTTGGGATTGTTCCAGAGCATTTCGCAAACCTTCAGCTTTTAAAAAGATGCAAAAGTTGTGTTTCGGGCCTGAATGCACTATTACGGGGTACCGAAGTTGCGAAAATTATTTCACAACAAAAACACCCATTCTACTCCATTAGACCCAAAATCATGTTTCGGAGTGCTCCGAAGTATTTCGCAAACCTTGGGCTTGTAAAAAGATGCAAAACTTGTGTTTCGGGACTGAATGCTCAATTTCGGTGTACCGAGGCTGCAAAAATGGCTTCGCAACGAAAACACCCATTCTACTCCATTAGACCCAAAATGATGCTTGCGAGTGTTCCGATGCATTTCGCAAACCTTTCGCTTTTAAAAAGATGCAAAAGTTTTGTTTCGGTCGTGAATGCAATATTTTGGTGTACCCAAGTTGCGAAAATGGTTTCACAACGAAAACACCCATTCTAGTAAATTAGACCCAAAATGATGTTTCAGTGTGTTCCAGAGCATTTCGCAAACCTTCGGAATGTAAAAAGATGCAAAACTTGTGTTTTGGGCCTGAATGCACTATTTCGAGGTACCAAAGTTGCGAAAAAGATTTCGTGACGAAAACACCGATTTTACTCCATTAGACCCAAAATGATGTTTGGGATTGTTCCAGAGCATTTCGCAAACCTTCAGCTTTTAAAAAGATGCAAAAGTTGTGTTTCGGGCCTGAATGCACTATTACGGGGTACCGAAGTTGCGAAAATTATTTCACAACAAAAACACCCATTCTACTACATTAGACCAAAAATGATGTTTCGGAGTGCTCCGGAGTATTTCGCAAACCTTGGGCTTGTAAAAAGATGCAAAACTTGTGTTTCAGGCCCGAATGCACAATTTCGGTGTACCGAGGTTGCGAAAATGGCTTCGCAACGAAAACACCCATTCTACTCCATTAGACCCAAAATGATGTTTGCGAGTGTTCCGAAGCATTTCGCAAACCTTCCGCTTTTAAAAAGATGCAAAAGTTGTGTTTCGGTCCTGAATGCAATATTTTGGGGTACCGAAGTTGCGAAAATGGTTTCAAACCGAAAACACCCATTCTACTAAATTAGACCCAAAATGATGTTTCAGTGTGTTCCAGAGCATTTCGCAAACCTTTGGAATGTAAAAAGATGCAATACTTGTGTTTTGGGCTTGAATGCACTATTTCGAGGTACCAAAGTTGCGAAAATGGTTTCGTGACGAAAACACCGATTTTACTCCATTAGACCCAAAATGATGTTTGGGATTGTTCCAGAGCATTTCGCAAACCTTCAGCTTTTAAAAAGATGCAAAAGTTGTGTTTCGGGCCTGAATGCACTATTACGGGGTACCGAAGTTGCGAAAATTATTTCACAATAAAAACACCCATTCTACTCCATTAGACCCAAAATGATGTTTCGGAGTGCTCCGGAGTATTTCGCAAACCTTGGGCTTGTAAAAAGATGCAAAACTTGTGTTTCGGGACTGAATGCACAATTTCGGTGTACCGAGGCTGCGAAAATGGCTTCGCAACGAAAACACCCATTCTACTCCATTAGTCCCAAAATGATGTTTGCGAGTATTCCGATGCATTTCGCAAACCTTCCGCTTTTAAAAAGATGCAAAAGTTGTGTTTCGGTCCTGAATGCACTATTTTGGGGTACCGAAGTTGCGAAAATGGTTTCACAACGAAAACACCCATTCTACTAAATTAGACCCAAAATGATGTTTCAGTGTGTTCCAGAGCATTTCGCAAACCTTCGGAATGTAAAAAGATGCAAAACTTGTGTTTTGGGCCTGAATGCACTATTTCGAGGTACCAAAGTAGCGAAAATGGTTTCGTGACGAAAACACTGATTTTACTCCATTAGACCCAAAATGATGTTTGGGATTGTTCCAGAGCATTTCGCAAACCTTCAGCTTTTAAAAAGATGCAAAAGTTGTGTTTCGGGCCTGAATGCACTATTACGAGGTACCGAAGCTGCGAAAATTATATAACAACAAAAACACCCATTCTACTCCACTAGACCCAAAATGATGTTTTGGAGTGCTCCGAAGTATTTCGCAAACTTGGGCTTGTAAAAAGATGCAAAACTTGTGTTTCAGGCCCGAATGCACAATTTCGGTGTACCGAGGTTGCGAAAATGGCTTCGCAACGAAAACACCCATTCTACTCCATTAGACCCAAAATGATGTTTGCGAGTGTTCCGAAGCATTTCGCAAACCTTCCGCTTTTAAAAAGATGCAAAAGTTGTGTTTCGGTCCTGAATGCAATATTTTGGGGTACCGAAGTTGCGAAAATGGTTTCAAACCGAAAACACCCATTCTACTAAATTAGACCCAAAATGATGTTTCAGTGTGTTCCAGAGCATTTCGCAAACCTTTGGAATGTAAAAAGATGCAAAACTTGTGTTTTGGGCCTGAATGCACTATTTCGAGGTACCAAAGTAGCGAAAATGGTTTCGTGACGAAAACACCGATTTTACTCCATTAGACCCAAAATGATGTTTGGGATTGTTCCAGAGCATTTCGCAAACCTTCAGCTTTTAAAAAGATGCAAAAGTGGTGTTTCGGGCCTGAATGCACTATTACGGGGTACCGAAGTTGCGAAAATTATTTCACAACAAAAACACCCATTCTACTCCATTAGACCCAAAATCATGTTTCGGAGTGCTCCGGAGTATTTCGCAAACCTTGGGCTTGTAAAAAGATGCAAAACTTGTGTTTCGGGCCTGAATGCTCAATTTCAGTGTACCAAGGCTGCGAAAATGGCTTCGCAACGAAAACACCCATTCTACTCCATTAGACCCAAAATGATGTTTGCGAGTGTTCCGATGCATTTCGCAAACCTTCCGCTTTTAAAAAGATGCAAAACTTGTGTTTCGGTCCTGAATGCACTATTTTGGGGTACTGAAGTTGCGAAAATAGTTTCACAAGGAAAACACCCATTCTACTAAATTAGACCCAAAATGATGTTTCAGTGTGTTCCAGAGCATTTCGCAAACCTTCAGAATGTAAAAAGATGCAAAACTTGTGTTTTGGGCCTGAATGCACTATTTCGAGGTATCAAAGTTGCGAAAATGGTTTCGTGACGAAAACACCGATTTTACTCCATTAGACCCAAAATGATGTTTGGGATTGTTCCAGAGCATTTCGCAAACCTTCAGCTTTTAAAAAGATGCAAAAGTTGTGTTTCGGGCCTGAATGCACTATTACGGGGTACCGAAGTTGCGAAAATTATTTCACAACAAAAACACCCATTCTACTCCATTAGACCCAAAATCATGTTTCGGAGTGCTCCGAAGTATTTCGCAAACCTTGGGCTTGTAAAAAGATGCAAAACTTGTGTTTCGGGACTGAATGCTCAATTTCGGTGTACCGAGGCTGCAAAAATGGCTTCGCAACGAAAACACCCATTCTACTCCATTAGACCCAAAATGATGCTTGCGAGTGTTCCGATGCATTTCGCAAACCTTTCGCTTTTAAAAAGATGCAAAAGTTTTGTTTCGGTCGTGAATGCAATATTTTGGTGTACCCAAGTTGCGAAAATGGTTTCACAACGAAAACACCCATTCTAGTAAATTAGACCCAAAATGATGTTTCAGTGTGTTCCAGAGCATTTCGCAAACCTTCGGAATGTAAAAAGATGCAAAACTTGTGTTTTGGGCCTGAATGCACTATTTCGAGGTACCAAAGTTGCGAAAAAGATTTCGTGACGAAAACACCGATTTTACTCCATTAGACCCAAAATGATGTTTGGGATTGTTCCAGAGCATTTCGCAAACCTTCAGCTTTTAAAAAGATGCAAAAGTTGTGTTTCGGGCCTGAATGCACTATTACGGGGTACCGAAGTTGCGAAAATTATTTCACAACAAAAACACCCATTCTACTACATTAGACCAAAAATGATGTTTCGGAGTGCTCCGGAGTATTTCGCAAACCTTGGGCTTGTAAAAAGATGCAAAACTTGTGTTTCAGGCCCGAATGCACAATTTCGGTGTACCGAGGTTGCGAAAATGGCTTCGCAACGAAAACACCCATTCTACTCCATTAGACCCAAAATGATGTTTGCGAGTGTTCCGAAGCATTTCGCAAACCTTCCGCTTTTAAAAAGATGCAAAAGTTGTGTTTCGGTCCTGAATGCAATATTTTGGGGTACCGAAGTTGCGAAAATGGTTTCAAACCGAAAACACCCATTCTACTAAATTAGACCCAAAATGATGTTTCAGTGTGTTCCAGAGCATTTCGCAAACCTTTGGAATGTAAAAAGATGCAATACTTGTGTTTTGGGCTTGAATGCACTATTTCGAGGTACCAAAGTTGCGAAAATGGTTTCGTGACGAAAACACCGATTTTACTCCATTAGACCCAAAATGATGTTTGGGATTGTTCCAGAGCATTTCGCAAACCTTCAGCTTTTAAAAAGATGCAAAAGTTGTGTTTCGGGCCTGAATGCACTATTACGGGGTACCGAAGTTGCGAAAATTATTTCACAATAAAAACACCCATTCTACTCCATTAGACCCAAAATGATGTTTCGGAGTGCTCCGGAGTATTTCGCAAACCTTGGGCTTGTAAAAAGATGCAAAACTTGTGTTTCGGGACTGAATGCACAATTTCGGTGTACCGAGGCTGCGAAAATGGCTTCGCAACGAAAACACCCATTCTACTCCATTAGTCCCAAAATGATGTTTGCGAGTATTCCGATGCATTTCGCAAACCTTCCGCTTTTAAAAAGATGCAAAAGTTGTGTTTCGGTCCTGAATGCACTATTTTGGGGTACCGAAGTTGCGAAAATGGTTTCACAACGAAAACACCCATTCTACTAAATTAGACCCAAAATGATGTTTCAGTGTGTTCCAGAGCATTTCGCAAACCTTCGGAATGTAAAAAGATGCAAAACTTGTGTTTTGGGCCTGAATGCACTATTTCGAGGTACCAAAGTAGCGAAAATGGTTTCGTGACGAAAACACTGATTTTACTCCATTAGACCCAAAATGATGTTTGGGATTGTTCCAGAGCATTTCGCAAACCTTCAGCTTTTAAAAAGATGCAAAAGTTGTGTTTCGGGCCTGAATGCACTATTACGAGGTACCGAAGCTGCGAAAATTATATAACAACAAAAACACCCATTCTACTCCACTAGACCCAAAATGATGTTTTGGAGTGCTCCGAAGTATTTCGCAAACTTGGGCTTGTAAAAAGATGCAAAACTTGTGTTTCAGGCCCGAATGCACAATTTCGGTGTACCGAGGTTGCGAAAATGGCTTCGCAACGAAAACACCCATTCTACTCCATTAGACCCAAAATGATGTTTGCGAGTGTTCCGAAGCATTTCGCAAACCTTCCGCTTTTAAAAAGATGCAAAAGTTGTGTTTCGGTCCTGAATGCAATATTTTGGGGTACCGAAGTTGCGAAAATGGTTTCAAACCGAAAACACCCATTCTACTAAATTAGACCCAAAATGATGTTTCAGTGTGTTCCAGAGCATTTCGCAAACCTTTGGAATGTAAAAAGATGCAAAACTTGTGTTTTGGGCCTGAATGCACTATTTCGAGGTACCAAAGTAGCGAAAATGGTTTCGTGACGAAAACACCGATTTTACTCCATTAGACCCAAAATGATGTTTGGGATTGTTCCAGAGCATTTCGCAAACCTTCAGCTTTTAAAAAGATGCAAAAGTGGTGTTTCGGGCCTGAATGCACTATTACGGGGTACCGAAGTTGCGAAAATTATTTCACAACAAAAACACCCATTCTACTCCATTAGACCCAAAATCATGTTTCGGAGTGCTCCGGAGTATTTCGCAAACCTTGGGCTTGTAAAAAGATGCAAAACTTGTGTTTCGGGCCTGAATGCTCAATTTCAGTGTACCAAGGCTGCGAAAATGGCTTCGCAACGAAAACACCCATTCTACTCCATTAGACCCAAAATGATGTTTGCGAGTGTTCCGATGCATTTCGCAAACCTTCCGCTTTTAAAAAGATGCAAAACTTGTGTTTCGGTCCTGAATGCACTATTTTGGGGTACTGAAGTTGCGAAAATAGTTTCACAAGGAAAACACCCATTCTACTAAATTAGACCCAAAATGATGTTTCAGTGTGTTCCAGAGCATTTCGCAAACCTTCAGAATGTAAAAAGATGCAAAACTTGTGTTTTGGGCCTGAATGCAATATTTCGAGGTATCAAAGTTGCGAAAATGGTTTCGTGACGAAAACATCGATTTTACTCCATTAGACCCAAAATGATGTTTGGGATTGTTCCAGAGAATTTCGCATACCTTCAGCTTTTAAAAAGATGCAAAAGTTGTGTTTCGGGCCTAAATGCACTATTACGGGGTACCGAAGTTGCGAAAATTATTTCACAACAAAAACACCCATTCTACTCCATTAGACCCAAAATCATGTTTCGGAGTGCTCCGGAGTATTTCGCAAACCTTGGGCTTGTAAAAAGATGCAAAACTTGTGTTTCGGGCCTGAATGCTCAATTTCAGTGTACCGAGGCTGCGAAAATGGCTTCGCAACGAAAACACCCATTCTACTCCATTAGACCCAAAATGATGTTTGCGAGTGTTCCGATGCATTTCGCAAACCTTCCGCTTTTAAAAAGATGCAAAACTTGTGTTTCGGTCCTGAATGCACTATTTTGGGGTACTGAAGTTGCGAAAATAGTTTCACAAGGAAAACACCCATTCTACTAAATTAGACCCAAAATGATGTTTCAGTGTGTTCCAGAGCATTTCGTAAACCTTCAGAATGTAAAAAGATGCAAAACTTGTGTTTTGGGCCTGAATGCACTATTTCGATGTATCAAAGTTGCGAATATGGTTTCGTGAAGAAAACACCGATTTTACTCCATTAGACCCAAAATGATGTTTGGGATTGTTCCAGAGCATTTCGCAAACCTTCAGCTTTTAAAAAGATGCAAAAGTTGTGTTTCGGGCCTGAATGCACTATTACGGGGTACCGAAGTTGCGAAAATTATTTCACAACAAAAACACCCATTCTACTCCATTAGACCCAAAATCATGTTTCGGAGTGCTCCGGAGTATTTCGCAAACCTTGGGCTTGTAAAAAGATGCAAAACTTGTGTTTCGGGACTGAATGCTCAATTTCGGTGTACCGAGGCTGCAAAAATGGCTTCGCAACGAAAACACCCATTCTACTCCATTAGACCCAAAATGATGCTTGCGAGTGTTCCGAAGCATTTCGCAAACCTTCCGCTTTTAAAAAGATGCAAAAGTTGTGTTTCAGTCCTGAATGCACTATTTTGGGGTACCGAAGTTGCGAAAATAGTTTCACAACGAAAACGCCCATTCTACTAAATTAGACCCAAAATGATGTTTCAGTGTGTTCCAGAGCATTTCGCAAACCTTCGGAATGTAAAAAGATGCAAAACTTGTGTTTTGGGCCTGAATGCACTATTTCGAGGTACCAAAGTTGCGAAAATGGTTTCATGACGAAAACACCGATTTTACTCCATTAGACCCAAAATGATGTTTGGGATTGTTCCAGAGCATTTCGCAAACCTTCTGCTTTTAAAAACATGCAAAAGTTGTGTTCGGGCCTGAATGCACTATTACGAGGTACCGAAGTTGCGAAAATTATTTCACAACAAAAACACCCATTCTACTCTATTAGACCTAAAATGATGTTTCGGAGTGCTCTAGAGTATTTCGCAAACCTTGGGCTTGTAAAAAGATGCAAAACTTGTGTTTCGGGCCTGAATGCTCAATTTCGGTGTACCGAGGCTGCGAAAATGGCTTCGCAACGAAAACACCCATTCTACTAAATTAGACCCAAAATGAAGTTTCAGTGTGTTCCAGAGCATTTCGCAAACCTTTGGAATGTAAAAAGATGCAAAACTTGTGTTTTGGGCCTGAATGCACTATTTCGTGGTACCAAAGTTGCGAAAATGGTTTCGTGACGAAAACACCGATTTTACTCCATTAGACCCAAAATGATGTTTGGGATTGTTCCAGAGCATTTCGCAAACCTTCAGCTTTTAAAAAGATGCAAAAGTTGTGTTTCGGGCCTGAATGCACTATTACGGGGTACCGAAGTTGCGAAAATTATTTCACAACAAAAACACCCATTCTACTCCATTAGACCCAAAATCATGTTTCGGAGTGCTCCGAAGTATTTCGCAAACCTTGGGCTTGTAAAAAGATGCAAAACTTGTGTTTCGGGACTGAATGCTCAATTTCGGTGTACCGAGGCTGCAAAAATGGCTTCGCAACGAAAACACCCATTCTACTCCATTAGACCCAAAATGATGCTTGCGAGTGTTCCGATGCATTTCGCAAACCTTTCGCTTTTAAAAAGATGCAAAAGTTTTGTTTCGGTCGTGAATGCAATATTTTGGTGTACCCAAGTTGCGAAAATGGTTTCACAACGAAAACACCCATTCTAGTAAATTAGACCCAAAATGATGTTTCAGTGTGTTCCAGAGCATTTCGCAAACCTTCGGAATGTAAAAAGATGCAAAACTTGTGTTTTGGGCCTGAATGCACTATTTCGAGGTACCAAAGTTGCGAAAAAGATTTCGTGACGAAAACACCGATTTTACTCCATTAGACCCAAAATGATGTTTGGGATTGTTCCAGAGCATTTCGCAAACCTTCAGCTTTTAAAAAGATGCAAAAGTTGTGTTTCGGGCCTGAATGCACTATTACGGGGTACCGAAGTTGCGAAAATTATTTCACAACAAAAACACCCATTCTACTACATTAGACCAAAAATGATGTTTCGGAGTGCTCCGGAGTATTTCGCAAACCTTGGGCTTGTAAAAAGATGCAAAACTTGTGTTTCAGGCCCGAATGCACAATTTCGGTGTACCGAGGTTGCGAAAATGGCTTCGCAACGAAAACACCCATTCTACTCCATTAGACCCAAAATGATGTTTGCGAGTGTTCCGAAGCATTTCGCAAACCTTCCGCTTTTAAAAAGATGCAAAAGTTGTGTTTCGGTCCTGAATGCAATATTTTGGGGTACCGAAGTTGCGAAAATGGTTTCAAACCGAAAACACCCATTCTACTAAATTAGACCCAAAATGATGTTTCAGTGTGTTCCAGAGCATTTCGCAAACCTTTGGAATGTAAAACGATGCAATACTTGTGTTTTGGGCTTGAATGCACTATTTCGAGGTACCAAAGTTGCGAAAATGGTTTCGTGACGAAAACACCGATTTTACTCCATTAGACCCAAAATGATGTTTGGGATTGTTCCAGAGCATTTCGCAAACCTTCAGCTTTTAAAAAGATGCAAAAGTTGTGTTTCGGGCCTGAATGCACTATTACGGGGTACCGAAGTTGCGAAAATTATTTCACAATAAAAACACCCATTCTACTCCATTAGACCCAAAATGATGTTTCGGAGTGCTCCGGAGTATTTCGCAAACCTTGGGCTTGTAAAAAGATGCAAAACTTGTGTTTCGGGACTGAATGCACAATTTCGGTGTACCGAGGCTGCGAAAATGGCTTCGCAACGAAAACACCCATTCTACTCCATTAGTCCCAAAATGATGTTTGCGAGTATTCCGATGCATTTCGCAAACCTTCCGCTTTTAAAAAGATGCAAAAGTTGTGTTTCGGTCCTGAATGCACTATTTTGGGGTACCGAAGTTGCGAAAATGGTTTCACAACGAAAACACCCATTCTACTAAATTAGACCCAAAATGATGTTTCAGTGTGTTCCAGAGCATTTCGCAAACCTTCGGAATGTAAAAAGATGCAAAACTTGTGTTTTGGGCCTGAATGCACTATTTCGAGGTACCAAAGTAGCGAAAATGGTTTCGTGACGAAAACACTGATTTTACTCCATTAGACCCAAAATGATGTTTGGGATTGTTCCAGAGCATTTCGCAAACCTTCAGCTTTTAAAAAGATGCAAAAGTTGTGTTTCGGGCCTGAATGCACTATTACGAGGTACCGAAGCTGCGAAAATTATATAACAACAAAAACACCCATTCTACTCCACTAGACCCAAAATGATGTTTTGGAGTGCTCCGAAGTATTTCGCAAACTTGGGCTTGTAAAAAGATGCAAAACTTGTGTTTCAGGCCCGAATGCACAATTTCGGTGTACCGAGGTTGCGAAAATGGCTTCGCAACGAAAACACCCATTCTACTCCATTAGACCCAAAATGATGTTTGCGAGTGTTCCGAAGCATTTCGCAAACCTTCCGCTTTTAAAAAGATGCAAAAGTTGTGTTTCGGTCCTGAATGCAATATTTTGGGGTACCGAAGTTGCGAAAATGGTTTCAAACCGAAAACACCCATTCTACTAAATTAGACCCAAAATGATGTTTCAGTGTGTTCCAGAGCATTTCGCAAACCTTTGGAATGTAAAAAGATGCAAAACTTGTGTTTTGGGCCTGAATGCACTATTTCGAGGTACCAAAGTAGCGAAAATGGTTTCGTGACGAAAACACCGATTTTACTCCATTAGACCCAAAATGATGTTTGGGATTGTTCCAGAGCATTTCGCAAACCTTCAGCTTTTAAAAAGATGCAAAAGTGGTGTTTCGGGCCTGAATGCACTATTACGGGGTACCGAAGTTGCGAAAATTATTTCACAACAAAAACACCCATTCTACTCCATTAGACCCAAAATCATGTTTCGGAGTGCTCCGGAGTATTTCGCAAACCTTGGGCTTGTAAAAAGATGCAAAACTTGTGTTTCGGGCCTGAATGCTCAATTTCAGTGTACCAAGGCTGCGAAAATGGCTTCGCAACGAAAACACCCATTCTACTCCATTAGACCCAAAATGATGTTTGCGAGTGTTCCGATGCATTTCGCAAACCTTCCGCTTTTAAAAAGATGCAAAACTTGTGTTTCGGTCCTGAATGCACTATTTTGGGGTACTGAAGTTGCGAAAATAGTTTCACAAGGAAAACACCCATTCTACTAAATTAGACCCAAAATGATGTTTCAGTGTGTTCCAGAGCATTTCGCAAACCTTCAGAATGTAAAAAGATGCAAAACTTGTGTTTTGGGCCTGAATGCAATATTTCGAGGTATCAAAGTTGCGAAAATGGTTTCGTGACGAAAACATCGATTTTACTCCATTAGACCCAAAATGATGTTTGGGATTGTTCCAGAGAATTTCGCAAACCTTCAGCTTTTAAAAAGATGCAAAAGTTGTGTTTCGGGCCTAAATGCACTATTACGGGGTACCGAAGTTGCGAAAATTATTTCACAACAAAAACACCCATTCTACTCCATTAGACCCAAAATCATGTTTCGGAGTGCTCCGGAGTATTTCGCAAACCTTGGGCTTGTAAAAAGATGCAAAACTTGTGTTTCGGGCCTGAATGCTCAATTTCAGTGTACCGAGGCTGCGAAAATGGCTTCGCAACGAAAACACCCATTCTACTCCATTAGACCCAAAATGATGTTTGCGAGTGTTCCGATGCATTTCGCAAACCTTCCGCTTTTAAAAAGATGCAAAACTTGTGTTTCGGTCCTGAATGCACTATTTTGGGGTACTGAAGTTGCGAAAATAGTTTCACAAGGAAAACACCCATTCTACTAAATTAGACCCAAAATGATGTTTCAGTGTGTTCCAGAGCATTTCGTAAACCTTCAGAATGTAAAAAGATGCAAAACTTGTGTTTTGGGCCTGAATGCACTATTTCGATGTATCAAAGTTGCGAATATGGTTTCGTGAAGAAAACACCGATTTTACTCCATTAGACCCAAAATGATGTTTGGGATTGTTCCAGAGCATTTCGCAAACCTTCAGCTTTTAAAAAGATGCAAAAGTTGTGTTTCGGGCCTGAATGCACTATTACGGGGTACCGAAGTTGCGAAAATTATTTCACAACAAAAACACCCATTCTACTCCATTAGACCCAAAATCATGTTTCGGAGTGCTCCGGAGTATTTCGCAAACCTTGGGCTTGTAAAAAGATGCAAAACTTGTGTTTCGGGACTGAATGCTCAATTTCGGTGTACCGAGGCTGCAAAAATGGCTTCGCAACGAAAACACCCATTCTACTCCATTAGACCCAAAATGATGCTTGCGAGTGTTCCGAAGCATTTCGCAAACCTTCCGCTTTTAAAAAGATGCAAAAGTTGTGTTTCAGTCCTGAATGCACTATTTTGGGGTACCGAAGTTGCGAAAATAGTTTCACAACGAAAACGCCCATTCTACTAAATTAGACCCAAAATGATGTTTCAGTGTGTTCCAGAGCATTTCGCAAACCTTCGGAATGTAAAAAGATGCAAAACTTGTGTTTTGGGCCTGAATGCACTATTTCGAGGTACCAAAGTTGCGAAAATGGTTTCATGACGAAAACACCGATTTTACTCCATTAGACCCAAAATGATGTTTGGGATTGTTCCAGAGCATTTCGCAAACCTTCTGCTTTTAAAAACATGCAAAAGTTGTGTTCGGGCCTGAATGCACTATTACGAGGTACCGAAGTTGCGAAAATTATTTCACAACAAAAACACCCATTCTACTCTATTAGACCTAAAATGATGTTTCGGAGTGCTCTAGAGTATTTCGCAAACCTTGGGCTTGTAAAAAGATGCAAAACTTGTGTTTCGGGCCTGAATGCTCAATTTCGGTGTACCGAGGCTGCGAAAATGGCTTCGCAACGAAAACACCCATTCTAGTAAATTAGACCCAAAATGAAGTTTCAGTGTGTTCCAGAGCATTTCGCAAACCTTTGGAATGTAAAAAGATGCAAAACTTGTGTTTTGGGCCTGAATGCACAATTTCGAGGTACCAAAGTTGCGAAAATGGTTTCGTGACGAAAACACCGATTTTACTCCATTAGACCCAAAATGATGTTTGGGATTGTTCCAGAGCATTTCGCAAACCTTCAGCTTTTAAAAAGATGCAAAAGTTGTGTTTCGGGCCTGAATGCACTATTACGGGGTACCGAAGTTGCGAAAATTATTTCACAATAAAAACACCCATTCTACTCCATTAGACCCAAAATGATGTTTCGGAGTGCTCCGGAGTATTTCGCAAACCTTGGGCTTGTAAAAAGATGCAAAACTTGTGTTTCGGGACTGAATGCACAATTTCGGTGTACCGAGGCTGCGAAAATGGCTTCGCAACGAAAACACCCATTCTACTCCATTAGTCCCAAAATGATGTTTGCGAGTATTCCAATGCATTTCGCAAACCTTCCGCTTTTAAAAAGATGCAAAAGTTGTGTTTCGGTCCTGAATGCACTATTTTGGGGTACCGAAGTTGCGAAAATGGTTTCACAACGAAAACACCCATTCTACTAAATTAGACCCAAAATGATGTTTCAGTGTGTTCCAGAGCATTTCGCAAACCTTCGGAATGTAAAAAGATGCAAAACTTGTGTTTTGGGCCTGAATGCACTATTTCGAGGTACCAAAGTAGCGAAAATGGTTTCGTGACGAAAACACCGATTTTACTCCATTAGACCCAAAATGATGTTTGGGATTGTTCCAGAGCATTTCGCAAACCTTCAGCTTTTAAAAAGATGCAAAAGTTGTGTTTCGGGCCTGAATGCACTATTACGGGGTACCGAAGCTGCGAAAATTATATCACAACAAAAACACCCATTCTACTCCACTAGACCCAAAATGATGTTTTGGAGTGCTCCGGAGTATTTCGCAAACTTGGGCTTGTAAAAAGATGCAAAACTTGTGTTTCAGGCCCGAATGCACAATTTCGGTGTACCGAGGTTGCGAAAATGGCTTCGCAACGATAACACCCATTCTACTCCATTAGACCCAAAATGATGTTTGCGAGTGTTCCGAAGCATTTCGCAAACCTTCCGCTTTTAAAAAGATGCAAAAGTTGTGTTTGGGTCCTGAATGCAATATTTTGGGGTACCGAAGTTGCGAAAATGGTTTCAAACCGAAAACACCCATTCTACTAAATTAGACCCAAAATGATGTTTCAGTGTGTTCCAGAGCATTTCGCAAACCTTTGGAATGTAAAAAGATGCAAAACTTGTGTTTTGGGCCTGAATGCACTATTTCGAGGTACCAAAGTTGCAAAAATGGTTTCGTGACGAAAACACCGATTTTACTCCATTAGACCCAAAATGATGTTTGGGATTGTTCCAGAGCATTTCGCAAACCTTCAGCTTTTAAAAAGATGCAAAGGTTGTGTTCGGGCCTGAATGCACTATTACGGGGTACCGAAGTTGCGAAAATTATTTCACAAAAAAAACACCCATTCTACTACATTAGACCAAAAATGATGTTTCAGAGTGCTCCGGAGTATTTCGCAAACCTTGGGCTTGTAAAAAGATGCAAAACTTGTGTTTCAGGCCCGAATGCACAATTTCGGTGTACCGAGGTTGCGAAAATGGCTTCGCAACGAAAACACCCATTCTACTCCATTAGACCCAAAATGATGTTTGCGAGTGTTCCGAAGCATTTCGTAAACCTTCCGCTTTTAAAAAGATGCAAAAGTTGTGTTTCGGTCCTAAATGCAATATTTTGGGGTACCGAAGTTGCGAAAATGGTTTCAAACCGAAAACACCCATTCTACTAAATTAGACCCAAAATGATGTTTCAGTGTGTTCCAGAGCATTTCGCAAACCTTTGGAATGTAAAAAGATGCAAAACTTGTGTTTTGGGCCTGAATGCACTATTTCGAGGTACCAAAGTAGCGAAAATGGTTTCGTGACGAAAACACCGATTTTACTCCATTAGACCCAAAATGATGTTTGGGATTGTTCCAGAGCATTTCGCAAACCTTCAGCTTTTAAAAAGATGCAAAAGTGGTGTTTCGGGCCTGAATGCACTATTACGGGGTACCGAAGTTGCGAAAATTATTTCACAACAAAAACACCCATTCTACTCCATTAGACCCAAAATCATGTTTCGGAGTGCTCCGGAGTATTTCGCAAACCTTGGGCTTGTAAAAAGATGCAAAACTTGTGTTTCGGGCCTGAATGCTCAATTTCAGTGTACCGAGGCTGCGAAAATGGCTTCGCAACGAAAACACCCATTCTACTCCATTAGACCCAAAATGATGTTTGCGAGTGTTCCGATGCATTTCGCAAACCTTCCGCTTTTAAAAAGATGCAAAACTTGTGTTTCGGTCCTGAATGCACTATTTTGGGGTACTGAAGTAGCGAAAATAGTTTCACAAGGAAAACACCCATTCTACTAAATTAGACCCAAAATGATGTTTCAGTGTGTTCCAGAGCATTTCGCAAACCTTCAGAATGTAAAAAGATGCAAAACTTGTGTTTTGGGCCTGAATGCAATATTTCGAGGTATCAAAGTTGCGAAAATGGTTTCGTGACGAAAACATCGATTTTACTCCATTAGACCCAAAATGATGTTTGGGATTGTTCCAGAGAATTTCGCAAACCTTCAGCTTTTAAAAAGATGCAAAAGTTGTGTTTCGGGCCTAAATGCACTATTACGGGGTACCGAAGTTGCGAAAATTATTTCACAACAAAAACACCCATTCTACTCCATTAGACCCAAAATCATGTTTCGGAGTGCTCCGGAGTATTTCGCAAACCTTGGGCTTGTAAAAAGATGCAAAACTTGTGTTTCGGGCCTGAATGCTCAATTTCAGTGTACCGAGGCTGCGAAAATGGCTTCGCAACGAAAACACCCATTCTACTCCATTAGACCCAAAATGATGTTTGCGAGTGTTCCGATGCATTTCGCAAACCTTCCGCTTTTAAAAAGATGCAAAACTTGTGTTTCGGTCCTGAATGCACTATTTTGGGGTACTGAAGTTGCGAAAATAGTTTCACAAGGAAAACACCCATTCTACTAAATTAGACCCAAAATGATGTTTCAGTGTGTTCCAGAGCATTTCGTAAACCTTCAGAATGTAAAAAGATGCAAAACTTGTGTTTTGGGCCTGAATGCACTATTTCGAGGTATCAAAGTTGCGAATATGGTTTCGTGAAGAAAACACCGATTTTACTCCATTAGACCCAAAATGATGTTTGGGATTGTTCCAGAGCATTTCGCAAACCTTCAGCTTTTAAAAAGATGCAAAAGTTGTGTTTCGGGCCTGAATGCACTATTACGGGGTACCGAAGTTGCGAAAATTATTTCACAACAAAAACACCCATTCTACTCCATTAGACCCAAAATCATGTTTCGGAGTGCTCCGGAGTATTTCGCAAACCTTGGGCTTGTAAAAAGATGCAAAACTTGTGTTTCGGGCCTGAATGCTCAATTTCAGTGTACCGAGGCTGCGAAAATGGCTTCGCAACGAAAACACCCATTCTACTCCATTAGACCCAAAATGATGTTTGCGAGTGTTCCGATGCATTTCGCAAACCTTCCGCTTTTAAAAAGATGCAAAACTTGTGTTTCGGTCCTGAATGCACTATTTTGGGGTACTGAAGTTGCGAAAATAGTTTCACAAGGAAAACACCCATTCTACTAAATTAGACCCAAAATGATGTTTCAGTGTGTTCCAGAGCATTTCGTAAACCTTCAGAATGTAAAAAGATGCAAAACTTGTGTTTTGGGCCTGAATGCACTATTTCGAGGTATCAAAGTTGCGAATATGGTTTCGTGAAGAAAACACCGATTTTACTCCATTAGACCCAAAATGATGTTTGGGATTGTTCCAGAGCATTTCGCAAACCTTCAGCTTTTAAAAAGATGCAAAAGTTGTGTTTCGGGCCTGAATGCACTATTACGGGGTACCGAAGTTGCGAAAATTATTTCACAACAAAAACACCCATTCTACTCCATTAGACCCAAAATCATGTTTCGGAGTGCTCCGGAGTATTTCGCAAACCTTGGGCTTGTAAAAAGATGCAAAACTTGTGTTTCGGGACTGAATGCTCAATTTCGGTGTACCGAGGCTGCAAAAATGGCTTCGCAACGAAAACACCCATTCTACTCCATTAGACCCAAAATGATGCTTGCGAGTGTTCCGAAGCATTTCGCAAACCTTCCGCTTTTAAAAAGATGCAAAAGTTGTGTTTCAGTCCTGAATGCACTATTTTGGGGTACCGAAGTTGCGAAAATAGTTTCACAACGAAAACGCCCATTCTACTAAATTAGACCCAAAATGATGTTTCAGTGTGTTCCAGAGCATTTCGCAAACCTTCGGAATGTAAAAAGATGCAAAACTTGTGTTTTGGGCCTGAATGCACTATTTCGAGGTACCAAAGTTGCGAAAATGGTTTCATGACGAAAACACCGATTTTACTCCATTAGACCCAAAATGATGTTTGGGATTGTTCCAGAGCATTTCGCAAACCTTCTGCTTTTAAAAACATGCAAAAGTTGTGTTCGGGCCTGAATGCACTATTACGAGGTACCGAAGTTGCGAAAATTATTTCACAACAAAAACACCCATTCTACTCTATTAGACCTAAAATGATGTTTCGGAGTGCTCTAGAGTATTTCGCAAACCTTGGGCTTGTAAAAAGATGCAAAACTTGTGTTTCGGGCCTGAATGCTCAATTTCGGTGTACCGAGGCTGCGAAAATGGCTTCGCAACGAAAACACCCATTCTACTAAATTAGACCCAAAATGAAGTTTCAGTGTGTTCCAGAGCATTTCGCAAACCTTTGGAATGTAAAAAGATGCAAAACTTGTGTTTTGGGCCTGAATGCACTATTTCGTGGTACCAAAGTTGCGAAAATGGTTTCGTGACGAAAACACCGATTTTACTCCATTACACCCAAAATGATGTTTGGGATTGTTCCAGAGCATTTCGCAAACCTTCGGCTTTTAAAAAGATGCAAACGTTGTGTTTCGGGCCTGAATGCACTATTACGGGGTAGCGAAGTTGCGAAAATTATTTCACAACAAAAACACCCATTCTACTCCATTAGACCCAAAATCATGTTTCGGAGTGCTCCGGAGTATTTCGCAAACCTTGGGCTTGTAAAAAGATGCAAAACTTGTGTTTCGGGCCTGAATGCTCAATTTCAGTGTACCGAGGCTGCGAAAATGGCTTCGCAACGAAAACACCCATTCTACTCCATTAGACCCAAAATGATGTTTGCGAGTGTTCCGATGCATTTCGCAAACCTTCCGCTTTTAAAAAGATGCAAAACTTGTGTTTCGGTCCTGAATGCACTATTTTGGGGTACTGAAGTTGCGAAAATAGTTTCACAAGGAAAACACCCATTCTACTAAATTAGACCCAAAATGATGTTTCAGTGTGTTCCAGAGCATTTCGCAAACCTTCAGAATGTAAAAAGATGCAAAACTTGTGTTTTGGGCCTGAATGCAATATTTCGAGGTACCAAAGTTGCGAAAATGGTTTCGTGACGAAAACATCGATTTTACTCCATTAGACCCAAAATGATGTTTGGGATTGTTCCAGAGAATTTCGCAAACCTTCAGCTTTTAAAAAGATGCAAAAGTTGTGTTCGGGCCTGAATGCACTATTACGAGGTACCGAAGTTGCGAAAATTATTTCACAACAAAAACACCCATTCTACTCTATTAGACCTAAAATGATGTTTCGGAGTGCTCTAGAGTATTTCGCAAACCTTGGGCTTGTAAAAAGATGCAAAACTTGTGTTTCGGGCCTGAATGCTCAATTTCGGTGTACCGAGGCTGCGAAAATGGCTTCGCAACGAAAACACCCATTCTACTAAATTAGACCCAAAATGAAGTTTCAGTGTGTTCCAGAGCATTTCGCAAACCTTTGGAATGTAAAAAGATGCAAAACTTGTGTTTTGGGCCTGAATGCACTATTTCGTGGTACCAAAGTTGCGAAAATGGTTTCGTGACGAAAACACCGATTTTACTCCATTACACCCAAAATGATGTTTGGGATTGTTCCAGAGCATTTCGCAAACCTTCGGCTTTTAAAAAGATGCAAACGTTGTGTTTCGGGCCTGAATGCACTATTACGGGGTAGCGAAGTTGCGAAAATTATTTCACAACAAAAACACCCATTCTACTCCATTAGACCCAAAATCATGTTTCGGAGTGCTCCGGAGTATTTCGCAAACCTTGGGCTTGTAAAAAGATGCAAAACTTGTGTTTCGGGCCTGAATGCTCAATTTCAGTGTACCGAGGCTGCGAAAATGGCTTCGCAACGAAAACACCCATTCTACTCCATTAGACCCAAAATGATGTTTGCGAGTGTTCCGATGCATTTCGCAAACCTTCCGCTTTTAAAAAGATGCAAAACTTGTGTTTCGGTCCTGAATGCACTATTTTGGGGTACTGAAGTTGCGAAAATAGTTTCACAAGGAAAACACCCATTCTACTAAATTAGACCCAAAATGATGTTTCAGTGTGTTCCAGAGCATTTCGTAAACCTTCAGAATGTAAAAAGATGCAAAACTTGTGTTTTGGGCCTGAATGCACTATTTCGAGGTATCAAAGTTGCGAATATGGTTTCGTGAAGAAAACACCGATTTTACTCCATTAGACCCAAAATGATGTTTGGGATTGTTCCAGAGCATTTCGCAAACCTTCAGCTTTTAAAAAGATGCAAAAGTTGTGTTTCGGGCCTGAATGCACTATTACGGGGTACCGAAGTTGCGAAAATTATTTCACAACAAAAACACCCATTCTACTCCATTAGACCCAAAATCATGTTTCGGAGTGCTCCGGAGTATTTCGCAAACCTTGGGCTTGTAAAAAGATGCAAAACTTGTGTTTCGGGCCTGAATGCTCAATTTCAGTGTACCGAGGCTGCGAAAATGGCTTCGCAACGAAAACACCCATTCTACTCCATTAGACCCAAAATGATGTTTGCGAGTGTTCCGATGCATTTCGCAAACCTTCCGCTTTTAAAAAGATGCAAAACTTGTGTTTCGGTCCTGAATGCACTATTTTGGGGTACTGAAGTTGCGAAAATAGTTTCACAAGGAAAACACCCATTCTACTAAATTAGACCCAAAATGATGTTTCAGTGTGTTCCAGAGCATTTCGTAAACCTTCAGAATGTAAAAAGATGCAAAACTTGTGTTTTGGGCCTGAATGCACTATTTCGAGGTATCAAAGTTGCGAATATGGTTTCGTGAAGAAAACACCGATTTTACTCCATTAGACCCAAAATGATGTTTGGGATTGTTCCAGAGCATTTCGCAAACCTTCAGCTTTTAAAAAGATGCAAAAGTTGTGTTTCGGGCCTGAATGCACTATTACGGGGTACCGAAGTTGCGAAAATTATTTCACAACAAAAACACCCATTCTACTCCATTAGACCCAAAATCATGTTTCGGAGTGCTCCGGAGTATTTCGCAAACCTTGGGCTTGTAAAAAGATGCAAAACTTGTGTTTCGGGACTGAATGCTCAATTTCGGTGTACCGAGGCTGCAAAAATGGCTTCGCAACGAAAACACCCATTCTACTCCATTAGACCCAAAATGATGCTTGCGAGTGTTCCGAAGCATTTCGCAAACCTTCCGCTTTTAAAAAGATGCAAAAGTTGTGTTTCAGTCCTGAATGCACTATTTTGGGGTACCGAAGTTGCGAAAATAGTTTCACAACGAAAACGCCCATTCTACTAAATTAGACCCAAAATGATGTTTCAGTGTGTTCCAGAGCATTTCGCAAACCTTCGGAATGTAAAAAGATGCAAAACTTGTGTTTTGGGCCTGAATGCACTATTTCGAGGTACCAAAGTTGCGAAAATGGTTTCATGACGAAAACACCGATTTTACTCCATTAGACCCAAAATGATGTTTGGGATTGTTCCAGAGCATTTCGCAAACCTTCTGCTTTTAAAAACATGCAAAAGTTGTGTTCGGGCCTGAATGCACTATTACGAGGTACCGAAGTTGCGAAAATTATTTCACAACAAAAACACCCATTCTACTCTATTAGACCTAAAATGATGTTTCGGAGTGCTCTAGAGTATTTCGCAAACCTTGGGCTTGTAAAAAGATGCAAAACTTGTGTTTCGGGCCTGAATGCTCAATTTCGGTGTACCGAGGCTGCGAAAATGGCTTCGCAACGAAAACACCCATTCTACTAAATTAGACCCAAAATGAAGTTTCAGTGTGTTCCAGAGCATTTCGCAAACCTTTGGAATGTAAAAAGATGCAAAACTTGTGTTTTGGGCCTGAATGCACTATTTCGTGGTACCAAAGTTGCGAAAATGGTTTCGTGACGAAAACACCGATTTTACTCCATTACACCCAAAATGATGTTTGGGATTGTTCCAGAGCATTTCGCAAACCTTCGGCTTTTAAAAAGATGCAAACGTTGTGTTTCGGGCCTGAATGCACTATTACGGGGTAGCGAAGTTGCGAAAATTATTTCACAACAAAAACACCCATTCTACTCCATTAGACCCAAAATCATGTTTCGGAGTGCTCCGGAGTATTTCGCAAACCTTGGGCTTGTAAAAAGATGCAAAACTTGTGTTTCGGGCCTGAATGCTCAATTTCAGTGTACCGAGGCTGCGAAAATGGCTTCGCAACGAAAACACCCATTCTACTCCATTAGACCCAAAATGATGTTTGCGAGTGTTCCGATGCATTTCGCAAACCTTCCGCTTTTAAAAAGATGCAAAACTTGTGTTTCGGTCCTGAATGCACTATTTTGGGGTACTGAAGTTGCGAAAATAGTTTCACAAGGAAAACACCCATTCTACTAAATTAGACCCAAAATGATGTTTCAGTGTGTTCCAGAGCATTTCGCAAACCTTCAGAATGTAAAAAGATGCAAAACTTGTGTTTTGGGCCTGAATGCAATATTTCGAGGTACCAAAGTTGCGAAAATGGTTTCGTGACGAAAACATCGATTTTACTCCATTAGACCCAAAATGATGTTTGGGATTGTTCCAGAGAATTTCGCAAACCTTCAGCTTTTAAAAAGATGCAAAAGTTGTGTTCGGGCCTGAATGCACTATTACGAGGTACCGAAGTTGCGAAAATTATTTCACAACAAAAACACCCATTCTACTCTATTAGACCTAAAATGATGTTTCGGAGTGCTCTAGAGTATTTCGCAAACCTTGGGCTTGTAAAAAGATGCAAAACTTGTGTTTCGGGCCTGAATGCTCAATTTCGGTGTACCGAGGCTGCGAAAATGGCTTCGCAACGAAAACACCCATTCTACTAAATTAGACCCAAAATGAAGTTTCAGTGTGTTCCAGAGCATTTCGCAAACCTTTGGAATGTAAAAAGATGCAAAACTTGTGTTTTGGGCCTGAATGCACTATTTCGTGGTACCAAAGTTGCGAAAATGGTTTCGTGACGAAAACACCGATTTTACTCCATTACACCCAAAATGATGTTTGGGATTGTTCCAGAGCATTTCGCAAACCTTCGGCTTTTAAAAAGATGCAAACGTTGTGTTTCGGGCCTGAATGCACTATTACGGGGTAGCGAAGTTGCGAAAATTATTTCACAACAAAAACACCCATTCTACTCCATTAGACCCAAAATCATGTTTCGGAGTGCTCCGGAGTATTTCGCAAACCTTGGGCTTGTAAAAAGATGCAAAACTTGTGTTTCGGGCCTGAATGCTCAATTTCAGTGTACCGAGGCTGCGAAAATGGCTTCGCAACGAAAACACCCATTCTACTCCATTAGACCCAAAATGATGTTTGCGAGTGTTCCGATGCATTTCGCAAACCTTCCGCTTTTAAAAAGATGCAAAACTTGTGTTTCGGTCCTGAATGCACTATTTTGGGGTACTGAAGTTGCGAAAATAGTTTCACAAGGAAAACACCCATTCTACTAAATTAGACCCAAAATGATGTTTCAGTGTGTTCCAGAGCATTTCGCAAACCTTCAGAATGTAAAAAGATGCAAAACTTGTGTTTTGGGCCTGAATGCAATATTTCGAGGTATCAAAGTTGCGAAAATGGTTTCGTGACGAAAACATCGATTTTACTCCATTAGACCCAAAATGATGTTTGGGATTGTTCCAGAGAATTTCGCAAACCTTCAGCTTTTAAAAAGATGCAAAAGTTGTGTTTCGGGCCTAAATGCACTATTACGGGGTACCGAAGTTGCGAAAATTATTTCACAACAAAAACACCCATTCTACTCCATTAGACCCAAAATCATGTTTCGGAGTGCTCCGGAGTATTTCGCAAACCTTGGGCTTGTAAAAAGATGCAAAACTTGTGTTTCGGGCCTGAATGCTCAATTTCAGTGTACCGAGGCTGCGAAAATGGCTTCGCAACGAAAACACCCATTCTACTCCATTAGACCCAAAATGATGTTTGCGAGTGTTCCGATGCATTTCGCAAACCTTCCGCTTTTAAAAAGATGCAAAACTTGTGTTTCGGTCCTGAATGCACTATTTTGGGGTACTGAAGTTGCGAAAATAGTTTCACAAGGAAAACACCCATTCTACTAAATTAGACCCAAAATGATGTTTCAGTGTGTTCCAGAGCATTTCGTAAACCTTCAGAATGTAAAAAGATGCAAAACTTGTGTTTTGGGCCTGAATGCACTATTTCGAGGTATCAAAGTTGCGAATATGGTTTCGTGAAGAAAACACCGATTTTACTCCATTAGACCCAAAATGATGTTTGGGATTGTTCCAGAGCATTTCGCAAACCTTCAGCTTTTAAAAAGATGCAAAAGTTGTGTTTCGGGCCTGAATGCACTATTACGGGGTACCGAAGTTGCGAAAATTATTTCACAACAAAAACACCCATTCTACTCCATTAGACCCAAAATCATGTTTCGGAGTGCTCCGGAGTATTTCGCAAACCTTGGGCTTGTAAAAAGATGCAAAACTTGTGTTTCGGGCCTGAATGCTCAATTTCAGTGTACCGAGGCTGCGAAAATGGCTTCGCAACGAAAACACCCATTCTACTCCATTAGACCCAAAATGATGTTTGCGAGTGTTCCGATGCATTTCGCAAACCTTCCGCTTTTAAAAAGATGCAAAACTTGTGTTTCGGTCCTGAATGCACTATTTTGGGGTACTGAAGTTGCGAAAATAGTTTCACAAGGAAAACACCCATTCTACTAAATTAGACCCAAAATGATGTTTCAGTGTGTTCCAGAGCATTTCGTAAACCTTCAGAATGTAAAAAGATGCAAAACTTGTGTTTTGGGCCTGAATGCACTATTTCGAGGTATCAAAGTTGCGAATATGGTTTCGTGAAGAAAACACCGATTTTACTCCATTAGACCCAAAATGATGTTTGGGATTGTTCCAGAGCATTTCGCAAACCTTCAGCTTTTAAAAAGATGCAAAAGTTGTGTTTCGGGCCTGAATGCACTATTACGGGGTACCGAAGTTGCGAAAATTATTTCACAACAAAAACACCCATTCTACTCCATTAGACCCAAAATCATGTTTCGGAGTGCTCCGGAGTATTTCGCAAACCTTGGGCTTGTAAAAAGATGCAAAACTTGTGTTTCGGGACTGAATGCTCAATTTCGGTGTACCGAGGCTGCAAAAATGGCTTCGCAACGAAAACACCCATTCTACTCCATTAGACCCAAAATGATGCTTGCGAGTGTTCCGAAGCATTTCGCAAACCTTCCGCTTTTAAAAAGATGCAAAAGTTGTGTTTCAGTCCTGAATGCACTATTTTGGGGTACCGAAGTTGCGAAAATAGTTTCACAACGAAAACGCCCATTCTACTAAATTAGACCCAAAATGATGTTTCAGTGTGTTCCAGAGCATTTCGCAAACCTTCGGAATGTAAAAAGATGCAAAACTTGTGTTTTGGGCCTGAATGCACTATTTCGAGGTACCAAAGTTGCGAAAATGGTTTCATGACGAAAACACCGATTTTACTCCATTAGACCCAAAATGATGTTTGGGATTGTTCCAGAGCATTTCGCAAACCTTCTGCTTTTAAAAACATGCAAAAGTTGTGTTCGGGCCTGAATGCACTATTACGAGGTACCGAAGTTGCGAAAATTATTTCACAACAAAAACACCCATTCTACTCTATTAGACCTAAAATGATGTTTCGGAGTGCTCTAGAGTATTTCGCAAACCTTGGGCTTGTAAAAAGATGCAAAACTTGTGTTTCGGGCCTGAATGCTCAATTTCGGTGTACCGAGGCTGCGAAAATGGCTTCGCAACGAAAACACCCATTCTACTAAATTAGACCCAAAATGAAGTTTCAGTGTGTTCCAGAGCATTTCGCAAACCTTTGGAATGTAAAAAGATGCAAAACTTGTGTTTTGGGCCTGAATGCACTATTTCGTGGTACCAAAGTTGCGAAAATGGTTTCGTGACGAAAACACCGATTTTACTCCATTACACCCAAAATGATGTTTGGGATTGTTCCAGAGCATTTCGCAAACCTTCGGCTTTTAAAAAGATGCAAACGTTGTGTTTCGGGCCTGAATGCACTATTACGGGGTAGCGAAGTTGCGAAAATTATTTCACAACAAAAACACCCATTCTACTCCATTAGACCCAAAATCATGTTTCGGAGTGCTCCGGAGTATTTCGCAAACCTTGGGCTTGTAAAAAGATGCAAAACTTGTGTTTCGGGCCTGAATGCTCAATTTCAGTGTACCGAGGCTGCGAAAATGGCTTCGCAACGAAAACACCCATTCTACTCCATTAGACCCAAAATGATGTTTGCGAGTGTTCCGATGCATTTCGCAAACCTTCCGCTTTTAAAAAGATGCAAAACTTGTGTTTCGGTCCTGAATGCACTATTTTGGGGTACTGAAGTTGCGAAAATAGTTTCACAAGGAAAACACCCATTCTACTAAATTAGACCCAAAATGATGTTTCAGTGTGTTCCAGAGCATTTCGCAAACCTTCAGAATGTAAAAAGATGCAAAACTTGTGTTTTGGGCCTGAATGCAATATTTCGAGGTATCAAAGTTGCGAAAATGGTTTCGTGACGAAAACATCGATTTTACTCCATTAGACCCAAAATGATGTTTGGGATTGTTCCAGAGAATTTCGCAAACCTTCAGCTTTTAAAAAGATGCAAAAGTTGTGTTTCGGGCCTAAATGCACTATTACGGGGTACCGAAGTTGCGAAAATTATTTCACAACAAAAACACCCATTCTACTCCATTAGACCCAAAATCATGTTTCGGAGTGCTCCGGAGTATTTCGCAAACCTTGGGCTTGTAAAAAGATGCAAAACTTGTGTTTCGGGCCTGAATGCTCAATTTCAGTGTACCGAGGCTGCGAAAATGGCTTCGCAACGAAAACACCCATTCTACTCCATTAGACCCAAAATGATGTTTGCGAGTGTTCCGATGCATTTCGCAAACCTTCCGCTTTTAAAAAGATGCAAAACTTGTGTTTCGGTCCTGAATGCACTATTTTGGGGTACTGAAGTTGCGAAAATAGTTTCACAAGGAAAACACCCATTCTACTAAATTAGACCCAAAATGATGTTTCAGTGTGTTCCAGAGCATTTCGTAAACCTTCAGAATGTAAAAAGATGCAAAACTTGTGTTTTGGGCCTGAATGCACTATTTCGAGGTATCAAAGTTGCGAATATGGTTTCGTGAAGAAAACACCGATTTTACTCCATTAGACCCAAAATGATGTTTGGGATTGTTCCAGAGCATTTCGCAAACCTTCAGCTTTTAAAAAGATGCAAAAGTTGTGTTTCGGGCCTGAATGCACTATTACGGGGTACCGAAGTTGCGAAAATTATTTCACAACAAAAACACCCATTCTACTCCATTAGACCCAAAATCATGTTTCGGAGTGCTCCGGAGTATTTCGCAAACCTTGGGCTTGTAAAAAGATGCAAAACTTGTGTTTCGGGCCTGAATGCTCAATTTCAGTGTACCGAGGCTGCGAAAATGGCTTCGCAACGAAAACACCCATTCTACTCCATTAGACCCAAAATGATGTTTGCGAGTGTTCCGATGCATTTCGCAAACCTTCCGCTTTTAAAAAGATGCAAAACTTGTGTTTCGGTCCTGAATGCACTATTTTGGGGTACTGAAGTTGCGAAAATAGTTTCACAAGGAAAACACCCATTCTACTAAATTAGACCCAAAATGATGTTTCAGTGTGTTCCAGAGCATTTCGTAAACCTTCAGAATGTAAAAAGATGCAAAACTTGTGTTTTGGGCCTGAATGCACTATTTCGAGGTATCAAAGTTGCGAATATGGTTTCGTGAAGAAAACACCGATTTTACTCCATTAGACCCAAAATGATGTTTGGGATTGTTCCAGAGCATTTCGCAAACCTTCAGCTTTTAAAAAGATGCAAAAGTTGTGTTTCGGGCCTGAATGCACTATTACGGGGTACCGAAGTTGCGAAAATTATTTCACAACAAAAACACCCATTCTACTCCATTAGACCCAAAATCATGTTTCGGAGTGCTCCGGAGTATTTCGCAAACCTTGGGCTTGTAAAAAGATGCAAAACTTGTGTTTCGGGACTGAATGCTCAATTTCGGTGTACCGAGGCTGCAAAAATGGCTTCGCAACGAAAACACCCATTCTACTCCATTAGACCCAAAATGATGCTTGCGAGTGTTCCGAAGCATTTCGCAAACCTTCCGCTTTTAAAAAGATGCAAAAGTTGTGTTTCAGTCCTGAATGCACTATTTTGGGGTACCGAAGTTGCGAAAATAGTTTCACAACGAAAACGCCCATTCTACTAAATTAGACCCAAAATGATGTTTCAGTGTGTTCCAGAGCATTTCGCAAACCTTCGGAATGTAAAAAGATGCAAAACTTGTGTTTTGGGCCTGAATGCACTATTTCGAGGTACCAAAGTTGCGAAAATGGTTTCATGACGAAAACACCGATTTTACTCCATTAGACCCAAAATGATGTTTGGGATTGTTCCAGAGCATTTCGCAAACCTTCTGCTTTTAAAAACATGCAAAAGTTGTGTTCGGGCCTGAATGCACTATTACGAGGTACCGAAGTTGCGAAAATTATTTCACAACAAAAACACCCATTCTACTCTATTAGACCTAAAATGATGTTTCGGAGTGCTCTAGAGTATTTCGCAAACCTTGGGCTTGTAAAAAGATGCAAAACTTGTGTTTCGGGCCTGAATGCTCAATTTCGGTGTACCGAGGCTGCGAAAATGGCTTCGCAACGAAAACACCCATTCTACTAAATTAGACCCAAAATGAAGTTTCAGTGTGTTCTAGAGCATTTCGCAAACCTTTGGAATGTAAAAAGATGCAAAACTTGTGTTTTGGGCCTGAATGCACTATTTCGTGGTACCAAAGTTGCGAAAATGGTTTCGTGACGAAAACACCGATTTTACTCCATTACACCCAAAATGATGTTTGGGATTGTTCCAGAGCATTTCGCAAACCTTCGGCTTTTAAAAAGATGCAAACGTTGTGTTTCGGGCCTAAATGCACTATTACGGGGTAGCGAAGTTGCGAAAATTATTTCACAACAAAAACACCCATTCTACTCCATTAGACCCAAAATCATGTTTCGGAGTGCTCCGGAGTATTTCGCAAACCTTGGGCTTGTAAAAAGATGCAAAACTTGTGTTTCGGGCCTGAATGCTCAATTTCAGTGTACCGAGGCTGCGAAAATGGCTTCGCAACGAAAACACCCATTCTACTCCATTAGACCCAAAATGATGTTTGCGAGTGTTCCGATGCATTTCGCAAACCTTCCGCTTTTAAAAAGATGCAAAACTTGTGTTTCGGTCCTGAAAGCACTATTTTGGGGTTCTGAAGTTGCGAAAATAGTTTCACAAGGAAAACACCCATTCTACTAAATTAGACCCAAAATGATGTTTCAGTGTGTTCCAGAGCATTTCGCAAACCTTCAGAATGTAAAAAGATGCAAAACTTGTGTTTTGGGCCTGAATGCACTATTTCGAGGTATCAAAGTTGCGAAAATGGTTTCGTGACGAAAACACCGATTTTACTCCATTAGACCCAAAATGATGTTTGGGATTGTTCCAGAGCATTTCGCAAACCTTCAGCTTTTAAAAAGATGCAAAAGTTGTGTTTCGGGCCTGAATGCACTATTACGGGGTACCGAAGTTGCGAAAATTATTTCACAACAAAAACACCCATTCTACTCCCTTAGACCCAAAATCATGTTTCGGAGTGCTCCGGAGTATTTCGCAAACCTTGGGCTTGTAAAAAGATGCAAAACTTGTGTTTCGGGCCTGAATGCTCAATTTCAGTGTACCGAGGCTGCGAAAATGGCTTCGCAACGAAAACACCCATTCTACTCCATTAGACCCAAAATGATGTTTGCGAGTGTTCCGATGCATTTCGCAAACCTTCCACTTTTAAAAAGATGCAAAACTTGTGTTTCGGTCCTGAATGCACTATTTTGGGGTACCGAAGTTGCGAAAATAGTTTCACAAGGAAAACGCCCATTCTACTAAATTAGACCCAAAATGATGTTTCAGTGTGTTCCAGAGCATTTCGCAAACCTTCAGAATGTAAAAAGATGCAAAACTTGTGTTTTGGGCCTGAATGCACTATTTCGAGGTATCAAAGTTGCGAAAATGGTTTCGTGACGAAAACACCGATTTTACTCCATTAGACCCAAAATGATGTTTGGGATTGTTCCAGAGCGTTTCGCAAACCTTCTGCTTTTAAAAAGATGCAAAAGTTGTGTTTCGGGCCTGAGTGCACTATTACGGGGTACCGAAGTTGCGAAAATTATTTCACAACAAAAACACCCATTCTACTCCATTAGACCCAAAATCATGTTTCGGAGTGCTCCGGAGTATTTCGCAAACCTTGGGCTTGTAAAAAGATGCAAAACTTGTGTTTCGGGACTGAATGCTCAATTTCGGTGTACCGAGGCTGCAAAAATGGCTTCGCAACGAAAACACCCATTCTACTCCATTAGACCCAAAATGATGCTTGTGAGTGTTCCGAAGCATTTCGCAAACCTTCCGCTTTTAAAAAGATGCAAAAGTTGTGTTTCAGTCCTGAATGCACTATTTTGGGGTACCGAAGTTGCGAAAATAGTTTCACAACGAAAACGCCCATTCTACTAAATTAGACCCAAAATGATGTTTCATTGTGTTCCAGAGCATTTCGCAAACCTTCGGAATGTAAAAAGATGCAAAACTTGTGTTTTGGGCCTGAATGCACTATTTCGAGGTACCAAAGTTGCGAAAATGGTTTCATGACGAAAACACCGATTTTACTCCATTAGACCCAAAATGATGTTTTTGATTGTTCCAGAGCATTTCGCAAACCTTCTGCTTTTAAAAACATGCAAAAGTTGTGTTCGGGCCTGAATGGACTATTACGAGGTACCGAAGTTGCGAAAATTATTTCACAACAAAAACACCCATTCTACTCTATTAGACCTAAAATAATGTTTCGGAGTGCTCTGGAGTATTTCGCAAACCTTGGGCTTGTAAAAAGATGCAAAACTTGTGTTTCGGGCCTGAATGCTCAATTTCGGTGTACCGAGGCTGCGAAAATGGCTTCGCAACGAAAACACCCATTCTACTAAATTAGACCCAAAATGAAGTTTCAGTGTGTTCCAGAGCATTTCGCAAATCTTTGGAATGTAAAAAGATGCAAAACTTGTGTTTTGGGCCTGAATGCACTATTTCGAGGTACCAAAGTTGCGAAAATGGTTTCGTGACGAAAACACCGATTTTACTCCATTAGACCCAAAATGATGTTTGGGATTGTTCCAGAGCATTTCGCAAACCTTCAGCTTTTAAAAAGATGCAAAAGTTGTGTTCGGGCCTGAATGCACTATTACGGTGTACCGAAGTTGCGAAAATTATTTCACAACAAAAACACCCATTCTACTCCATTAGACCCAAAATGATGTTTCGGAGTGCTCCGGAGTATTTCGCAAACCTTCAGATTTTAAAAAGATGCAAAAGTTGTGTTTCGGGCCTGAATGCACTATTACGGGGTACCGAAGTTGCGAAAATTATTTCACAACAAAAACACCCATTCTACTCCATTAGACCCAAAATCATGTTTCGGAGTGCTCCGGAGTATTTCGCAAACCTTGGGCTTGTAAAAAGATGCAAAACTTGTGTTTCGGGCCTGAATGCACAATTTCGGTGTACCGAGGCTGCGAAAATGGCTTCGCAACGAAAACACCCATTCTACTCCATTAGACCCAAAATGATGTTTGCGAGTGTTCCGATGCATTTCGCAAACCTTCCGCTTTTAAAAAGATGCAAAAGTTGTGTTTCGGTCCTGAATGCACTATTTTGGGGCACCGAAGTTGCGAAAATAGTTTCACAATGAAAACACCCATTCTACTAAATTAGACCAAAAATGATGTTTTAGTGTGTTCCAGAGCATTTCGCAAACCTTCGGAATGTAAAAAGATGCAAAACTTGTGTTTTGGGCATGAATGCACTATTTCGAGGTACCAAAGTTGCGAAAATGGTTTCGTGACGAAAACACCGATTTTACTCTATTAGACCCAAAATGGTGTTTGGGATTGTTCCAGAGCATTTCGCAAACCTTCAGCTTTTAAAAAGATGCAAAAGTTGTGTTTCGGGCCTGAATGCACTATTACGGGGTACCGAAGTTGCGAAAATTATTTCACAACAAAAACACCCATTCTACTCCATTAGACCCAAAATGATGTTTCGGAGTGCTCCGGAGTATTTCGCAAACCTTGGGCTTGTAAAAAGATGCTAAACTTGTGTTTCGGGCCTGAATGCTCAATTTCGTTGTACCGAGGCTGCGAAAATGGCTTCGCAATGAAAACACCCATTCTTCTCCATTAGACCCAAAATGATGCTTGCTAGTGTTCTGAAGCATTTCGCAACCCTCCGCTTTTAAAAAGATGCAAAAGTTGTGTTTCGGTCCTGAATGCACTATTTTGGGGTACCGAAGTTGCGAAAATGGTTTCGCAATTAAAACACCCATTCTAATAAATTAGACCCAAAATGATGTTTCAATGTGTTCCAGAGCATTTCGCAAATCTTCGGAATATAAAAAGATGCAAAACTTGTGTTTTGGGCCTGAATGCACTATTTCGAGGTACCGAAGTTGCGAAATTGGTTTCGTGACGAAAACACTGATTTTACTCCATTAGACCCAAAATGATGTTTGGGATTGTTCTAGAGCATTTCGCAAACCTTCAGCTTTTAAAAAGATGCAAAACTTGTGTTTCGGGACTGAATGCACAATTACGGGGTACCCAAGTTGCGAAAATTATTTCACAACAAAAACACCCATTCTACTCCATTAGACCCAAAATGATATTTCGGAGTGCTCCGGAGTATTTCGCAATCCTTGGGCTTGTAAAAAGATGCAAAACTTGTGTTTCGGGCCTGAATGCACAATTTTGGTGTACCGAGGTTGCGAAAATGGCTTCGCAACGAAAACACCCATTCTACTCCATTAGACCCAAAATGATGCTTGCGAGTGTTCCGATGCATTTCGCAAACCTTCCGCTTTTAAAAAGATGCAAAAGTTGCGTTTCGGTCGTGAATGCACTATGTTGGGGTACCGAAGTTGCGAAAATGGTTTCACAACGAAAACACCCATTCTACTAAATTAGACCCAAAATGAAGTTTCAGTGTGTTCCAGATAATTTCGCAAACCTTTGGAATGTAAAAAGATGCAAAACTTGTGTTTTGGGCATGAATGCACTATTTCGAGGTACCAATGTTGCGAAAATGGTTTCGTGACAAAAACACCGATTTTACTCTATTAGACCCAAAATGATGTTTGGGATTGTTCCAGAGCATTTCGCAAACCTTCAGCTTTTAAAAAGATGCAAAAGTTGTGTTTCGGGCCTGAATGCACTATTACGGGGTACCGAAGTTGCGAAAATTATTTCACAATAAAAACACCCATTCTACTCCATTAGACCCAAAATGATGTTTCGGAGTGCTCCGGAGTATTTCGCAAACCTTGGGCTGGTAAAAAGATGCAAAACTTGTGTTTCGGGCCTGAATGCACAATTTCGGTGTACCGAGGTTGCGAAAATGGCTTCGCAACGAAAACACCCATTCTACTCCATTAGACCCAAAATGATGCTTGTGAGTGTTCCGAAGCATTTCGCAACCCTCCGCTTTTAAAAAGATGCAAAAGTTGTGTTTCGGTCCTGAATGCACTATTTTGGGGTACCGAAGTTGCGAAAATGGTTTCACAACGAAAACACCCATTCTAATAAATTAGACCCAAAATGATGTTTCAATGCGTTCCAGAGCGTTTCGCAAATCTTCGGAATATAAAAAGATGCAAAACTTGTGTTTTGGGCCTGAATGCACTATTTCGAGGTACCGAAGTTGCGAAAATGGTTTCGTGACGAAAACACCGATTTTACTCCATTAGACCCAAAATGATGTTTGGGATTGTTCTAGAGCATTTCGCAAACCTTCAGCTTTTAAAAAGATGCAAAACTTGTGTTTCGGGCCTGAATGCACAATTACGGGGTACCCAAGTTGCGAAAATTATTTCACAACAAAAACACCCATTCTACTCCATTAGACCCAAAATGATGTTTCGGAGTGCTCCGGAGTATTTCGCAAACCTTGGGCTTGTAAAAAGATGCAAAACTTGTGTTTCGGGCCTGAATGCACAATTTTGGTGTACCGAGGTTGCGAAAATGACTTCGTAACGAAAACACCCATTCTACTCCATTAGACCCAAAATGATGTTTTCGAGTGTTCCGAAGCATTTCGCAAACCTTCCGCTTTTAAAAAGATGCAAAAGTTGTGTTTCGGTCCTTAATGCACTATTTTGGGGTACCGAAGTTGCGAAAACGGTTTCATAACGAAAACACCCATTCTACTAAATTAGACCCAAAATGATGTTTCAGTGTGTTCCAGAGCATTTCGCAAACCTTTGGAATGTAAAAAGGTGCAAAACTTGTGTTTTGGGCCTGAATGCACTATTTCGAGGTACCGAAGTTGCGAAAATGGTTTCGTGATGAAAACACCGATTTTACTCCATTAGACCCAAAATGATGTTTGGGATTGTTCCAGAGCATTTCGCAAACCTTCAGCTTTTAGAAAGATGCAAAAGTTGTGTTTCGGGCCTGAATGCACTATTACGAGGTACCGAAGTTGCGAAAATTATTTCACAACAAAAACACCCATTCTACTCTATTAGACCCAAAATGATGTTTCGGAGTGCTCCGGAGTATTTCGCAAACCTTGCGCTTGTAAAAAGATGCAAAACTTGTGTTTCGGGCCTGAATGCTCAATTTCGGTGTACCGAGGCTGCGAAAATGGCTTCGCAACGAAAACACCCATTCTACTAAATTAGACCCAAAATTATGCTTGCGAGTGTTCCGAAGCATTTCGCAAACCTTCCGCTTTTAAAAAGATGCAAAAGTTTTGTTTCGGTACTGAATGCAATATTTAGGGGTACCGAAGTTGCGGAAATGGTTTCACAACGAAAACACCCATTCGACTAAATTAGACATAAAATGATGTTTCAGTGTGTTCCAGAGCATTTCGCAAACCTTCGGAATGTAAAAAGATGCAAAACTTGTGTTTTGGGCCTGAATGCACTATTTCGAGGTACCAAAGTTGCGAAAATGGTTTCGTCACGAAAACACCGATTTTACTACATTAGACCCAAAATCATGTTTGGGATTGTTCCAGAGCTTTTCGCAAACCTTCAGCTTTTAAAAAGATGCAAAAGTTGTTTTTCCGGCCTGAATGCACTATTACGGGGTACCGAAGTTGCGAAAATTATTTCACAACAAAAACACCCATTCTACTCCATTAGACCCAAAATGATGTTTCGGAGTGCTCCGGAGTATTTCGCAAACCTTGGGCTTGTAAAAAGATGCAAAACTTGTGTTTCGGGCCTGAATGCACAATTTCGGTGTACCGAGGCTGCGAAAATGGCTTCGCAACGAAAACACCCATTCTACTCCATTAGACCCAAAATGATGTTTGCGAGTGTTCCGATGCATTTCGCAAACCTTCCGCTTTTAAAAAGATGCAAAAGTTGTGTTTCGGTCGTGAATGCAATATTTTCGGGTACCGAAGTTGCGAAAATGTTTTCACAACGAAAACACCCATTCTACTAAATTACACCCAAAATGATGTTTCAGTGTGTTCCAGAGCATTTCTCAAACCTTCGGAATGTAAAAAGATGCAAAACTTATGTTTTGGGCCTGAATGCACTATTTCGAGGTACCAAAGTTGCGAAAATGGTTTCGTGACGAAAACACCGATTTTACTCCATTAGACCCAAAATGATGTTTGGGATTGTTCAAGATTATTTCGCAAACCTTCAGCTTTTAAAAAGATGCAAAAGTTGTGTTCGGGCCTGAATACACTATTACGGGGTACCGAAGTTGCGAAAATTATTTCACAACAAAAACACCCATTCTACTCCATTAGACCCAAAATGATGTTTCGGAGTGCTCCAGAGTATTTCGCAAACCTTGGGCTTGTAAAAAGATGCAAAACTTGTGTTACGGGCCTGAATGCACAATTTCGGTGTACCGAGGCTGCGAAAATCGCTTCGCAACGAAAACACCCATTCTACTCCATTTGACCCAAAATGATGCTTACGAGTGTTCCGAAGCATTTCGCAAACCTTCTGCTTTTAAAAAGATGCAAAAGTTGTGTTTCGGTCCTGAATGCACTATTTTGGGGTACCGAAGTTGCGAAAATGGTTTCACAACGAAAACACCCATTCTACTAAATTAGACCCAAAATGATGTTTCAGTGTGTTCCAGAGCATTTCGCAGACCTTAGGAATGTAAAAAGATGCAAAACTTGTGTTTTGGGCCTGAATGCACTATTTCGAGGTACCAAAGTTGCGAAAATGGTTTCGTGACAAAAACACCGATTTTACTCCATTAGACCCAAAATGATGTTTGGGATTGTTCCAGAGCATTTCGCAAACCTTCAGCTTTTAAAAAGATGCAAAAGTTGTGTTTCGGGCCTGAATGCACTATTACGGGGTACCGAAGTTGCGAAAATTATTTCACAACAAAAACACCCATTCTACTCCATTTGACCCAAAATTATGTTTCGGAGTGCTCCGGAGTATTTCGCAAACCTTGGGCTTGTAAAAAGATGCAAAACTTGTGTTACGGGCCTGAATGCACAATTTCGGTGTACCGAGGCTGCGAAAATCGCTTCGCAACGAAAACACCCATTCTACTCCATTTGACCCAAAATGATGCTTACGAGTGTTCCGAAGCATTTCGCAAACCTTCCGCTTTTAAAAAGATGCAAAAGTTGTGTTTCGGTCCTGAATGCACTATTTTGGGGTACCGAACTTGCGAAAATGGTTTCACAACGAAAACACCCATTCTACTAAATTAGACCCAAAATGATGTTTCAGTGTGTTCCAGAGCATTTCGCAGACCTTAGGAATGTAAAAAGATGCAAAACTTGTGTTTTGGGCCTGAATGCACTATTTCGAGGTACCAAAGTTGCCAAAATGGTTTCGTGACAAAAACACCGACTTTACTCCATTAGACCCAAAATGATGTTTGGGATTGTTCCAGAGCATTTCGCAAACCTTCAGCTTTTAAAAAGATGCAAAAGTTGTGTTTCGGGCCTAAATGCACTATTACAGGGTACCGAAGTTGCGAAAATTATTTCACAACAAAAACACCCATTCTACTCCATTTGACCCAAAATGATGTTTCGGAGTGCTCCGGAGTATTTCGCAAACCTTGGGCTTGTAAAAAGATGCAAAACTTGTGTTTCGGGCCTGAATGCACAATTTCGGTGTACCGAGGCTGCGAAAATGGCTTCGCAACGAAAACACCCATTCTACTCCATTTGACCCAAAATGATGCTTACGCGTGTTCCGAAGCATTTCGCAAACCTTCCGCTTTTAAAAAGATGCAAAAGTTGTGTTTCGGTCGTGAATGCAATATTTTCGGGTACCGCAGTTGCGAAAATGTTTTCACAATGAAAACACCCATTCTACTAAATTAGATCCAAAATGATGTTTCAGTGTGTTCCAGAGCATTTCGCAAACCTTCGGAATGTAAAAAGATGCAAAACTTGTGTTTTGGGCCTGAATGCACTATTTCGAGGTACCAAAGTTGCGAAAATGGTTTCGTGACGAAAACACCGATTTTACTCCATTAGACCCAAAATGATGTTTGGGATTGTTCCAGAGCATTTCGCAAACCTTCAGCTTTTAGAAAGATGCAAAAGTTGTGTTTCGGGCCTGAATGCACTATTACGAGGTACCGAAGTTGCGAAAATTATTTCACAACAAAAACACCCATTCTACTCTATTAGACCCAAAATGATGTTTCGGAATGCTCCGGAGTATTTCGCAAACCTTGGGCTTGTAAAAAGATGCAAAACTTGTGTTTCGGGCCTGAATGCTCAATTTCGGTGTACCGAGGCTGCGAAAATGGCTTCGCAACGAAAACACCCATTCTACTAAATTAGACCCAAAATTATGCTTGCGAGTGTTCCGAAGCATTTCGCAAACCTTCCGCTTTTAAAAAGATGCAAAAGTTTTGTTTCGGTACTGAATGCAATATTTAGGGGTACCGAAGTTGCGGAAATGGTTTCACAACGAAAACACCCATTCGACTAAATTAGACATAAAATGATGTTTCAGTGTGTTCCAGAGCATTTCGCAAACCTTCGGAATGTAAAAAGATGCAAAACTTGTGTTTTGGGCCTGAATGCACTATTTCGAGGTACCAAAGTTGCGAAAATGGTTTCGTCACGAAAACACCGATTTTACTACATTAGACCCAAAATCATGTTTGGGATTGTTCCAGAGCTTTTCGCAAACCTTCAGCTTTTAAAAAGATGCAAAAGTTGTTTTTCCGGCCTGAATGCACTATTACGGGGTACCGAAGTTGCGAAAATTATTTCACAACAAAAACACCCATTCTACTCCATTAGACCCAAAATGATGTTTCGGAGTGCTCCGGAGTATTTCGCAAACCTTGGGCTTGTAAAAATATGCAAAACTTGTGTTTCGGGCCTGAATGCACAATTTCGGTGTACCGAGGCTGCGAAAATGGCTTCGCAACGAAAACACCCATTCTACTCCATTAGACCCAAAATGATGTTTGCGAGTGTTCCGATGCATTTCGCAAACCTTCCGCTTTTAAAAAGATGCAAAAGTTGTGTTTCGGTCGTGAATGTAATATTTTCGGGTACCGAAGTTGCGAAAATGTTTTCACAACGAAAACACCCATTCTACTAAATTACACCCAAAATGATGTTTCAGTGTGTTCCAGAGCATTTCTCAAACCTTCGGAATGTAAAAAGATGCAAAACTTATGTTTTGGGCCTGAATGCACTATTTCGAGGTACCAAAGTTGTGAAAATGGTTTCGTGACGAAAACACCGATTTTACTCCATTAGACCCAAAATGATGTTTGGGATTGTTCAAGATTATTTCGCAAACCTTCAGCTTTTAAAAAGATGCAAAAGTTGTGTTCGGGCCTGAATACACTATTACGGGGTACCGAAGTTGCGAAAATTATTTCACAACAAAAACACCCATTCTACTCCATGAGACCCAAAATGATGTTTCGGAGTGCTCCAGAGTATTTCGCAAACCTTGGGCTTGTAAAAAGATGCAAAACTTGTGTTACGGGCCTGAATGCACAATTTCGGTGTACCGAGGCTGCGAAAATCGCTTCGCAACGAAAACACCCATTCTACTCCATTTGACCCAAAATGATGCTTACGAGTGTTCCGAAGCATTTCGCAAACCTTCTGCTTTTAAAAAGATGCAAAAGTTGTGTTTCGGTCCTGAATGCACTATTTTGGGGTACCGAAGTTGCGAAAATGGTTTCACAACGAAAACACCCATTCTACTAAATTAGACCCAAAATGATGTTTCAGTGTGTTCCAGAGCATTTCGCAGACCTTAGGAATGTAAAAAGATGCAAAACTTGTGTTTTGGGCCTGAATGCACTATTTCGAGGTACCAAAGTTGCGAAAATGGTTTCGTGACAAAAACACCGATTTTACTCCATTAGACCCAAAATGATGTTTGGGATTGTTCCAGAGCATTTCGCAAACCTTCAGCTTTTAAAAAGATGCAATAGTTGTGTTTCGGGCCTGAATGCACTATTACGGGGTACCGAAGTTGCGAAAATTATTTCACAACAAAAACACCCATTCTACTCCATTTGACCCAAAATTATGTTTCGGAGTGCTCCGGAGTATTTCGCAAACCTTGGGCTTGTAAAAAGATGCAAAACTTGTGTTACGGGCCTGAATGCACAATTTCGGTGTACCGAGGCTGCGAAAATCGCTTCGCAACGAAAACACCCATTCTACTCCATTTGACCCAAAATGATGCTTACGAGTGTTCCGAAGCATTTCGCAAACCTTCCGCTTTTAAAAAGATGCAAAAGTTGTGTTTCGGTCCTGAATGCACTATTTTGGGGTACCGAAGTTGCGAAAATGGTTTCACAACGAAAACACCCATTCTACTCCATTAGACCCAAAATGATGTTTGGGATTATTCCAGAGCATTTCGCAAACCTTCAGCTTTTAAAAAGATGCAAAAGTTGTGTTCGGGCCTGAATGCACTATTAAGGGGTACCGAAGTTGCGAAAATTATTTCACAACAAAAACACCCATTCTACTCCATTTGACCCAAAATGATGTTTCGGAGTGCTCCGGAGTATTTCGCAAACCTTGGGCTTGTAAAAAGATGCAAAACTTGTGTTTCGGGCCTGAATGCACAATTTCGGTGTACCGAGGCTGCGAAAATCGCTTCGCAACGAAAACACCCATTCTACTCCATTTGACCCAAAATGATGCTTACGAGTGTTCCGAAGCATTTCGCAAACCTTCCGCTTTTAAAAAGATGCAAAAGTTGTGTTTCGGTCCTGAATGCACTATTTTAGGGTACCGAAGTTGCGAAAATGGTTTCACAACGAAAACACCCATTCTACTAAATTAGACCCAAAATGATGTTTCAGTGTGTTCCAGAGCATTTCGCAGACCTTAGGAATGTAAAAAGATGCAAAACTTGTGTTTTGGGCCTGAATGCACTATTTCGAGGTACCAAAGTTGCGAAAATGATTTCGTGACGAAAACACCGATTTTACTCCATTAGACCCAAAATGATGTTTGGGATTGTTCCAGAGCATCTCGCAAACCTTCAGCTTTTAAAAAGATGCAAAAGTTGTGTTTCGGGCCTGAATGCACTATTACGGGGTACCGAAGTTGCGAAAATTATTTCACAACAAAAACACCCATTCTACTCCATTAGACCCAAAATGATGTTTCGGAGTGCTCCGGAGTATTTCGTAAACCTTGGGCTTGTAAAAAGATGCAAAACTTGTGTTTCAGGCCCGAATTCACAATTTCGGTGTACCGAGGTTGCGAAAATGGCTTCGCAACGAAAACACCCATTCTACTCCATTAGACCCAAAATGATGTTTGCGAGTGTTCCGAAGCATTTCGCAAACCTTCCGCTTTTAAAAAGATCCAAAAGTTGCGTTTCGGTCCTGAATGCAATATTTTGGGGTACCGAAGTTGCGAAAATGGTTTCACAACGAAAACACACATTCTACTAAATTAGACCCAAAATGATGTTTCAGTGTGTTCCAGAGCATTTCGCAGACCTTAGGAATGTAAAAAGATGCAAAACTTGTGTTTTGGGCCTGAATGCACTATTTCGAGGTACCAAAGTTGCGAAAATGGTTTCGTGACGAAAACACCGATTTTACTCCATTAGACCTAAAATGATGTTTGGGATTGTTCGAGAGCATTTCGCAAACCTTCAGCTTTTAAAAACATGCAAAAGTAGTGTTCGGGCCTGAATGCACTATTACGGGGTACCGAAGTTGCGAAAATTATTTCACAACAAAAACACCCATTCTACTCCATTAGACCCAAAATGATGTTTCGGAGTGCTCCGGAGTATTCCGCAAACCTTGGGCTTGTAAAAAGATGCAAAACTTGTGTTTCGGGCCTGAATGCACAATTTCGGTGTACCGAGGCTGCGAAAATGGCTTCGCAACGAAAACACCCAGTCTACTCCATTTGACCCAAAATGATGCTTACGCGTGTTCCGAAGCATTTCGCAAACCTTCCGCTTTTAAAAAGATGCAAAAGTTGTGTTTCGGTCCTGAATGCACTATTTTGGGGTACCGCAGTTGCGAAAATGGTTTCACAATGAAAACACCCATTCTACTAAATTAGATCCAAAATGATGTTTCAGTGTGTTCCAGAGCATTTCGCAAACCTTCGGAATGTAAAAAGATGCAAAACTTGTGTTTTGGGCCTGAATGCACTATTTCGAGGTACCAAAGTTGCGAAAATGGTTTTGTGACGAAAACACCGATTTTACTCCATTAGACCCAAAATGATGTTTGGGATTGTTCCAGAGCATTTCGCAAACCTTCAGCTTTTAAAAAGATGCAAAAGTTGTGTTCGGGCCTGAATACACTATTACGGGGTACCGAAGTTGCGAAAATTATTTCACAACAAAAACACCCATTCTACTCCATTAGACCCAAAATGATGTTTCGGAGTGCTCCGGAGTATTTCGCAAACCTTGGGCTTGTAAAAAGATGCAAAACTTGTGTTTTAGGCCCGAATGCACAATTTCGGTGTACCGAGGTTGCGAAAATGGCTTCGCATCGAAAATACCCATTCTACTCCATTAGACCCAAAATGATGTTTGCGAGTGTTCCGAAGTATTTCGCAAACCTTCCGCTTTTAAAAAGATGCAAAAGTTGCGTTTCGGTCCTGAATGCAATATTTTGGTGTACCGAAGTTGCGAAAATGGTTTCACAACAAAAACACCCAGTCTACTAAATTAGACCCAAAATGATGTTTCAGTGTGTTCCAGAGCATTTCGCAAACCTTCGGAATGTAAAAAGATGCAAAACTTGTGTTTTGGGCCTGAATGCACTATTTCGAGGTACCAAAGTTGCGAAAATGGTTTCGTGACGAAAACACCGATTTTACTCCATTAGACCCATAATGATGTTTGGGATTGTTCCAGAGCATTTCGCAAACCTTCAGCTTTTAAAAAGATGCAAAAGTTGTGTTCGGGCCTGAATACACTATTACGGGGTACCGAAGTTGTGAAAATTATTTCACAACAAAAACACCCATTCTACTCCATTAGACCCAAAATGATGTTTCGGAGTGCTCCGGAGTATTTCGCAAACCTTGGGCTTGTAAAAAGATGCAAAACTTGTGTTTCAGGCCCGAATGCACAATTTTGGTGTACCGAGGTTGCGAAAATGGCTTCGCAACGAAAACACCCATTCCACTCCATTAGACCCAAAATGATGTTTGCGAGTGTTCCGAAGCATTTCGCAAACCTTCCGCTTTTAAAAAGATGCAAAAGTTGTGTTTCGGTCCTGAATGCAATATTTTGGGGTACCGAAGTTGCGAAAATGGTTTCACAACGAAAACACCCATTCTACTAAAATAGACCCAAAATGATGTTTCAGTGTGTTCCAGAGCATTTCGCAAACCTTAGGAATGTAAAAAGATGCAAAACTTGTGTTTTGGGCCTGAATGCACTATTTCGAGGTACCAAAGTTGCGAAAATGGTTTCGTGACGAAAACACCGATTTTACTCCATTAGACCCAAAATGATGTTTGGGATTGTTGCAGAGCATTTCGCAAACCTTCAGCTTTTAAAAAGATGCAAAAGTTGTGTTCGGGCCTGAATGTACTATTACGGGGTACCGAAGTTGCGAAAATTATTTCACAACAAAAACACCCATTCTACTCCATTAGACCCAAAATGATGTTTCGGAGTGCTCCGGAGTATTTCGCAAACCTTGGGCTTGTAAAAAGATGCAAAACTTGTGTTACGGGCCTGAATGCACAATTTCGGTGTACCGAGGCTGCGAAAATGGCTTCGAACGAAAACACCCATTCTACTCCATTTGACCCAAAATGATGCTTACGAGTGTTCCGAAGCATTTCGCAAACCTTCCGCTTTTAAAAAGATGCAAAAGTTGTGTTTCGGTCCTGAATGCACTATTTTGGGGTACCGAAGTTGCGAAAATGGTTTCACAATGAAAACACCCATTCTACTAAATTAGACCCAAAATGATGTTTCAGTGTGTTCCAGAGCATTTCGCAAACCTTCGGAATGTAAAAAGATGCAAAACTTGTGTTTTGGGCCTGAATGCACTATTTCGAGGTACCAAAGTTGCGAAAATGGTTTCGTGACGAAAACACCGATTTTACTCCATTAGACCCAAAATGATGTTTGGGATTGTTCCAGAGCATTTCGCAAACCTTCAGCTTTTAAAAAGATGCAAAAGTTGTGTTCGGGCCTGAATGCACTATTACGGGGTACCGAAGTTGCGAAAATTATTTCACAACAAAAACACCCATTCTACTCCATTAGACCCAAAATGATGTTTCGGAGTGCTCCGGAGTATTTCGCAAACCTTGGGCTTGTAAAAAGATGCAAAACTTGTGTTACGGGCCTGAATGCACAATTTCGGTGTACCGAGGCTGCGAAAATGGCTTCGAACGAAAACACCCATTCTACTCCATTTGACCCAAAATGATGCTTACGAGTGTTCCGAAGCATTTCGCAAACCTTCCGCTTTTAAAAAGATGCAAAAGTTGTGTTTCGGTCCTGAATGCACTATTTTGGGGTACCGAAGTTGCGAAAATGGTTTCACAATGAAAACACCCATTCTACTAAATTAGACCCAAAATGATGTTTCAGTGTGTTCCAGAGCATTTCGCAAACCTTCGGAATGTAAAAAGATGCAAAACTTGTGTTTTGGGCCTGAATGCACTATTTCGAGGTACCAAAGTTGCGAAAATGGTTTCGTGACGAAAACACCGATTTTACTCCATTAGACCCAAAATGATGTTTGGGATTGTTCCAGAGCATTTCGCAAACCTTCAGCTTTTAAAAAGATGCAAAAGTTGTGTTCGGGCCTGAATGCACTATTACGGTGTACCGAAGTTGCGAAAATTATTTCACAACAAAAACACCCATTCTACTCCATTAGACCAAAAATGATGTTTCGGAGTGCTCCGGAGTATTTCGCAAACCTTGGGCTTGTAAAAAGATGCAAAACTTGTGTTACGGGCCTGAATGCACAATTTCGGTGTACCGAGCCTGCGAAAATGGCTTCGAACGAAAACACCCATTCTACTCCATTTGACCCAAAATGATGCTTACGAGTGTTCCGAAGCATTTCGCAAACCTTCCGCTTTTAAAAAGATGCAAAAGTTGTGTTTCGGTCCTGAATGCACTATTTTGGGGTACCGAAGTTGCGAAAATGGTTTCACAATGAAAACACCCATTCTACTAAATTAGACCCAAAATGATGTTTCAGTGTGTTCCAGAGCATTTCGCAAACCTTCGGAATGTAAAAAGATGCAAAACTTGTGTTTTGGGCCTGAATGCACTATTTCGAGGTACCAAAGTTGCGAAAATGGTTTCGTGACGAAAACACCGATTTTACTCCATTAGACCCAAAATGATGTTTGGGATTGTTCCAGAGCATTTCGCAAACCTTCAGCTTTTAAAAAGATGCAAAAGTTGTGTTCGGGCCTGAATGCACTATTACGGTGTACCGAAGTTGCGAAAATTATTTCACAACAAAAACACCCATTCTACTCCATTAGACCCAAAATGATGTTTCGGAGTGCTCCGGAGTATTTCGCAAACCTTGGGCTTGTAAAAAGATGCAAAACTTGTGTTACGGGCCTGAATGCACAATTTCGGTGTACCGAGGCTGCGAAAATGGCTTCGAACGAAAACACCCATTCTACTCCATTTGACCCAAAATGATGCTTACGAGTGTTCCGAAGCATTTCGCAAACCTTCCGCTTTTAAAAAGATGCAAAAGTTGTGTTTCGGTCCTGAATGCACTATTTTGGGGTACCGAAGTTGCGAAAATGGTTTCACAATGAAAACACCCATTCTACTAAATTAGACCCAAAATGATGTTTCAGTGTGTTCCAGAGCATTTCGCAAACCTTCGGAATGTAAAAAGATGCAAAACTTGTGTTTTGGGCCTGAATGCACTATTTCGAGGTACCAAAGTTGCGAAAATGGTTTCGTGACGAAAACACCGATTTTACTCCATTAGACCCAAAATGATGTTTGGGATTGTTCCAGAGCATTTCGCAAACCTTCAGCTTTTAAAAAGATGCAAAAGTTGTGTTCGGGCCTGAATGCACTATTACGGTGTACCGAAGTTGCGAAAATTATTTCACAACAAAAACACCCATTCTACTCCATTAGACCCAAAATGATGTTTCGGAGTGCTCCGGAGTATTTCGCAAACCTTGGGCTTGTAAAAAGATGCAAAACTTGTGTTTCGGGCCTGAATGCACAATTTCGGTGTACCGAGGCTGCGAAAATGGCTTCGCAACTAAAACACCCATTCTACTCCATTTGACCCAAAATGATGCTTACGAGTGTTACGAAGCATTTCGCAAACCTTCCGCTTTTAAAAAGATGCAAAAGTTGTGTTTCGGTCCTGAATGCACTGTTTTGGGGTACCGAAGTTGCGAAAATGGTTTCACAACGAAAACACCCATTCTACTGAATTAGACCCAAAATGATGTTTCAGTGTGTTCCAGAGCATTTCGCAAACCTTAGGAATGTAAAAAGATGCAAAACTTGTGTTTTGGGCCTGAATGCACTATTTCGAGGTACCAAAGTTGCGAAAATGGTTTCGTGACGAAAACACCGATTTTACTCCATTAGACCCAAAATGATGTTTGGGATTGTTCCAGAGCATTTCGCAAACCTTCAGCTTTTAAAAAGATGCAAAAGTTGTGTTCGGGCCTGAATGTACTATTACGGGGTACCGAAGTTGCGAAAATTATTTCACAACAAAAACACCCATTCTACTCCATTAGACCCAAAATGATGTTTCGGAGTGCTCCGGAGTATTTCGCAAACCTTGGGCTTGTAAAAAGATGCAAAACTTGTGTTACGGGCCTGAATGCACAATTTCGGTGTACCGAGGCTGCGAAAATGGCTTCGAACGAAAACACCCATTCTACTCCATTTGACCCAAAATGATGCTTACGAGTGTTCCGAAGCATTTCGCAAACCTTCCGCTTTTAAAAAGATGCAAAAGTTGTGTTTCGGTCCTGAATGCACTATTTTGGGGTACCGAAGTTGCGAAAATGGTTTCACAATGAAAACACCCATTCTACTAAATTAGACCCAAAATGATGTTTCAGTGTGTTCCAGAGCATTTCGCAAACCTTCGGAATGTAAAAAGATGCAAAACTTGTGTTTTGGGCCTGAATGCACTATTTCGAGGTACCAAAGTTGCGAAAATGGTTTCGTGACGAAAACACCGATTTTACTCCATTAGACCCAAAATGATGTTTGGGATTGTTCCAGAGCATTTCGCAAACCTTCAGCTTTTAAAAAGATGCAAAAGTTGTGTTCGGGCCTGAATGCACTATTACGGGGTACCGAAGTTGCGAAAATTATTTCACAACAAAAACACCCATTCTACTCCATTAGACCCAAAATGATGTTTCGGAGTGCTCCGGAGTATTTCGCAAACCTTGGGCTTGTAAAAAGATGCAAAACTTGTGTTACGGGCCTGAATGCACAATTTCGGTGTACCGAGGCTGCGAAAATGGCTTCGAACGAAAACACCCATTCTACTCCATTTGACCCAAAATGATGCTTACGAGTGTTCCGAAGCATTTCGCAAACCTTCCGCTTTTAAAAAGATGCAAAAGTTGTGTTTCGGTCCTGAATGCACTATTTTGGGGTACCGAAGTTGCGAAAATGGTTTCACAATGAAAACACCCATTCTACTAAATTAGACCCAAAATGATGTTTCAGTGTGTTCCAGAGCATTTCGCAAACCTTCGGAATGTAAAAAGATGCAAAACTTGTGTTTTGGGCCTGAATGCACTATTTCGAGGTACCAAAGTTGCGAAAATGGTTTCGTGACGAAAACACCGATTTTACTCCATTAGACCCAAAATGATGTTTGGGATTGTTCCAGAGCATTTCGCAAACCTTCAGCTTTTAAAAAGATGCAAAAGTTGTGTTCGGGCCTGAATGCACTATTACGGTGTACCGAAGTTGCGAAAATTATTTCACAACAAAAACACCCATTCTACTCCATTAGACCCAAAATGATGTTTCGGAGTGCTCCGGAGTATTTCGCAAACCTTGGGCTTGTAAAAAGATGCAAAACTTGTGTTTCGGGCCTGAATGCACAATTTCGGTGTACCGAGGCTGCGAAAATGGCTTCGCAACTAAAACACCCATTCTACTCCATTTGACCCAAAATGATGCTTACGAGTGTTACGAAGCATTTCGCAAACCTTCCGCTTTTAAAAAGATGCAAAAGTTGTGTTTCGGTCCTGAATGCACTGTTTTGGGGTACCGAAGTTGCGAAAATGGTTTCACAACGAAAACACCCATTCTACTGAATTAGACCCAAAATGATGTTTCAGTGTGTTCCAGAGCATTTCGCAAACCTTAGGAATGTAAAAAGATGCAAAACTTGTGTTTTGGGCCTGAATGCACTATTTCGAGGTACCAAAGTTGCGAAAATGGTTTCGTGACGAAAACACCGATTTTACTCCATTAGACCCAAAATGATGTTTGGGATTGTTCCAGAGCATTTCGCAAACCTTCAGCTTTTAAAAAGATGCAAAAGTTGTGTTCGGGCCTGAATGTACTATTACGGGGTACCGAAGTTGCGAAAATTATTTCACAACAAAAACACCCATTCTACTCCATTAGACCCAAAATGATGTTTCGGAGTGCTCCGGAGTATTTCGCAAACCTTGGGCTTGTAAAAAGATGCAAAACTTGTGTTACGGGCCTGAATGCACAATTTCGGTGTACCGAGGCTGCGAAAATGGCTTCGAACGAAAACACCCATTCTACTCCATTTGACCCAAAATGATGCTTACGAGTGTTCCGAAGCATTTCGCAAACCTTCCGCTTTTAAAAAGATGCAAAAGTTGTGTTTCGGTCCTGAATGCACTATTTTGGGGTACCGAAGTTGCGAAAATGGTTTCACAATGAAAACACCCATTCTACTAAATTAGACCCAAAATGATGTTTCAGTGTGTTCCAGAGCATTTCGCAAACCTTCGGAATGTAAAAAGATGCAAAACTTGTGTTTTGGGCCTGAATGCACTATTTCGAGGTACCAAAGTTGCGAAAATGGTTTCGTGACGAAAACACCGATTTTACTCCATTAGACCCAAAATGATGTTTGGGATTGTTCCAGAGCATTTCGCAAACCTTCAGCTTTTAAAAAGATGCAAAAGTTGTGTTCGGGCCTGAATGCACTATTACGGGGTACCGAAGTTGCGAAAATTATTTCACAACAAAAACACCCATTCTACTCCATTAGACCCAAAATGATGTTTCGGAGTGCTCCGGAGTATTTCGCAAACCTTGGGCTTGTAAAAAGATGCAAAACTTGTGTTACGGGCCTGAATGCACAATTTCGGTGTACCGAGGCTGCGAAAATGGCTTCGAACGAAAACACCCATTCTACTCCATTTGACCCAAAATGATGCTTACGAGTGTTCCGAAGCATTTCGCAAACCTTCCGCTTTTAAAAAGATGCAAAAGTTGTGTTTCGGTCCTGAATGCACTATTTTGGGGTACCGAAGTTGCGAAAATGGTTTCACAATGAAAACACCCATTCTACTAAATTAGACCCAAAATGATGTTTCAGTGTGTTCCAGAGCATTTCGCAAACCTTCGGAATGTAAAAAGATGCAAAACTTGTGTTTTGGGCCTGAATGCACTATTTCGAGGTACCAAAGTTGCGAAAATGGTTTCGTGACGAAAACACCGATTTTACTCCATTAGACCCAAAATGATGTTTGGGATTGTTCCAGAGCATTTCGCAAACCTTCAGCTTTTAAAAAGATGCAAAAGTTGTGTTCGGGCCTGAATGCACTATTACGGTGTACCGAAGTTGCGAAAATTATTTCACAACAAAAACACCCATTCTACTCCATTAGACCCAAAATGATGTTTCGGAGTGCTCCGGAGTATTTCGCAAACCTTGGGCTTGTAAAAAGATGCAAAACTTGTGTTTCGGGCCTGAATGCACAATTTCGGTGTACCGAGGCTGCGAAAATGGCTTCGCAACTAAAACACCCATTCTACTCCATTTGACCCAAAATGATGCTTACGAGTGTTACGAAGCATTTCGCAAACCTTCCGCTTTTAAAAAGATGCAAAAGTTGTGTTTCGGTCCTGAATGCACTGTTTTGGGGTACCGAAGTTGCGAAAATGGTTTCACAACGAAAACACCCATTCTACTGAATTAGACCCAAAATGATGTTTCAGTGTGTTCCAGAGCATTTCGCAAACCTTAGGAATGTAAAAAGATGCAAAACTTGTGTTTTGGGCCTGAATGCACTATTTCGAGGTACCAAAGTTGTGAAAATGGTTTCGTGACGAAAACACCGATTTTACTCCATTAGACCCAAAATGATGTTTGGGATTGTTCCAGAGCATTTCGCAAACCTTCAGCTTTTAAAAAGATGCAAAAGTTGTGTTCGGGCCTGAATGTACTATTACGGGGTACCGAAGTTGCGAAAATTATTTCACAACAAAAACACCCATTCTACTCCATTAGACCCAAAATGATGTTTCGGAGTGCTCCGGAGTATTTCGCAAACCTTGGGCTTGTAAAAAGATGCAAAACTTGTGTTACGGGCCTGAATGCACAATTTCGGTGTACCGAGGCTGCGAAAATGGCTTCGAACGAAAACACCCATTCTACTCCATTTGACCCAAAATGATGCTTACGAGTGTTCCGAAGCATTTCGCAAACCTTCCGCTTTTAAAAAGATGCAAAAGTTGTGTTTCGGTCCTGAATGCACTATTTTGGGGTACCGAAGTTGCGAAAATGGTTTCACAATGAAAACACCCATTCTACTAAATTAGACCCAAAATGATGTTTCAGTGTGTTCCAGAGCATTTCGCAAACCTTCGGAATGTAAAAAGATGCAAAACTTGTGTTTTGGGCCTGAATGCACTATTTCGAGGTACCAAAGTTGCGAAAATGGTTTCGTGACGAAAACACCGATTTTACTCCATTAGACCCAAAATGATGTTTGGGATTGTTCCAGAGCATTTCGCAAACCTTCAGCTTTTAAAAAGATGCAAAAGTTGTGTTCGGGCCTGAATGCACTATTACGGGGTACCGAAGTTGCGAAAATTATTTCACAACAAAAACACCCATTCTACTCCATTAGACCCAAAATGATGTTTCGGAGTGCTCCGGAGTATTTCGCAAACCTTGGGCTTGTAAAAAGATGCAAAACTTGTGTTACGGGCCTGAATGCACAATTTCGGTGTACCGAGGCTGCGAAAATGGCTTCGAACGAAAACACCCATTCTACTCCATTTGACCCAAAATGATGCTTACGAGTGTTCCGAAGCATTTCGCAAACCTTCCGCTTTTAAAAAGATGCAAAAGTTGTGTTTCGGTCCTGAATGCACTATTTTGGGGTACCGAAGTTGCGAAAATGGTTTCACAATGAAAACACTCATTCTACTAAATTAGACCCAAAATGATGTTTCAGTGTGTTCCAGAGCATTTCGCAAACCTTCGGAATGTAAAAAGATGCAAAACTTGTGTTTTGGGCCTGAATGCACTATTTCGAGGTACCAAAGTTGCGAAAATGGTTTCGTGACGAAAACACCGATTTTACTCCATTAGACCCAAAATGATGTTTGGGATTGTTCCAGAGCATTTCGCAAACCTTCAGCTTTTAAAAAGATGCAAAAGTTGTGTTCGGGCCTGAATGCACTATTACGGTGTACCGAAGTTGCGAAAATTATTTCACAACAAAAACACCCATTCTACTCCATTAGACCCAAAATGATGTTTCGGAGTGCTCCGGAGTATTTCGCAAACCTTGGGCTTGTAAAAAGATGCAAAACTTGTGTTTCGGGCCTGAATGCACAATTTCGGTGTACCGAGGCTGCGAAAATGGCTTCGCAACTAAAACACCCATTCTACTCCATTTGACCCAAAATGATGCTTACGAGTGTTACGAAGCATTTCGCAAACCTTCCGCTTTTAAAAAGATGCAAAAGTTGTGTTTCGGTCCTGAATGCACTGTTTTGGGGTACCGAAGTTGCGAAAATGGTTTCACAACGAAAACACCCATTCTACTGAATTAGACCCAAAATGATGTTTCAGTGTGTTCCAGAGCATTTCGCAAACCTTAGGAATGTAAAAAGATGCAAAACTTGTGTTTTGGGCCTGAATGCACTATTTCGAGGTACCAAAGTTGCGAAAATGGTTTCGTGACGAAAACACCGATTTTACTCCATTAGACCCAAAATGATGTTTGGGATTGTTCCAGAGCATTTCGCAAACCTTCAGCTTTTAAAAAGATGCAAAAGTTGTGTTCGGGCCTGAATGTACTATTACGGGGTACCGAAGTTGCGAAAATTATTTCACAACAAAAACACCCATTCTACTCCATTAGACCCAAAATGATGTTTCGGAGTGCTCCGGAGTATTTCGCAAACCTTGGGCTTGTAAAAAGATGCAAAACTTGTGTTACGGGCCTGAATGCACAATTTCGGTGTACCGAGGCTGCGAAAATGGCTTCGAACGAAAACACCCATTCTACTCCATTTGACCCAAAATGATGCTTACGAGTGTTCCGAAGCATTTCGCAAACCTTCCGCTTTTAAAAAGATGCAAAAGTTGTGTTTCGGTCCTGAATGCACTATTTTGGGGTACCGAAGTTGCGAAAATGGTTTCACAATGAAAACACCCATTCTACTAAATTAGACCCAAAATGATGTTTCAGTGTGTTCCAGAGCATTTCGCAAACCTTCGGAATGTAAAAAGATGCAAAACTTGTGTTTTGGGCCTGAATGCACTATTTCGAGGTACCAAAGTTGCGAAAATGGTTTCGTGACGAAAACACCGATTTTACTCCATTAGACCCAAAATGATGTTTGGGATTGTTCCAGAGCATTTCGCAAACCTTCAGCTTTTAAAAAGATGCAAAAGTTGTGTTCGGGCCTGAATGCACTATTACGGGGTACCGAAGTTGCGAAAATTATTTCACAACAAAAACACCCATTCTACTCCATTAGACCCAAAATGATGTTTCGGAGTGCTCCGGAGTATTTCGCAAACCTTGGGCTTGTAAAAAGATGCAAAACTTGTGTTACGGGCCTGAATGCACAATTTCGGTGTACCGAGGCTGCGAAAATGGCTTCGAACGAAAACACCCATTCTACTCCATTTGACCCAAAATGATGCTTACGAGTGTTACGAAGCATTTCGCAAACCTTCCGCTTTTAAAAAGATGCAAAAGTTGTGTTTCGGTCCTGAATGCACTATTTTGGGGTACCGAAGTTGCGAAAATGGTTTCACAATGAAAACACCCATTCTACTAAATTAGACCCAAAATGATGTTTCAGTGTGTTCCAGAGCATTTCGCAAACCTTCGGAATGTAAAAAGATGCAAAACTTGTGTTTTGGGCCTGAATGCACTATTTCGAGGTACCAAAGTTGCGAAAATGGTTTCGTGACGAAAACACCGATTTTACTCCATTAGACCCAAAATGATGTTTGGGATTGTTCCAGAGCATTTCGCAAACCTTCAGCTTTTAAAAAGATGCAAAAGTTGTGTTCGGGCCTGAATGCACTATTACGGTGTACCGAAGTTGCGAAAATTATTTCACAACAAAAACACCCATTCTACTCCATTAGACCCAAAATGATGTTTCGGAGTGCTCCGGAGTATTTCGCAAACCTTGGGCTTGTAAAAAGATGCAAAACTTGTGTTTCGGGCCTGAATGCACAATTTCGGTGTACCGAGGCTGCGAAAATGGCTTCGCAACTAAAACACCCATTCTACTCCATTTGACCCAAAATGATGCTTACGAGTGTTACGAAGCATTTCGCAAACCTTCCGCTTTTAAAAAGATGCAAAAGTTGTGTTTCGGTCCTGAATGCACTGTTTTGGGGTACCGAAGTTGCGAAAATGGTTTCACAACGAAAACACCCATTCTACTGAATTAGACCCAAAATGATGTTTCAGTGTGTTCCAGAGCATTTCGCAAACCTTAGGAATGTAAAAAGATGCAAAACTTGTGTTTTGGGCCTGAATGCACTATTTCGAGGTACCAAAGTTGCGAAAATGGTTTCGTGACGAAAACACCGATTTTACTCCATTAGACCCAAAATGATGTTTGGGATTGTTCCAGAGCATTTCGCAAACCTTCAGCTTTTAAAAAGATGCAAAAGTTGTGTTCGGGCCTGAATGTACTATTACGGGGTACCGAAGTTGCGAAAATTATTTCACAACAAAAACACCCATTCTACTCCATTAGACCCAAAATGATGTTTCGGAGTGCTCCGGAGTATTTCGCAAACCTTGGGCTTGTAAAAAGATGCAAAACTTGTGTTACGGGCCTGAATGCACAATTTCGGTGTACCGAGGCTGCGAAAATGGCTTCGAACGAAAACACCCATTCTACTCCATTTGACCCAAAATGATGCTTACGAGTGTTCCGAAGCATTTCGCAAACCTTCCGCTTTTAAAAAGATGCAAAAGTTGTGTTTCGGTCCTGAATGCACTATTTTGGGGTACCGAAGTTGCGAAAATGGTTTCACAATGAAAACACCCATTCTACTAAATTAGACCCAAAATGATGTTTCAGTGTGTTCCAGAGCATTTCGCAAACCTTCGGAATGTAAAAAGATGCAAAACTTGTGTTTTGGGCCTGAATGCACTATTTCGAGGTACCAAAGTTGCGAAAATGGTTTCGTGACGAAAACACCGATTTTACTCCATTAGACCCAAAATGATGTTTGGGATTGTTCCAGAGCATTTCGCAAACCTTCAGCTTTTAAAAAGATGCAAAAGTTGTGTTCGGGCCTGAATGCACTATTACGGGGTACCGAAGTTGCGAAAATTATTTCACAACAAAAACACCCATTCTACTCCATTAGACCCAAAATGATGTTTCGGAGTGCTCCGGAGTATTTCGCAAACCTTGGGCTTGTAAAAAGATGCAAAACTTGTGTTACGGGCCTGAATGCACAATTTCGGTGTACCGAGGCTGCGAAAATGGCTTCGAACGAAAACACCCATTCTACTCCATTTGACCCAAAATGATGCTTACGAGTGTTCCGAAGCATTTCGCAAACCTTCCGCTTTTAAAAAGATGCAAAAGTTGTGTTTCGGTCCTGAATGCACTATTTTGGGGTACCGAAGTTGCGAAAATGGTTTCACAATGAAAACACCCATTCTACTAAATTAGACCCAAAATGATGTTTCAGTGTGTTCCAGAGCATTTCGCAAACCTTCGGAATGTAAAAAGATGCAAAACTTGTGTTTTGGGCCTGAATGCACTATTTCGAGGTACCAAAGTTGCGAAAATGGTTTCGTGACGAAAACACCGATTTTACTCCATTAGACCCAAAATGATGTTTGGGATTGTTCCAGAGCATTTCGCAAACCTTCAGCTTTTAAAAAGATGCAAAAGTTGTGTTCGGGCCTGAATGCACTATTACGGGGTACCGAAGTTGCGAAAATTATTTCACAACAAAAACACCCATTCTACTCCATTAGACCCAAAATGATGTTTCGGAGTGCTCCGGAGTATTTCGCAAACCTTGGGCTTGTAAAAAGATGCAAAACTTGTGTTACGGGCCTGAATGCACAATTTCGGTGTACCGAGGCTGCGAAAATGGCTTCGAACGAAAACACCCATTCTACTCCATTTGACCCAAAATGATGCTTACGAGTGTTCCGAAGCATTTCGCAAACCTTCCGCTTTTAAAAAGATGCAAAAGTTGTGTTTCGGTCCTGAATGCACTATTTTGGGGTACCGAAGTTGCGAAAATGGTTTCACAATGAAAACACCCATTCTACTAAATTAGACCCAAAATGATGTTTCAGTGTGTTCCAGAGCATTTCGCAAACCTTCGGAATGTAAAAAGATGCAAAACTTGTGTTTTGGGCCTGAATGCACTATTTCGAGGTACCAAAGTTGCGAAAATGGTTTCGTGACGAAAACACCGATTTTACTCCATTAGACCCAAAATGATGTTTGGGATTGTTCCAGAGCATTTCGCAAACCTTCAGCTTTTAAAAAGATGCAAAAGTTGTGTTCGGGCCTGAATGCACTATTACGGTGTACCGAAGTTGCGAAAATTATTTCACAACAAAAACACCCATTCTACTCCATTAGACCCAAAATGATGTTTCGGAGTGCTCCGGAGTATTTCGCAAACCTTGGGCTTGTAAAAAGATGCAAAACTTGTGTTACGGGCCTGAATGCACAATTTCGGTGTACCGAGGCTGCGAAAATGGCTTCGAACGAAAACACCCATTCTACTCCATTTGACCCAAAATGATGCTTACGAGTGTTCCGAAGCATTTCGCAAACCTTCCGCTTTTAAAAAGATGCAAAAGTTGTGTTTCGGTCCTGAATGCACTATTTTGGGGTACCAAAGTTGCGAAAATGGTTTCACAATGAAAACACCCATTCTACTAAATTAGACCCAAAATGATGTTTCAGTGTGTTCCAGAGCATTTCGCAAACCTTCGGAATGTAAAAAGATGCAAAACTTGTGTTTTGGGCCTGAATGCACTATTTCGAGGTACCAAAGTTGCGAAAATGGTTTCGTGACGAAAACACCGATTTTACTCCATTAGACCCAAAATGATGTTTGGGATTGTTCCAGAGCATTTCGCAAACCTTCAGCTTTTAAAAAGATGCAAAAGTTGTGTTCGGGCCTGAATGCACTATTACGGTGTACCGAAGTTGCGAAAATTATTTCACAACAAAAACACCCATTCTACTCCATTAGTCCCAAAATGATGTTTCGGAGTGCTCCGGAGTATTTCGCAAACCTTGGGCTTGTAAAAAGATGCAAAACTTGTGTTTCGGGCCTGAATGCACAATTTCGGTGTACCGAGGCTGCGAAAATGGCTTCGCAATGAAAACACCCATTCTACTCCATTTGACCCAAAATGATGCTTACGAGTGTTACGAAGCATTTCGCAAACCTTCCGCTTTTAAAAAGATGCAAAAGTTGTGTTTCGGTCCTGAATGCGCTGTTTTGGGGTACCGAAGTTGCGAAAATGGTTTCACAACGAAAACACCCATTCTACTGAATTAGAACCAAAATGATGTTTCAGTGTGTTCCAGAGCATTTCGCAAACCTTAGGAATGTAAAAAGATGCAAAACTTGTGTTTTGGGCCTGAATGCACTATTTCGAGGTACCAAAGTTGCGAAAATGGTTTCGTGACGAAAACACCGATTTTACTCCATTAGACCCAAAATGATGTTTGGGATTGTTCCAGAGCATTTCGCAAACCTTCAGCTTTTAAAAAGATGCAAAAGTTGTGTTCGGGCCTGAATGCACTATTACGGGGTACCGAAGTTGCGAAAATTATTTCACAACAAAAACACCCATTCTACTCCATTAGACCCAAAATGATGTTTCGGAGTGCTCCGGAGTATTTCGCAAACCTTGGGCTTGTAAAAAGATGCAAAACTTGTGTTACGGGCCTGAATGCACAATTTCGGTGTACCGAGGCTGCGAAAATGGCTTCGAACGAAAACACCCATTCTACTCCATTTGACCCAAAATGATGCTTACGAGTGTTCCGAAGCATTTCGCAAACCTTCCGCTTTTAAAAAGATGCAAAAGTTGTGTTTCGGTCCTGAATGCACTATTTTGGGGTACCGAAGTTGCGAAAATGGTTTCACAATGAAAACACCCATTCTACTAAATTAGACCCAAAATGATGTTTCAGTGTGTTCCAGAGCATTTCGCAAACCTTCGGAATGTAAAAAGATGCAAAACTTGTGTTTTGGGCCTGAATGCACTATTTCGAGGTACCAAAGTTGCGAAAATGGTTTCGTGACGAAAACACCGATTTTACTCCATTAGACCCAAAATGATGTTTGGGATTGTTCCATAGCATTTCGCAAACCTTCAGCTTTTAAAAAGATGCAAAAGTTGTGTTCGGGCCTGAATGCACTATTACGGTGTACCGAAGTTGCGAAAATTATTTCACAACAAAAACACCCATTCTACTCCATTAGACCCAAAATGATGTTTCGGAGTGCTCCGGAGTATTTCGCAAACCTTGGGCTTGTAAAAAGATGCAAAACTTGTGTTACGGGCCTGAATGCACAATTTCGGTGTACCGAGGCTGCGAAAATGGCTTCGAACGAAAACACCCATTCTACTCCATTTGACCCAAAATGATGCTTACGAGTGTTCCGAAGCATTTCGCAAACCTTCCGCTTTTAAAAAGATGCAAAAGTTGTGTTTCGGTCCTGAATGCACTATTTTGGGGTACCGAAGTTGCGAAAATGGTTTCACAATGAAAACACCCATTCTACTAAATTAGACCCAAAATGATGTTTCAGTGTGTTCCAGAGCATTTCGCAAACCTTCGGAATGTAAAAAGATGCAAAACTTGTGTTTTGGGCCTGAATGTACTATTTCGAGGTACCAAAGTTGCGAAAATGGTTTCGTGACGAAAACACCGATTTTACTCCATTAGACCCAAAATGATGTTTGGGATTGTTCCAGAGCATTTCGCAAACCTTCAGCTTTTAAAAAGATGCAAAAGTTGTGTTCGGGCCTGAATGCACTATTACGGTGTACCGAAGTTGCGAAAATTATTTCACAACAAAAACACCCATTCTACTCCATTAGACCCAAAATGATGTTTCGGAGTGCTCCGGAGTATTTCGCAAACCTTGGGCTTGTAAAAAGATGCAAAACTTGTGTTACGGGCCTGAATGCACAATTTCGGTGTACCGAGGCTGCGAAAATGGCTTCGAACGAAAACACCCATTCTACTCCATTTGACCCAAAATGATGCTTACGAGTGTTCCGAAGCATTTCGCAAACCTTCCGCTTTTAAAAAGATGCAAAAGTTGTGTTTCGGTCCTGAATGCACTATTTTGGGGTACCGAAGTTGCGAAAATGGTTTCACAATGAAAACACCCATTCTACTAAATTAGACCCAAAATGATGTTTCAGTGTGTTCCAGAGCATTTCGCAAACCTTCGGAATGTAAAAAGATGCAAAACTTGTGTTTTGGGCCTGAATGCACTATTTCGAGGTACCAAAGTTGCGAAAATGGTTTCGTGACGAAAACACCGATTTTACTCCATTAGACCCAAAATGATGTTTGGGATTGTTCCAGAGCATTTCGCAAACCTTCAGCTTTTAAAAAGATGCAAAAGTTGTGTTCGGGCCTGAATGCACTATTACGGTGTACCGAAGTTGCGAAAATTATTTCACAACAAAAACACCCATTCTACTCCATTAGTCCCAAAATGATGTTTCGGAGTGCTCCGGAGTATTTCGCAAACCTTGGGCTTGTAAAAAGATGCAAAACTTGTGTTTCGGGCCTGAATGCACAATTTCGGTGTACCGAGGCTGCGAAAATGGCTTCGCAATGAAAACACCCATTCTACTCCATTTGACCCAAAATGATGCTTACGAGTGTTACGAAGCATTTCGCAAACCTTCCGCTTTTAAAAAGATGCAAAAGTTGTGTTTCGGTCCTGAATGCACTGTTTTGGGGTACCGAAGTTGCGAAAATGGTTTCACAACGAAAACACCCATTCTACTGAATTAGACCCAAAATGATGTTTCAGTGTGTTCCAGAGCATTTCGCAAACCTTAGGAATGTAAAAAGATGCAAAACTTGTGTTTTGGGCCTGAATGCACTATTTCGAGGTACCAAAGTTGCGAAAATGGTTTCGTGACGAAAACACCGATTTTACTCCATTAGACCCAAAATGATGTTTGGGATTGTTCCAGAGCATTTCGCAAACCTTCAGCTTTTAAAAAGATGCAAAAGTTGTGTTCGGGCCTGAATGCACTATTACGGGGTACCGAAGTTGCGAAAATTATTTCACAACAAAAACACCCATTCTACTCCATTAGACCCAAAATGATGTTTCGGAGTGCTCCGGAGTATTTCGCAAACCTTGGGCTTGTAAAAAGATGCAAAACTTGTGTTACAGGCCTGAATGCACAATTTCGGTGTACCGAGGCTGCGAAAATGGCTTCGAACGAAAACACCCATTCTACTCCATTTGACCCAAAATGATGCTTACAAGTGTTCCGAAGCATTTCGCAAACCTTCCGCTTTTAAAAAGATGCAAAAGTTGTGTTTCGGTCCTGAATGCACTATTTTGGGGTACCGAAGTTGCGAAAATGGTTTCACAATGAAAACACCCATTCTACTAAATTAGACCCAAAATGATGTTTCAGTGTGTTCCAGAGCATTTCGCAAACCTTCGGAATGTAAAAAGATGCAAAACTTGTGTTTTGGGCCTGAATGCACTATTTCGAGGTACCAAAGTTGCGAAAATGGTTTCGTGACGAAAACACCGATTTTACTCCATTAGACCCAAAATGATGTTTGGGATTGTTCCAGAGCATTTCGCAAACCTTCAGCTTTTAAAAAGATGCAAAAGTTGTGTTCGGGCCTGAATGCACTATTACGGTGTACCGAAGTTGCGAAAATTATTTCACAACAAAAACACCCATTCTACTCCATTAGTCCCAAAATGATGTTTCGGAGTGCTCCGGAGTATTTCGCAAACCTTGGGCTTGTAAAAAGATGCAAAACTTGTGTTTCGGGCCTGAATGCACAATTTCGGTGTACCGAGGCTGCGAAAATGGCTTCGCAATGAAAACACCCATTCTACTCCATTTGACCCAAAATGATGCTTACGAGTGTTACGAAGCATTTCGCAAACCTTCCGCTTTTAAAAAGATGCAAAAGTTGTGTTTCGGTCCTGAATGCACTGTTTTGGGGTACCGAAGTTGCGAAAATGGTTTCACAACGAAAACACCCATTCTACTGAATTAGACCCAAAATGATGTTTCAGTGTGTTCCAGAGCATTTCGCAAACCTTAGGAATGTAAAAAGATGCAAAACTTGTGTTTTGGGCCTGAATGCACTATTTCGAGGTACCAAAGTTGCGAAAATGGTTTCGTGACGAAAACACCGATTTTACTCCATTAGACCCAAAATGATGTTTGGGATTGTTCCAGAGCATTTCGCAAACCTTCAGCTTTTAAAAAGATGCAAAAGTTGTGTTCGGGCCTGAATGCACTATTACGGGGTACCGAAGTTGCGAAAATTATTTCACAACAAAAACACCCATTCTACTCCATTAGACCCAAAATGATGTTTCGGAGTGCTCCGGAGTATTTCGCAAACCTTGGGCTTGTAAAAAGATGCAAAACTTGTGTTACAGGCCTGAATGCACAATTTCGGTGTACCGAGGCTGCGAAAATGGCTTCGAACGAAAACACCCATTCTACTCCATTTGACCCAAAATGATGCTTACAAGTGTTCCGAAGCATTTCGCAAACCTTCCGCTTTTAAAAAGATGCAAAAGTTGTGTTTCGGTCCTGAATGCACTATTTTGGGGTACCGAAGTTGCGAAAATGGTTTCACAATGAAAACACCCATTCTACTAAATTAGACCCAAAATGATGTTTCAGTGTGTTCCAGAGCATTTCGCAAACCTTCGGAATGTAAAAAGATGCAAAACTTGTGTTTTGGGCCTGAATGCACTATTTCGAGGTACCAAAGTTGCGAAAATGGTTTCGTGACGAAAACACCGATTTTACTCCATTAGACCCAAAATGATGTTTGGGATTGTTCCAGAGCATTTCGCAAACCTTCAGCTTTTAAAAAGATGCAAAAGTTGTGTTCGGGCCTGAATGCACTATTACGGTGTACCGAAGTTGCGAAAATTATTTCACAACAAAAACACCCATTCTACTCCATTAGACCCAAAATGATGTTTCGGAGTGCTCCGGAGTATTTCGCAAACCTTGGGCTTGTAAAAAGATGCAAAACTTGTGTTACGGGCCTGAATGCACAATTTCGGTGTACCGAGGCTGCGAAAATGGCTTCGAACGAAAACACCCATTCTACTCCATTTGACCCAAAATGATGCTTACGAGTGTTCCGAAGCATTTCGCAAACCTTCCGCTTTTAAAAAGATGCAAAAGTTGTGTTTCGGTCCTGAATGCACTATTTTGGGGTACCGAAGTTGCGAAAATGGTTTCACAATGAAAACACCCATTCTACTAAATTAGACCCAAAATGATGTTTCAGTGTGTTCCAGAGCATTTCGCAAACCTTCGGAATGTAAAAAGATGCAAAACTTGTGTTTTGGGCCTGAATGCACTATTTCGAGGTACCAAAGTTGCGAAAATGGTTTCGTGACGAAAACACCGATTTTACTCCATTAGACCCAAAATGATGTTTGGGATTGTTCCAGAGCATTTCGCAAACCTTCAGCTTTTAAAAAGATGCAAAAGTTGTGTTCGGGCCTGAATGCACTATTACGGTGTACCGAAGTTGCGAAAATTATTTCACAACAAAAACACCCATTCTACTCCATTAGACCCAAAATGATGTTTCGGAGTGCTCCAGAGTATTTCGCAAACCTTGGGCTTGTAAAAAGATGCAAAACTTGTGTTTCGGGCCTGAATGCACAATTTCGGTGTACCGAGGCTGCGAAAATGGCTTCGCAATGAAAACACCCATTCTACTCCATTTGACCCAAAATGATGCTTACGAGTGTTACGAAGCATTTCGCAAACCTTCCGCTTTTAAAAAGATGCAAAAGTTGTGTTTCGGTCCTGAATGCACTGTTTTGGGGTACCGAAGTTGCGAAAATGGTTTCACAACGAAAACACCCATTCTACTGAATTAGACCCAAAATGATGTTTCAGTGTGTTCCAGAGCATTTCGCAAACCTTAGGAATGTAAAAAGATGCAAAACTTGTGTTTTGGGCCTGAATGCACTATTTCGAGGTACCAAAGTTGCGAAAATGGTTTCGTGACGAAAACACCGATTTTACTCCATTAGACCCAAAATGATGTTTGGGATTGTTCCAGAGCATTTTGCAAACCTTCAGCTTTTTAAAAGATGCAAAAGTTGTGTTCGGGCCTAAATGCACTATTACGGGGTTCCGAAGTTGCGAAAATTATTTCACAACAAAAACACCCATTCTACTCCATTAGACCCAAAATGATGTTTCGGAGTGCTCCGGAGTATTTCACAAACCTTGGGCTTGTAAAAAGATGCAAAACTTGTGTTTCGGGCCTGAATGCACAATTTCGGTGTACTGAGGCTGCGAAAATGGCTTCGCAACGAAAACACCCATTCTACTCCATTTGACCCAAAATGATGCTTACGAGTGTTCCGAAGCATTTCGCAAACCTTCCGCTTTTAAAAAGATGCAAAAGTTGTGTTTCGGTCCTGAATGCACTGTTTTGGGGTACCGAAGTTGCGAAAATGGTTTCACAACGAAAACACCCATTCTACTGAATTAGACCCAAAATGATGTTTCAGTGTGTTCCAGAGCATTTCGCAAACCTTAGGAATGTAAAAAGATGCAAAACTTGTGTTTTGGGCCTGAATGCACTATTTCGAGGTACCAAAGTTGCGAAAATGGTTTCGTGACGAAAACACCGATTTTACTCCATTAGACCCAAAATGATGTTTGGGATTGTTCCAGAGCATTTTGCAAACCTTCAGCTTTTTAAAAGATGCAAAAGTTGTGTTCGGGCCTAAATGCACTATTACGGGGTTCCGAAGTTGCGAAAATTATTTCACAACAAAAACACCCATTCTACTCCATTAGACCCAAAATGATGTTTCGGAGTGCTCCGGAGTATTTCACAAACCTTGGGCTTGTAAAAAGATGCAAAACTTGTGTTTCGGGCCTGAATGCACAATTTCGGTGTACTGAGGCTGCGAAAATGGCTTCGCAACGAAAACACCCATTCTACTCCATTTGACCCAAAATGATGCTTACGAGTGTTCCGAAGCATTTCGCAAACCTTCCGCTTTTAAAAAGATGCAAAAGTTGTGTTTCGGTCCTGAATGCACTATTTTGGGGTACCGAAGTTGCGAAAATGGTTTCACAATGAAAACACCCATTCTACTAAATTAGACCCAAAATGATGTTTCAGTGTGTTCCAGAGCATTTCGCAAACCTTCGGAATGTAAAAAGATGCAAAACTTGTGTTTTGGGCCTGAATGCACTATTTCGAGGTACCAAAGTTGCGAAAATGGTTTCGTGACGAAAACACCGATTTTACTCCATTAGACCCAAAATGATGTTTGGGATTGTTCCAGAGCATTTCGCAAACCTTCAGCTTTTAAAAAGATGCAAAAGTTGTGTTCGGGCCTGAATGCACTATTACGGTGTACCGAAGTTGCGAAAATTATTTCACAACAAAAACACCCATTCTACTCCATTAGACCCAAAATGATGTTTCGGAGTGCTCCAGAGTATTTCGCAAACCTTGGGCTTGTAAAAAGATGCAAAACTTGTGTTTCGGGCCTGAATGCACAATTTCGGTGTACCGAGGCTGCGAAAATGGCTTCGCAATGAAAACACCCATTCTACTCCATTTGACCCAAAATGATGCTTACGAGTGTTACGAAGCATTTCGCAAACCTTCCGCTTTTAAAAAGATGCAAAAGTTGTGTTTCGGTCCTGAATGCACTGTTTTGGGGTACCGAAGTTGCGAAAATGGTTTCACAACGAAAACACCCATTCTACTGAATTAGACCCAAAATGATGTTTCAGTGTGTTCCAGAGCATTTCGCAAACCTTAGGAATGTAAAAAGATGCAAAACTTGTGTTTTGGGCCTGAATGCACTATTTCGAGGTACCAAAGTTGCGAAAATGGTTTCGTGACGAAAACACCGATTTTACTCCATTAGACCCAAAATGATGTTTGGGATTGTTCCAGAGCATTTTGCAAACCTTCAGCTTTTTAAAAGATGCAAAAGTTGTGTTCGGGCCTAAATGCACTATTACGGGGTTCCGAAGTTGCGAAAATTATTTCACAACAAAAACACCCATTCTAGTCCATTAGACCCAAAATGATGTTTCGGAGTGCTCCGGAGTATTTCACAAACCTTGGGCTTGTAAAAAGATGCAAAACTTGTGTTTCGGGCCTGAATGCACAATTTCGGTGTACTGAGGCTGCGAAAATGGCTTCGCAACGAAAACACCCATTCTACTCCATTTGACCCAAAATGATGCTTACGAGTGTTCCGAAGCATTTCGCAAACCTTCCGCTTTTAAAAAGATGCAAAAGTTGTGTTTCGGTCCTGAATGCACTGTTTTGGGGTACCGAAGTTGCGAAAATGGTTTCACAACGAAAACACCCATTCTACTGAATTAGACCCAAAATGATGTTTCAGTGTGTTCCAGAGCATTTCGCAAACCTTAGGAATGTAAAAAGATGCAAAACTTGTGTTTTGGGCCTGAATGCACTATTTCGAGGTACCAAAGTTGCGAAAATGGTTTCGTGACGAAAACACCGATTTTACTCCATTAGACCCAAAATGATGTTTGGGATTGTTCCAGAGCATTTTGCAAACCTTCAGCTTTTTAAAAGATGCAAAAGTTGTGTTCGGGCCTAAATGCACTATTACGGGGTTCCGAAGTTGCGAAAATTATTTCACAACAAAAACACCCATTCTACTCCATTAGACCCAAAATGATGTTTCGGAGTGCTCCGGAGTATTTCACAAACCTTGGGCTTGTAAAAAGATGCAAAACTTGTGTTTCGGGCCTGAATGCACAATTTCGGTGTACTGAGGCTGCGAAAATGGCTTCGCAACGAAAACACCCATTCTACTCCATTTGACCCAAAATGATGCTTACGAGTGTTCCGAAGCATTTCGCAAACCTTCCGCTTTTAAAAAGATGCAAAAGTTGTGTTTCGGTCCTGAATGCACTGTTTTGGGGTACCGAAGTTGCGAAAATGGTTTCACAACGAAAACACCCATTCTACTGAATTAGACCCAAAATGATGTTTCAGTGTGTTCCAGAGCATTTCGCAAACCTTAGGAATGTAAAAAGATGCAAAACTTGTGTTTTGGGCCTGAATGCACTATTTCGAGGTACCAAAGTTGCGAAAATGGTTTCGTGACGAAAACACCGATTTTACTCCATTAGACCCAAAATGATGTTTGGGATTGTTCCAGAGCATTTTGCAAACCTTCAGCTTTTTAAAAGATGCAAAAGTTGTGTTCGGGCCTAAATGCACTATTACGGGGTTCCGAAGTTGCGAAAATTATTTCACAACAAAAACACCCATTCTACTCCATTAGACCCAAAATGATGTTTCGGAGTGCTCCGGAGTATTTCACAAACCTTGGGCTTGTAAAAAGATGCAAAACTTGTGTTTCGGGCCTGAATGCACAATTTCGGTGTACTGACGCTGCGAAAATGGCTTCGCAACGAAAACACCCATCCTACTCCATTTGACCCAAAATGATGCTTACGAGTGTTACGAAGCATTTCGCAAACCTTCCGCTATTAAAAAGATGCAAAAGTTGTGTTTCGGTCCTGAATGCACTATTTTGGGGTACCGAAGTTGCGAAAATGGTTTCACCATGAAAACACCCATTCTACTAAATTAGTTTCAAAATGATGTTTCAGTGTGTTCCAGAGCATTTCGCAAACCTTTGGAATGTAAAAAGATGCAAAACATGTGTTTTGGGCCTGAATGCACTGTTTCGAGGTACCAAAGTTGCGAAAATGGTTTCGTGACGAAAACACCGATTTTACTCCATTAGACCCAAAATGATGTTTGGGATTGTTCCAGAGCATTTCGCAAACCTTCGGAATGTAAAAAGATGCAAAACTTGTGTTTTGGGCCTGAATGCACTATTTCGAGGTACCAAAGTTGCGAAAATGGTTTTGTGACGAAAACACCGATTTTACTCCATTAGACCCAAAATGATGTTTGGGATTGTTCCAGAGCATTTCGCAAACCTTCAGCTTTTAAAAAAGATGCAAAAGTTGTGTTCGGGCCTGAATACACTATTACGGGGTACCGAAGTTGCGAAAATTATTTCACAACAAAAACACCCATTCTACTCCATTAGACCCAAAATGATGTTTCGGAGTGCTCCGGAGTATTTCGCAAACCTTGGGCTTGTAAAAAGATGCAAAACTTGTGTTTTAGGCCCGAATGCACAATTTCGGTGTACCGAGGTTGCGAAAATGGCTTCGCATCGAAAACACCCATTCTACTCCATTAGACCCAAAATGATGTTTGCGAGTGTTCCGAAGCATTTCGCAAACCTTCCGCTTTTAAAAAGATGCAAAAGTTGCGTTTCGGTCCTGAATGCAATATTTTGGGGTACCGAAGTTGCGAAAATGGTTTCACAACAAAAACACCCAGTCTACTAAATTAGACCCAAAATGATGTTTCAGTGTGTTCCAGAGCATTTCGCAAACCTTCGGTATGTAAAAAGATGCAAAACTTGTGTTTTGGGCCTGAATGCACTATTTCGAGGTACCAAAGTTGCGAAAATGGTTTCGTGACGAAAACACCGATTTTACTCCATTAGACCCATAATGATGTTTGGGATTGTTCCAGAGCATTTCGCAAACCTTCAGCTTTTAAAAAGATGCAAAAGTTGTGTTCGGGCCTGAATACACTATTACGGGGTACCGAAGTTGTGAAAATTATTTCACAACAAAAACACCCATTCTACTCCATTACACCCAAAATGATGTTTCGGAGTGCTCCGGAGTATTTCGCAAACCTTGGGCTTGTAAAAAGATGCAAAACTTGTGTTTCAGGCCCGAATGCACAATTTTGGTGTACCGAGGTTGCGAAAATGGCTTCGCAACGAAAACACCCATTCTACTCCATTAGACCCAAAATGATGTTTGCGAGTGTTCCGAAGCATTTCGCAAACCTTCCGCTTTTAAAAAGATGCAAAAGTTGTGTTTCGGTCCTGAATGCAATATTTTGGGGTACCGAAGTTGCGAAAATGGTTTCACAACGAAAACACCCATTCTACTAAAATAGACCCAAAATGATGTTTCAGTGTGTTCCAGAGCATTTCGCAAACCTTAGGAATGTAAAAAGATGCAAAACTTGTGTTTTGGGCCTGAATGCACTATTTCGAGGTACCAAAGTTGCGAAAATGGTTTCGTGACGAAAACACTGATTTTACTCCATTAGACCCAAAATGATGTTTGGGATTGTTCCAGAGCATTTCGCAAACCTTCAGCTTTTAAAAAGATGCAAAAGTTGTGTTCGGGCCTGAATGTACTATTACGGGGTACCGAAGTTGCGAAAATTATTTCACAACAAAAACACCCATTCTACTCCATTAGACCCAAAATGATGTTTCGGAGTGCTCCGGAGTATTTCGCAAACCTTGGGCTTGTAAAAAGATGCAAAACTTGTGTTACGGGCCTGAATGCACAATTTCGGTGTACCGAGGCTGCGAAAATGGCTTCGAACGAAAACACCCATTCTACTCCATTTGACCCAAAATGATGCTTACGAGTGTTCCGAAGCATTTCGCAAACCTTCCGCTTTTAAAAAGATGCAAAAGTTGTGTTTCGGTCCTGAATGCACTATTTTGGGGTACCGAAGTTGCGAAAATGGTTTCACAATGAAAACACCCATTCTACTAAATTAGACCCAAAATGATGTTTCAGTGTGTTCCAGAGCATTTCGCAGACCTTAGGAATGTAAAAAGATGCAAAACTTGTGTTTTGGGCCTGAATGCACTATTTCGAGGTACCAAAGTTGCGAAAATGGTTTCGTGACGAAAACACCGATTTTACTCCATTAGACCCAAAATGATGTTTGGGATTGTTCCAGAGCATTTCGCAAACCTTCAGCTTTTAAAAAGATGCAAAAGTTGTGTTCGGGCCTGAATGCACTATTACGGGGTACCGAAGTTGCGAAAATTATTTCACAACAAAAACACCCATTCTACTCCATTAGACCCAAAATGATGTTTCGGAGTGCTCCGGAGTATTTCGCAAACCTTGGGCTTGTAAAAAGATGCAAAACTTGTGTTACGGGCCTGAATGCACAATTTCGGTGTACCGAGGCTGCGAAAATGGCTTCGAACGAAAACACCCATTCTACTCCATTTGACCCAAAATGATGCTTACGAGTGTTCCGAAGCATTTCGCAAACCTTCCGCTTTTAAAAAGATGCAAAAGTTGTGTTTCGGTCCTGAATGCACTATTTTGGGGTACCGAAGTTGCGAAAATGGTTTCACAATGAAAACACCCATTCTACTAAATTAGACCCAAAATGATGTTTCAGTGTGTTCCAGAGCATTTCGCAAACCTTCGGAATGTAAAAAGATGCAAAACTTGTGTTTTGGGCCTGAATGCACTATTTCGAGGTACCAAAGTTGCGAAAATGGTTTCGTGACGAAAACACCGATTTTACTCCATTAGACCCAAAATGATGTTTGGGATTGTTCCAGAGCATTTCGCAAACCTTCAGCTTTTAAAAAGATGCAAAAGTTGTGTTCGGGCCTGAATGCACTATTACGGTGTACCGAAGTTGCGAAAATTATTTCACAACAAAAACACCCATTCTACTCCATTAGACCCAAAATGATGTTTCGGAGTGCTCCGGAGTATTTCGCAAACCTTGGGCTTGTAAAAAGATGCAAAACTTGTGTTTCGGGCCTGAATGCACAATTTCGGTGTACCGAGGCTGCGAAAATGGCTTCGCAACGAAAACACCCATTCTACTCCATTTGACCCAAAATGATGCTTACGAGTGTTACGAAGCATTTCGCAAACCTTCCGCTTTTAAAAAGATGCAAAAGTTGTGTTTCGGTCCTGAATGCACTATTTTGGGGTACCGAAGTTGCGAAAATGGTTTCACAACGAAAACACCCATTCTACTGAATTAGACCCAAAATGATGTTTCAGTGTGTTCTAGAGCATTTCGCAAACCTTAGGAATGTAAAAAGATGCAAAACTTGTGTTTTGGGCCTGAATGCACTATTTCGAGGTACCAAAGTTGCGAAAATGGTTTCGTGACGAAAACACCGATTTTACTCCATTAGACCCAAAATGATGTTTGGGATTGTTCCAGAGCATTTCGCAAACCTTCAGCTTTTTAAAAGATGCAAATGTTGTGTTCGGGCCTAAATGCAGTATTACGGGGTACCGAAGTTGCGAAAATTATTTCACAACAAAAACACCCATTCTACTCCATTAGACCCAAAATGATGTTTCGGAGTGCTCCGGAGTATTTCACAAACCTTGGGCTTGTAAAAAGATGCAAAACTTGTGTTTCGGGCCTGAATGCACAATTTCGGTGTACCGAGGCTGCGAAAATGGCTTCGCAACGAAAACACCCATCCTACTCCATTTGACCCAAAATGATGCTTACGAGTGTTCCGAAGCATTTCGCAAACCTTCCGCTATTAAAAAGATGTAAAAGTTGTGTTTCGGTCCTGAATGCACTATTTTGGGGTACCGAAGTTGCGAAAATGGTTTCACCATGAAAACACCCATTCTACTAAATTAGTTTCAAAATGATGTTTCAGTGTGTTCCAGAGCATTTCGCAAACCTTCGGAATGTAAAAAGATGCAAAACATGTGTTTTGGGCCTGAATGCACTGTTTCGAGGTACCAAAGTTGCGAAAATGGTTTCGTGACGAAAACACCGATTTTACTCCATTAGACCCAAAATGATGTTTGGGATTGTTCCAGAGCATTTCGCAAACCTTCCGCTTTTAAAAAGATGCAAAAGTTGTGTTTCGGGCCTGAATGCACTATTACGGTGTACCGAAGTTGCTAAAATTATTTCACAACAAAAACACCCATTCTACTCCATTGGACCCAAAATGATGTTTCGGAGTGCTCCGGAGTATTTCGCAAACCTTGGGCTTGTAAAAAGATGCAAAACTTGTGTTTCATGCCCGAATGCACAATTTCGGTGTACCGAGGTTGCGAAAATGGCTTCGCAACGGAAACACCCATTCTACTCCACTAGACCCAAAATGATGTTTGCGAGTGTTCCGAACCATTTCGCAAACCTTCCGCTTTTAAAAAGATGCAAAAGTTGCGTTTCGGTCCTGAATGCAATATTTTGGGGTACCGAAGTTGCGAAAATGGTTTCACAACGAAAACACCCATTCTACTAAATTAGACCCAAAATGATGTTTTAGTGTGTTCCAGAGCATTTCGCAGACCTTAGGAATGTAAAAAGATGCAAAACTTGTGTTTTGGGCCTGAATGCACTATTTTGAGGTTCCAAAGTTGCCAAAATGGTTTCGTGACAAAAACACCGATTTTACTCCATTAGACCCAAAATGATGTTTGGGATTGTTCCAGAGCATTTCGCAAACCTTCAGCTTTTAAAAAGATGCAAAAGTTGTGTTCGGGCCTGAATGTACTATTACGGGGTACCGAAGTTGCGAAAATTATTTCACAACAAAAACACCCATTCTACTCCATTAGACCCAAAATGATGTTTCGGAGTGCTCCGGAGTATTTCGCAAACCTTGGGCTTGTAAAAAGATGCAAAACTTGTGTTACGGGCCTGAATGCACAATTTCGGTGTACCGAGGCTGCGAAAATGGCTTCGAACGAAAACACCCATTCTACTCCATTTGACCCAAAATGATGCTTACGAGTGTTCCGAAGCATTTCGCAAACCTTCCGCTTTTAAAAAGATGCAAAAGTTGTGTTTCGGTCCTGAATGCACTATTTTGGGGTACCGAAGTTGCGAAAATGGTTTCACAATGAAAACACCCATTCTACTAAATTAGACCCAAAATGATGTTTCAGTGTGTTCCAGAGCATTTCGCAAACCTTCGGAATGTAAAAAGATGCAAAACTTGTGTTTTGGGCCTGAATGCACTATTTCGAGGTACCAAAGTTGCGAAAATGGTTTCGTGACGAAAACACCGATTTTACTCCATTAGACCCAAAATGATGTTTGGGATTGTTCCAGAGCATTTCGCAAACCTTCAGCTTTTAAAAAGATGCAAAAGTTGTGTTCGGGCCTGAATGCACTATTACGGTGTACCGAAGTTGCGAAAATTATTTCACAACAAAAACACCCATTCTACTCCATTAGACCCAAAATGATGTTTCGGAGTGCTCCGGAGTATTTCGCAAACCTTGGGCTTGTAAAAAGATGCAAAACTTGTGTTACGGGCCTGAATGCACAATTTCGGTGTACCGAGGCTGCGAAAATGGCTTCGAACGAAAACACCCATTCTACTCCATTTGACCCAAAATGATGCTTACGAGTGTTCCGAAGCATTTCGCAAACCTTCCGCTTTTAAAAAGATGCAAAAGTTGTGTTTCGGTCCTGAATGCACTATTTTGGGGTACCGAAGTTGCGAAAATGGTTTCACAATGAAAACACCCATTCTACTAAATTAGACCCAAAATGATGTTTCAGTGTGTTCCAGAGCATTTCGCAAACCTTCGGAATGTAAAAAGATGCAAAACTTGTGTTTTGGGCCTGAATGCACTATTTTGAGGTACCAAAGTTGCGAAAATGGTTTCGTGACGAAAACACCGATTTTACTCCATTAGACCCAAAATGATGTTTGGGATTGTTCCAAAGCATTTCGCAAACCTTCAGCTTTTAAAAAGATGCAAAAGTTGTGTTTCGGGCCTGAATGCACTATTACGGGGTACCGAAGTTGCGAAAATTATTTCACAACAAAAACACCCATTCTACTCCATTAGACCCAAAATGATGTTTCGGAGTGCTCCGGAGTATTTCGCAAACCTTGGGCTTGTAAAAAGATGCAAAACTTGTGTTACGGGCCTGAATGCACAATTTCGGTGTACCGAGGCTGCGAAAATGGCTTCGAACGAAAACACCCATTCTACTCCATTTGACCCAAAATGATGCTTACGAGTGTTCCGAAGCATTTCGCAAACCTTCCGCTTTTAAAAAGATGCAAAAGTTGTGTTTCGGTCCTGAATGCACTATTTTGGGGTACCGAAGTTGCGAAAATGGTTTCACAATGAAAACACCCATTCTACTAAATTAGACCCAAAATGATGTTTCAGTGTGTTCCAGAGCATTTCGCAAACCTTCGGAATGTAAAAAGATGCAAAACTTGTGTTTTGGGCCTGAATGCACTATTTCGAGGTACCAAAGTTGCGAAAATGGTTTCGTGACGAAAACACCGATTTTACTCCATTAGACCCAAAATGATGTTTGGGATTGTTCCAGAGCATTTCGCAAACCTTCAGCTTTTAAAAAGATGCAAAAGTTGTGTTCGGGCCTGAATGCACTATTACGGTGTACCGAAGTTGCGAAAATTATTTCACAACAAAAACACCCATTCTACTCCATTAGACCCAAAATGATGTTTCGGAGTGCTCCGGAGTATTTCGCAAACCTTGGGCTTGTAAAAAGATGCAAAACTTGTGTTTCGGGCCTGAATGCACAATTTTGGTGTACCGAGGCTGCGAAAATGGCTTCGCAACGAAAACACCCATTCTACTCCATTTGACCCAAAATGATGCTTACGAGTGTTACGAAGCATTTCGCAAACCTTCCGCTTTTAAAAAGATGCAAAAGTTGTGTTTCGGTCCTGAATGCACTATTTTGGGGTACCGAAGTTGCGAAAATGGTTTCACAACGAAAACACCCATTCTACTGAATTAGACCCAAAATGATGTTTCAGTGTGTTCCAGAGCATTTCGCAAACCTTAGGAATGTAAAAAGATGCAAAACTTGTGTTTTGGGCCTGAATGCACTATTTCGAGGTACCAAAGTTGCGAAAATGGTTTCGTGACGAAAACACCGATTTTACTCCATTAGACCCAAAATGATGTTTGGGATTGTTCCAGAGCATTTCACAAACCTTCAGCTTTTTAAAAGATGCAAAAGTTGTGTTCGGGCCTAAATGCACTATTACGGGGTACCGAAGTTGCGAAAATTATTTCACAACAAAAACACCCATTCTACTCCATTAGACCCAAAATGATGTTTCGGAGTGCTCTGGAGTATTTCACAAACCTTGGGCTTGTAAAAAGATGCGAAACTTGTGTTTCGGGCCAGAATGCACAATTTCGGTGTACCGAGGCTGCGAAAATGGCTTCGCAACGAAAACACGCATCCTACTCCATTTGACCCAAAATGATGCTTACGAGTGTTCCGAAGCATTTCGCAAACCTTCCGCTATTAAAAAGATGCAAAAGTTGTGTTTCGGTCCTGAATGCACTATTTTGGGGTACCGAAGTTGCGAAAATGGTTTCACCATGAAAACACCCATTCTACTAAATTAGTTTCAAAATGATGTTTCAGTGTGTTCCAGAGCATTTCGCAAACCTTCGGAATGTAAAAAGATGCAAAACATGTGTTTTGGGCCTGAATGCACTGTTTCGAGGTACCAAAGTTGCGAAAATGGTTTCGTGACGAAAACACCGATTTTACTCCATTAGACCCAAAATGATGTTTGGGATTGTTCCAGAGCATTTCGCAAACCTTCCGCTTTTAAAAAGATGCAAAAGTTGTGTTTCGGGCCTGAATGTACTATTACGGGGTACCGAAGTTGCGAAAATTATTTCACAACAAAAACACCCATTCTACTCCATTAGACCCAAAATGATGTTTCGGAGTGCTCCGGAGTATTTCGCAAACCTTGGGCTTGTAAAAAGATGCAAAACTTGTGTTTCGGGCCTGAATGCACAATTTCGGTGTACCGAGGCTGCGAAAATGGCTTCGCAACGAAAACACCCATTCTACTCCATTTGACCCAAAATGATGCTTACGAGTGTTACGAAGCATTTCGCAAACCTTCCGCTTTTAAAAAGATGCAAAAGTTGTGTTTCGGTCCTGAATGCACTATTTTGGGGTACCGAAGTTGCGAAAATGGTTTCACAACGAAAACACCCATTCTACTAAATTAGACCCAAAATGATGTTTCAGTGTGTTCTAGAGCATTTCGCAAACCTTAGGAATGTAAAAAGATGCAAAACTTGTGTTTTGGGCCTGAATGCACTATTTCGAGGTACCAAAGTTGCGAAAATGGTTTCGTGACGAAAACACCGATTTTACTCCATTAGACCCAAAATGATGTTTGGGATTGTTCCAGAGCATTTCGCAAACCTTCAGCTTTTTAAAAGATGCAAATGTTGTGTTCGGGCCTAAATGCACTATTACGGGGTACCGAAGTTGCGAAAATTATTTCACAACAAAAACACCCATTCTACTCCATTAGACCCAAAATGATGTTTCGGAGTGCTCCGGAGTATTTCACAAACCTTGGGCTTGTAAAAAGATGCAAAACTTGTGTTTCGGGCCTGAATGCACAATTTTGGTGTACCGAGGCTGCGAAAATGGCTTCGCAACGAAAACACCCATCCTACTCCATTTGACCCAAAATGATGCTTACGAGTGTTCCGAAGCTTTTCGCAAACCTTCCGCTTTTAAAAAGATGAAAAGTTGTGTTTCGGTCCTGAATGCACTATTTTGGGGTACCGAAGTTGCGAAAATGGTTTCACCATGAAAACACCCATTCTACTAAATTAGTTTCAAAATGATGTTTCAGTGTGTTCCAGAGCATTTCGCAAACCTTCGGAATGTAAAAAGATGCAAAACATGTGTTTTGGGCCTGAATGCACTGTTTCGAGGTACCAAAGTTGCGAAAATGGTTTCGTGACGAAAACACCGATTTTACTCCATTAGACCCAAAATGATGTTTGGGATTGTTCCAGAGCATTTCGCAAACCTTCCGCTTTTAAAAATATGCAAAAGTTGTGTTTCGGGCCTGAATGCACTATTACGGTGTACCGAAGTTGCTAAAATTATTTCACAACAAAAACACCCATTCTACTCCATTGGACCCAAAATGATGTTTCGGAGTGCTCCGGAGTATTTCGCAAACCTTGGGCTTGTAAAAAGATGCAAAACTTGTGTTTCATGCCCGAATGCACAATTTCGGTGTACCGAGGTTGCGAAAATGGCTTCGCAACGGAAACACCCATTCTACTCCACTAGACCCAAAATGATGTTTGCGAGTGTTCCGAACCATTTCGCAAACCTTCCGCTTTTAAAAAGATGCAAAAGTTGCGTTTCGGTCCTGAATGCAATATTTTGGGGTACCGAAGTTGCGAAAATGGTTTCACAACGAAAACACCCATTCTACTAAATTAGACCCAAAATGATGTTTTAGTGTGTTCCAGAGCATTTCGCAGACCTTAGGAATGTAAAAAGATGCAAAACTTGTGTTTTGGGCCTGAATGCACTATTTTGAGGTTCCAAAGTTGCCAAAATGGTTTCGTGACAAAAACACCGATTTTACTCCATTAGACCCAAAATGATGTTTGGGATTGTTCCAGAGCATTTCGCAAACCTTCAGCTTTTAAATAGATGCAAAAGTTGTGTTCGGGCCTGAATGTACTATTACGGGGTACCGAAGTTGCGAAAATTATTTCACAACAAAAACACCCATTCTACTCCATTAGACCCAAAATGATGTTTCGGAGTGCTCCGGAGTATTTTGCAAACCTTGGGCTTGTAAAAAGATGCAAAACTTGTGTTACGGGCCTGAATGCACAATTTCGGTGTACCGAGGCTGCGAAAATGGCTTCGAACGAAAACACCCATTCTACTCCATTTGACCCAAAATGATGCTTACGAGTGTTCCGAAGCATTTCGCAAACCTTCCGCTTTTAAAAAGATGCAAAAGTTGTGTTTCGGTCCTGAATGCACTATTTTGGGGTACCGAAGTTGCGAAAATGGTTTCACAATGAAAACACCCATTCTACTAAATTAGACCCAAAATGATGTTTCAGTGTGTTCCAGAGCATTTCGCAAACCTTCGGAATGTAAAAAGATGCAAAACTTGTGTTTTGGGCCTGAATGCACTATTTCGAGGTACCAAAGTTGCGAAAATGGTTTCGTGACGAAAACACCGATTTTACTCCATTAGACCCAAAATGATGTTTGGGATTGTTCCAGAGCATTTCGCAAACCTTCAGCTTTTAAAAAGATGCAAAAGTTGTGTTCGGGCCTGAATGCACTATTACGGTGTACCGAAGTTGCGAAAATTATTTCACAACAAAAACACCCATTCTACTCCATTAGACCCAAAATGATGTTTCGGAGTGCTCCGGAGTATTTCGCAAACCTTGGGCTTGTAAAAAGATGCAAAACTTGTGTTACGGGCCTGAATGCACAATTTCGGTGTACCGAGGCTGCGAAAATGGCTTCGAACGAAAACACCCATTCTACTCCATTTGACCCAAAATGATGCTTACGAGTGTTCCGAAGCATTTCGCAAACCTTCCGCTTTTAAAAAGATGCAAAAGTTGTGTTTCGGTCCTGAATGCACTATTTTGGGGTACCGAAGTTGCGAAAATGGTTTCACAATGAAAACACCCATTCTACTAAATTAGACCCAAAATGATGTTTCAATGTGTTCCAGAGCATTTCGCAAACCTTCGGAATGTAAAAAGATGCAAAACTTGTGTTTTGGGCCTGAATGCACTATTTTGAGGTACCAAAGTTGCGAAAATGGTTTCGTGACGAAAACACCGATTTTACTCCATTAGACCCAAAATGATGTTTGGGATTGTTCCAAAGCATTTCGCAAACCTTCAGCTTTTAAAAAGATGCAAAAGTTGTGTTTCGGGCCTGAATGCACTATTACGGGGTACCGAAGTTGCGAAAATTATTTCACAACAAAAACACCCATTCTACTCCATTAGACCCAAAATGATGTTTCGGAGTGCTCCGGAGTATTTCGCAAACCTTGGGCTTGTAAAAAGATGCAAAACTTGTGTTACGGGCCTGAATGCACAATTTCGGTGTACCGAGGCTGCGAAAATGGCTTCGAACGAAAACACCCATTCTACTCCATTTGACCCAAAATGATGCTTACGAGTGTTCCGAAGCATTTCGCAAACCTTCCGCTTTTAAAAAGATGCAAAAGTTGTGTTTCGGTCCTGAATGCACTATTTTGGGGTACCGAAGTTGCGAAAATGGTTTCACAATGAAAACACCCATTCTACTAAATTAGACCCAAAATGATGTTTCAGTGTGTTCCAGAGCATTTCGCAAACCTTCGGAATGTAAAAAGATGCAAAACTTGTGTTTTGGGCCTGAATGCACTATTTCGAGGTACCAAAGTTGCGAAAATGGTTTCGTGACAAAAACACCGATTTTACTCCATTAGACCCAAAATGATGTTTGGGATTGTTCCAGAGCATTTCGCAAACCTTCAGCTTTTAAAAAGATGCAAAAGTTGTGTTCGGGCCTGAATGCACTATTACGGTGTACCGAAGTTGCGAAAATTATTTCACAACAAAAACACCCATTCTACTCCATTAGACCCAAAATGATGTTTCGGAGTGCTCCGGAGTATTTCGCAAACCTTGGGCTTGTAAAAAGATGCAAAACTTGTGTTTCGGGCCTGAATGCACAATTTTGGTGTACCGAGGCTGCGAAAATGGCTTCGCAACGAAAACACCCATTCTACTCCATTTGACCCAAAATGATGCTTACGAGTGTTACGAAGCATTTCGCAAACCTTCCGCTTTTAAAAAGATGCAAAAGTTGTGTTTCGGTCCTGAATGCACTATTTTGGGGTACCGAAGTTGCGAAAATGGTTTCACAACGAAAACACCCATTCTACTGAATTAGACCCAAAATGATGTTTCAGTGTGTTCCAGAGCATTTCGCAAACCTTAGGAATGTAAAAAGATGCAAAACTTGTGTTTTGGGCCTGAATGCACTATTTCGAGGTACCAAAGTTGCGAAAATGGTTTCGTGACGAAAACACCGATTTTACTCCATTAGACCCAAAATGATGTTTGGGATTGTTCCAGAGCATTTCACAAACCTTCAGCTTTTTAAAAGATGCAAAAGTTGTGTTCGGGCCTAAATGCACTATTACGGGGTACCGAAGTTGCGAAAATTATTTCACAACAAAAACACCCATTCTACTCCATTAGACCCAAAATGATGTTTCGGAGTGCTCTGGAGTATTTCACAAACCTTGGGCTTGTAAAAAGATGCGAAACTTGTGTTTCGGGCCAGAATGCACAATTTCGGTGTACCGAGGCTGCGAAAATGGCTTCGCAACGAAAACACGCATCCTACTCCATTTGACCCAAAATGATGCTTACGAGTGTTCCGAAGCATTTCGCAAACCTTCCGCTATTAAAAAGATGCAAAAGTTGTGTTTCGGTCCTGAATGCACTATTTTGGGGTACCGAAGTTGCGAAAATGGTTTCACCATGAAAACACCCATTCTACTAAATTAGTTTCAAAATGATGTTTCAGTGTGTTCCAGAGCATTTCGCAAACCTTCGGAATGTAAAAAGATGCAAAACATGTGTTTTGGGCCTGAATGCACTGTTTCGAGGTACCAAAGTTGCGAAAATGGTTTCGTGACGAAAACACCGATTTTACTCCATTAGACCCAAAATGATGTTTGGGATTGTTCCAGAGCATTTCGCAAACCTTCCGCTTTTAAAAAGATGCAAAAGTTGTGTTTCGGGCCTGAATGTACTATTACGGGGTACCGAAGTTGCGAAAATTATTTCACAACAAAAACACCCATTCTACTCCATTTGACCCAAAATGATGTTTCGGAGTGCTCCGGAGTATTTCGCAAACCTTGGGCTTGTAAAAAGATGCAAAACTTGTGTTTCATGCCCGAATGCACAATTTCGGTGTACCGAGGCTGCGAAAATGGCTTCGCAACGAAAACACCCATTCTACTCCATTTGACCCAAAATGATGCTTACGAGTGTTCCGAAGCATTTCGCAAACCTTCCGCTTTTAAAAAGATGCAAAAGTTCTGTTTCGGTCCTGAATGCACTATTTTGGGGTACCGAAGTTGCGAAAATGGTTTCACAATGAAAACACCCATTCTACTAAATTAGACACAAAATGATGTTTCAGTGTGTTCCAGAGCATTTCGCAGACCTTAGGAATGTAAAAAGATGCAAAACTTGTGTTTTGGGCCTAAATGCACTGTTTCGAGGTACCAAAGTTGCGAAAATGGTTTCGTGACGAAAACACAAATTTTACTCCATTAGACCCAAAATGATGTTTGGGATTGTTCCAGAGCATTTCGCAAACCTTCAGCTTTTAAAAAGATGCAAAAGTAGTGTTCGGGCCTGAATGCACTATTACAGGGTACCGAAGTTGCGAAAATTATTTCACAACAAAAATACCCATTCTACTCCATTTGACCCAAAATGATGTTTCGGAGTGCTCCGGAGTATTTCGCAAACCTTGGGCTTGTAAAAAGATGCAAAACTTGTGTTTCGGGCCCGAATGCACAATTTCGGTGTACCGAGGCTGCGAAAATGGCTTCGCAACGAAAACACCCATTCTACTCCATTTGACCCAAAATGATGCTTACGCGTGTTCCGAAGCATTTCGCAAACCTTCCGATTTTAAAAAGATGCAAAAGTTGTGTTTCGGTCCTGAATGCACTATTTTGGGGTACCGAAGTTGCGAAAATGGTTTCACAATGAAAACACCCATTCTACTAAATTAGATTCAAAATGATGTTTCAGTGTGTTCCAGAGCATTTCGCAAACCTTCGGAATGTAAAAAGATGCAAAACTTGTGTTTTGGGCCTGAATGCACTATTTCGAGGTACCAAAGTTGCGAAAATGGTTTCGTGACGAAAACACCGATTTTACTCCATTAGACCCAAAATGATGTTTGGGATTGTTCCAGAGCATTTCGCAAACCTTCAGCTTTTAAAAAGATGCAAAAGTTGTGTTTCGAGCCTGAATGCACTATTACGCGGTACCGAAGTTGCGAAAATTATTTCACAACAAAAACACCCATTCTACTCCATTAGACCCAAAATGATGTTTCGGAGTGCTCCGGAGTATTTCGCAAACCTTGGGCTTGTAAAAAGATGCAAAACTTGTGTTTCGGGCCCGAATGCACAATTTCGGTGTACCGAGGCTGCGAAAATGGCTTCGCAACGAAAACACCCATTCTACTCCATTTGACCCAAAATGATGCTTACGAGTGTTCCGAAGCATTTCGCAAACCTTCCGCTTTTAAAAAGATGCAAAAGTTCTGTTTCGGTCCTAAATGCACTATTTTGGGGTACCGAAGTTGCGAAAATGGTTTCACAATGAAAACACCCATTCTACTAAATTAGACACAAAATGATGTTTCAGTGTGTTCCAGAGCATTTCGCAAACCTTCGGAATGTAAAAAGATGCAAAACTTGTGTTTTGGGCCTGAATGCACTATTTTGAGGTACCAAAGTTGCGAAAATGGTTTCGTGACGAAAACACCGATTTTACTCCATTAGACCCAAAATGATGTTTGGGATTGTTCCAAAGCATTTCGCAAACCTTCAGCTTTTAAAAAGATGCAAAAGTTGTGTTTCGGGCCTGAATGCACTATTACGGGGTACCGAAGTTGCGAAAATTATTTCACAACAAAAACACCCATTCTACTCCATTAGACCCAAAATGATGTTTCGGAGTGCTCCGGAGTATTTCGCAAACCTTGGGCTTGTAAAAAGATGCAAAACTTGTGTTTTAGGCCCGAATGCACAATTTCGGTGTACCAAGGTTGCGAAAATGGCTTCGCAACGGAAACACCCATTCTACTCCACTAGACCCAAAATGATGTTTGCGAGTGTTCCGAAGCATTTCGCAAACCTTTCGCTTTTAAAAAGATGCAAAAGTTGCGTTTCGGTCCTGAATGCACTATTTTGGGGTACCGAAGTTGCGAAAATGGTTTCACAACGAAAACACCCATTCTACTGAATTAGACCCAAAATGATGTTTCAGTGTGTTCCAGAGCATTTCGCAAACCTTAGGAATGTAAAAAGATGCAAAACTTGTGTTTTGGGCCTGAATGCACTATTTCGAGGTACCAAAGTTGCGAAAATGGTTTCGTGACGAAAACACCGATTTTACTCCATTAGACCCAAAATGATGTTTGGGATTGTTCCAGAGCATTTCGCAAACCTTCAGCTTTTTAAAAGATGCAAAAGTTGTGTTCGGGCCTGAATGCACTATTACGGGGTACCGAAGTTGCGAAAATTATTTCACAACAAAAACACCCATTCTACTCCATTAGACCCAAAATGATGTTTCGGAGTGCTCCGGAGTATTTCACAAACCTTGGGCTTGTAAAAAGATGCAAAACTTGTGTTTCGGGCCTGAATGCACAATTTCGGTGTACCGAGGCTGCGAAAATGGCTTCGCAACGAAAACACCCATCCTACTCCATTTGACCCAAAATGATGCTTACGAGTGTTCCGAAGCATTTCGCAAACCTTCCGCTATTAAAAAGATGCAAAAGTTGTGTTTCGGTCCTGAATGCACTATTTTGGGGTACCGAAGTTGCGAAAATGGTTTCACCATGAAAACACCCATTCTACTAAATTAGTTTCAAAATGATGTTTCAGTGTGTTCCAGAGCATTTCGCAAACCTTCGGAATGTAAAAAGATGCAAAACATGTGTTTTGGGCCTGAATGCACTGTTTCGAGGTACCAAAGTTGCGAAAATGGTTTCGTGACGAAAACACAAATTTTACTCCATTAGACCCAAAATGATGTTTGGGATTGTTCCAGAGCATTTCGCAAACCTTCAGCTTTTAAAAAGATGCAAAAGTAGTGTTCGGGCCTGAATGCACTATTACAGGGTACCGAAGTTGCGAAAATTATTTCACAACAAAAATACCCATTCTACTCCATTTGACCCAAAATGATGTTTCGGAGTGCTCCGGAGTATTTCGCAAACCTTGGGCTTGTAAAAAGATGCAAAACTTGTGTTTCGGGCCCGAATGCACAATTTCGGTGTACCGAGGCTGCGAAAATGGCTTCGCAACGAAAACACCCATTCTACTCCATTTGACCCAAAATGATGCTTACGCGTGTTCCGAAGCATTTCGCAAACCTTCCGATTTTAAAAAGATGCAAAAGTTGTGTTTCGGTCCTGAATGCACTATTTTGGGGTACCGAAGTTGCGAAAATGGTTTCACAATGAAAACACCCATTCTACTAAATTAGATTCAAAATGATGTTTCAGTGTGTTCCAGAGCATTTCGCAAACCTTCGGAATGTAAAAAGATGCAAAACTTGTGTTTTGGGCCTGAATGCACTATTTCGAGGTACCAAAGTTGCGAAAATGGTTTCGTGACGAAAACACCGATTTTACTCCATTAGACCCAAAATGATGTTTGGGATTGTTCCAGAGCATTTCGCAAACCTTCAGCTTTTAAAAAGATGCAAAAGTTGTGTTTCGAGCCTGAATGCACTATTACGCGGTACCGAAGTTGCGAAAATTATTTCACAACAAAAACACCCATTCTACTCCATTAGACCCAAAATGATGTTTCGGAGTGCTCCGGAGTATTTCGCAAACCTTGGGCTTGTAAAAAGATGCAAAACTTGTGTTTCGGGCCCGAATGCACAATTTCGGTGTACCGAGGCTGCGAAAATGGCTTCGCAACGAAAACACCCATTCTACTCCATTTGACCCAAAATGATGCTTACGCGTGTTCCGAAGCATTTCGCAAACCTTCCGATTTTAAAAAGATGCAAAAGTTGTGTTTCGGTCCTGAATGCACTATTTTGGGGTACCGAAGTTGCGAAAATGGTTTCACAATGAAAACACCCATTCTACTAAATTAGATTCAAAATGATGTTTCAGTGTGTTCCAGAGCATTTCGCAAACCTTCGGAATGTAAAAAGATGCAAAACTTGTGTTTTGGGCCTGAATGCACTATTTCGAGGTACCAAAGTTGCGAAAATGGTTTCGTGACGAAAACACCGATTTTACTCCATTAGACCCAAAATGATGTTTGGGATTGTTCCAGAGCATTTCGCAAACCTTCAGCTTTTAAAAAGATGCAAAAGTTGTGTTTCGAGCCTGAATGCACTATTACGCGGTACCGAAGTTGCGAAAATTATTTCACAACAAAAACACCCATTCTACTCCATTAGACCCAAAATGATGTTTCGGAGTGCTCCGGAGTATTTCGCAAACCTTGGGCTTGTAAAAAGATGCAAAACTTGTGTTTCGGGCCCGAATGCACAATTTCGGTGTACCGAGGCTGCGAAAATGGCTTCGCAACGAAAACACCCATTCTACTCCATTTGACCCAAAATGATGCTTACGAGTGTTCCGAAGCATTTCGCAAACCTTCCGCTTTTAAAAAGATGCAAAAGTTCTGTTTCGGTCCTAAATGCACTATTTTGGGGTACCGAAGTTGCGAAAATGGTTTCACAATGAAAACACCCATTCTACTAAATTAGACACAAAATGATGTTTCAGTGTGTTCCAGAGCATTTCGCAAACCTTCGGAATGTAAAAAGATGCAAAACTTGTGTTTTGGGCCTGAATGCACTATTTTGAGGTACCAAAGTTGCGAAAATGGTTTCGTGACGAAAACACCGATTTTACTCCATTAGACCCAAAATGATGTTTGGGATTGTTCCAAAGCATTTCGCAAACCTTCAGCTTTTAAAAAGATGCAAAAGTTGTGTTTCGGGCCTGAATGCACTATTACGGGGTACCGAAGTTGCGAAAATTATTTCACAACAAAAACACCCATTCTACTCCATTAGACCCAAAATGATGTTTCGGAGTGCTCCGGAGTATTTCGCAAACCTTGGGCTTGTAAAAAGATGCAAAACTTGTGTTTTAGGCCCGAATGCACAATTTCGGTGTACCGAGGTTGCGAAAATGGCTTCGCAACGGAAACACCCATTCTACTCCACTAGACCCAAAATGATGTTTGCGAGTGTTCCGAAGCATTTCGCAAACCTTTCGCTTTTAAAAAGATGCAAAAGTTGCGTTTCGGTCCTGAATGCACTATTTTGGGGTACCGAAGTTGCGAAAATGGTTTCACAACGAAAACACCCATTCTACTGAATTAGACCCAAAATGATGTTTCAGTGTGTTCCAGAGCATTTCGCAAACCTTAGGAATGTAAAAAGATGCAAAACTTGTGTTTTGGGCCTGAATGCACTATTTCGAGGTACCAAAGTTGCGAAAATGGTTTCGTGACGAAAACACCGATTTTACTCCATTAGACCCAAAATGATGTTTGGGATTGTTCCAGAGCATTTCGCAAACCTTCAGCTTTTTAAAAGATGCAAAAGTTGTGTTCGGGCCTGAATGCACTATTACGGGGTACCGAAGTTGCGAAAATTATTTCACAACAAAAACACCCATTCTACTCCATTAGACCCAAAATGATGTTTCGGAGTGCTCCGGAGTATTTCACAAACCTTGGGCTTGTAAAAAGATGCAAAACTTGTGTTTCGGGCCTGAATGCACAATTTCGGTGTACCGAGGCTGCGAAAATGGCTTCGCAACGAAAACACCCATCCTACTCCATTTGACCCAAAATGATGCTTACGAGTGTTCCGAAGCATTTCGCAAACCTTCCGCTATTAAAAAGATGCAAAAGTTGTGTTTCGGTCCTGAATGCACTATTTTGGGGTACCGAAGTTGCGAAAATGGTTTCACCATGAAAACACCCATTCTACTAAATTAGTTTCAAAATGATGTTTCAGTGTGTTCCAGAGCATTTCGCAAACCTTCGGAATGTAAAAAGATGCAAAACATGTGTTTTGGGCCTGAATGCACTGTTTCGAGGTACCAAAGTTGCGAAAATGGTTTCGTGACGAAAACACCGATTTTACTCCATTAGACCCAAAATGATGTTTGGGATTGTTCCAGAGCATTTCGCAAACCTTCAGCTTTTAAAAAGATGCAAAAGTAGTGTTCGGGCTTGAATGCACTATTACGGGGTACCGAAGTTGCGAAAATTATTTCACAACAAAAACACCCATTCTACTCCATTTGACCCAAAATGATGTTTCGGAGTGCTCCGGAGTATTTCGCAAACCTTGGGCTTGTAAAAAGATGCAAAACTTGTGTTTCGGGCCTGAATGCACAATTTCGGTGTACCGAGGCTGCGAAAATGGCTTCGCAACGAAAACACCCATTCTACTCCATTTGACCCAAAATGATGCTTACACGTGTTCCGAAGCATTTCGCAAACCTTCCGCTTTTAAAAAGATGCAAAAGTTGTGTTTCGGTCCTGAATGCACTATTTTGGGGTACCGAAGTTGCGAAAATGGTTTCACAATGAAAACACCCATTCTACTAAATTTGATCCAAAATGATGTTTCAGTGTGTTCCAGAGCATTTTGCAAACCTTCGGAATGTAAGAAGATGCAAAACTTGTGTTTTGGGCCTGAATGCACTATTTCGAGGTACCAAAGTTGCGAAAATGGTTTCGTGACGAAAACACCGATTTTACTCCATTAGACCCAAAATGATGTTTGGGATTGTTCCAGAGCATTTCGCAAACCTTCAGCTTTTAAAAAGATGCAAAAGTTGTGTTTCGAGCCTGAATGCACTATTACGCGGTACCGAAGTTGCGAAAATTATTTCACAACAAAAACACCCATTCTACTCCATTAGACCCAAAATGATGTTTCGGAGTGCTCCGGAGTATTTCGCAAACCTTGGGCTTGTAAAAAGATGCAAAACTTGTGTTTCGGGCCCGAATGCACAATTTCGGTGTACCGAGGCTGCGAAAATGGCTTCGCAACGAAAACACCCATCCTACTCCATTTGACCCAAAATGATGCTTACGAGTGTTCCGAAGCATTTCGCAAACCTTCCGCTATTAAAAAGATGCAAAAGTTGTGTTTCGGTCCTGAATGCACTATTTTGGGGTACCGAAGTTGCGAAAATGGTTTCACCATGAAAACACCCATTCTACTAAATTAGTTTCAAAATGATGTTTCAGTGTGTTCCAGAGCATTTCGCAAACCTTCGGAATGTAAAAAGATGCAAAACATGTGTTTTGGGCCTGAATGCACTGTTTCGAGGTACCAAAGTTGCGAAAATGGTTTCGTGACGAAAACACCGATTTTACTCCATTAGACCCAAAATGATGTTTGGGATTGTTCCAGAGCATTTCGCAAACCTTCAGCTTTTAAAAAGATGCAAAAGTAGTGTTCGGGCTTGAATGCACTATTACGGGGTACCGAAGTTGCGAAAATTATTTCACAACAAAAACACCCATTCTACTCCATTTGACCCAAAATGATGTTTCGGAGTGCTCCGGAGTATTTCGCAAACCTTGGGCTTGTAAAAAGATGCAAAACTTGTGTTTCGGGCCTGAATGCACAATTTCGGTGTACCGAGGCTGCGAAAATGGCTTCGCAACGAAAACACCCATTCTACTCCATTTGACCCAAAATGATGCTTACACGTGTTCCGAAGCATTTCGCAAACCTTCCGCTTTTAAAAAGATGCAAAAGTTGTGTTTCGGTCCTGAATGCACTATTTTGGGGTACCGAAGTTGCGAAAATGGTTTCACAATGAAAACACCCATTCTACTAAATTTGATCCAAAATGATGTTTCAGTGTGTTCCAGAGCATTTTGCAAACCTTCGGAATGTAAGAAGATGCAAAACTTGTGTTTTGGGCCTGAATGCACTATTTCGAGGTACCAAAGTTGCGAAAATGGTTTCGTGACGAAAACACCGATTTTACTCCATTAGACCCAAAATGATGTTTGGGATTGTTCCAGAGCATTTCGCAAACCTTCAGCTTTTAAAAAGATGCAAAAGTTGTGTTTCGAGCCTGAATGCACTATTACGCGGTACCGAAGTTGCGAAAATTATTTCACAACAAAAACACCCATTCTACTCCATTAGACCCAAAATGATGTTTCGGAGTGCTCCGGAGTATTTCGCAAACCTTGGGCTTGTAAAAAGATGCAAAACTTGTGTTTCGGGCCCGAATGCACAATTTCGGTGTACCGAGGCTGCGAAAATGGCTTCGCAACGAAAACACCCATTCTACTCCATTTGACCCAAAATGATGCTTACGAGTGTTCCGAAGCATTTCGCAAACCTTCCGCTTTTAAAAAGATGCAAAAGTTCTGTTTCGGTCCTAAATGCACTATTTTGGGGTACCGAAGTTGCGAAAATGGTTTCACAATGAAAACACCCATTCTACTAAATTAGACACAAAATGATGTTTCAGTGTGTTCCAGAGCATTTCGCAAACCTTCGGAATGTAAAAAGATGCAAAACTTGTGTTTTGGGCCTGAATGCACTATTTTGAGGTACCAAAGTTGCGAAAATGGTTTCGTGACGAAAACACCGATTTTACTCCATTAGACCCAAAATGATGTTTGGGATTGTTCCAAAGCATTTCGCAAACCTTCAGCTTTTAAAAAGATGCAAAAGTTGTGTTTCGGGCCTGAATGCACTATTACGGGGTACCGAAGTTGCGAAAATTATTTCACAACAAAAACACCCATTCTACTCCATTAGACCCAAAATGATGTTTCGGAGTGCTCCGGAGTATTTCGCAAACCTTGGGCTTGTAAAAAGATGCAAAACTTGTGTTTTAGGCCCGAATGCACAATTTCGGTGTACCGAGGTTGCGAAAATGGCTTCGCAACGGAAACACCCATTCTACTCCACTAGACCCAAAATGATGTTTGCGAGTGTTCCGAAGCATTTCGCAAACCTTTCGCTTTTAAAAAGATGCAAAAGTTGCGTTTCGGTCCTGAATGCACTATTTTGGGGTACCGAAGTTGCGAAAATGGTTTCACAACGAAAACACCCATTCTACTGAATTAGACCCAAAATGATGTTTCAGTGTGTTCCAGAGCATTTCGCAAACCTTAGGAATGTAAAAAGATGCAAAACTTGTGTTTTGGGCCTGAATGCACTATTTCGAGGTACCAAAGTTGCGAAAATGGTTTCGTGACGAAAACACCGATTTTACTCCATTAGACCCAAAATGATGTTTGGGATTGGTCCAGAGCATTTCGCAAACCTTCAGCTTTTTAAAAGATGCAAAAGTTGTGTTCGGGCCTGAATGCACTATTACGGGGTACCGAAGTTGCGAAAATTATTTCACAACAAAAACACCCATTCTACTCCATTAGACCCAAAATGATGTTTCGGAGTGCTCCGGAGTATTTCACAAACCTTGGGCTTGTAAAAAGATGCAAAACTTGTGTTTCGGGCCTGAATGCACAATTTCGGTGTACCGAGGCTGCGAAAATGGCTTCGCAACGAAAACACCCATCCTACTCCATTTGACCCAAAATGATGCTTACGAGTGTTCCGAAGCATTTCGCAAACCTTCCGCTATTAAAAAGATGCAAAAGTTGTGTTTCGGTCCTGAATGCACTATTTTGGGGTACCGAAGTTGCGAAAATGGTTTCACCATGAAAACTCCCATTCTACTAAATTAGTTTCAAAATGATGTTTCAGTGTGTTCCAGAGCATTTCGCAAACCTTCGGAATGTAAAAAGATGCAAAACATGTGTTTTGGGCCTGAATGCACTGTTTCGAGGTACCAAAGTTGCGAAAATGGTTTCGTGACGAAAACACCGATTTTACTCCATTAGACCCAAAATGATGTTTGGGATTGTTCCAGAGCATTTCGCAAACCTTCAGCTTTTAAAAAGATGCAAAAGTAGTGTTCGGGCTTGAATGCACTATTACGGGGTACCGAAGTTGCGAAAATTATTTCACAACAAAAACACCCATTCTACTCCATTTGACCCAAAATGATGTTTCGGAGTGCTCCGGAGTATTTCGCAAACCTTGGGCTTGTAAAAAGATGCAAAACTTGTGTTTCGGGCCTGAATGCACAATTTCGGTGTACCGAGGCTGCGAAAATGGCTTCGCAACGAAAACACCCATTCTACTCCATTTGACCCAAAATGATGCTTACGCGTGTTCCGAAGCATTTCGCAAACCTTCCGCTTTTAAAAAGATGCAAAAGTTGTGTTTCGGTCCTGAATGCACTATTTTGGGGTACCGAAGTTGCGAAAATGGTTTCACAATGAAAACACCCATTCTACTAAATTTGATCCAAAATGATGTTTCAGTGTGTTCCAGAGCATTTTGCAAACCTTCGGAATGTAAAAAGATGCAAAACTTGTGTTTTGGGCCTGAATGCACTATTTCGAGGTACCAAAGTTGCGAAAATGGTTTCGTGACGAAAACACCGATTTTACTCCATTAGACCCAAAATGATGTTTGGGATTGTTCCAGAGCATTTCGCAAACCTTCAGCTTTTAAAAAGATGCAAAAGTTGTGTTTCGGGCCTGAATGCACTATTACGCGGTACCGAAGTTGCGAAAATTATTTCACAACAAAAACACCCATTCTTCTCCATTAGACCCAAAATGATGTTTCGGAGTGCTCCGGAGTATTTCGCAAACCTTGGGCTTGTAAAAAGATGCAAAACTTGTGTTTCGGGCCCGAATGCACAATTTCGGTGTACCGAGGCTGCGAAAATGGCTTCGCAACGAAAAAACCCATTCTACTCCATCTGACCCAAAATGATGCTTACGAGTGTTCCGAAGCATTTCGCAAACCTTCCGCTTTTAAAAAGATGCAAAAGTTCTGTTTCGGTCCTGAATGCACTATTTTGGGGTACCGAAGTTGCGAAAATGGTTTCACAATGAAAACACCCATTCTACTAAATTAGACACAAAATGATGTTTCAGTGTGTTCCAGAGCATTTCGCAAACCTTCGGAATGTAAAAAGATGCAAAACTTGTGTTTTGGGCCTGAATGCACTATTTTGAGGTACCAAAGTTGCGAAAATGGTTTCGTGACGAAAACACCGATTTTACTCCATTAGACTCAAAATGATGTTTGGGATTGTTCCAGAGCATTTCGCAAACCTTCAGCTTTTAAAAAGATGCAAAAGTTGGGTTTCGGGCCTGAATGCACTATTACGGGGTACCGAAGTTGCGAAAATTATTTCACAACAAAAACACCCATTCTACTCCATTGGACCCAAAATGATGTTTCGGAGTGCTCCGGAGTATTTCGCAAACCTTGGGCTTGTAAAAAGATGCAAAACTTGTGTTTCATGCCCGAATGCACAATTTCGGTGTACCGAGGTTGCGAAAATGGCTTCGCAACGGAAACACCCATTCTACTCCACTAGACCCAAAATGATGTTTGCGAGTGTTCCGAACCATTTCGCAAACCTTCCGCTTTTAAAAAGATGCAAAAGTTGCGTTTCGGTCCTGAATGCAATATTTTGGGGTACCGAAGTTGCGAAAATGGTTTCACAACGAAAACATCCATTCTACTAAATTAGACCCAAAATGATGTTTTAGTGTGTTCCAGAGCATTTCGCAGACCTTAGGAATGTAAAAAGATGCAAAACTTGTGTTTTGGGCCTGAATGCACTATTTCGAGGTTCCAAAGTTGCCAAAATGGTTTTGTGACAAAAACACCTATTTTACTCCATTAGACCCAAAATGATGTTTGGGATTATTCCAGAGCATTTCGCAAACCTTCAGCTTTTAAAAAGATGCAAAAGTTGTGTTCGGGCCTGAATGCACTATTAGGGGGTACCGAAGTTGCGAAAATTATTTCACAACAAAAACACCCATTCTACTCCATTTGACCCAAAATGATGTTTCGGAGTGCTCCGGAGTATTTCACAAACCTTGGGCTTGTAAAAAGATGCACAACTTGTGTTTCGGGCCTGAATGCACAATTTCGGTCTACCGAGGCTGCGAAAATCGCTTCGCAACGAAAACACCCATTCTACTCCATTTGACCCAAAATGATGCTTACGAGTGTTCCGAAGCATTTCGCAAACCTTCCGCTTTTAAAAAGATGCAAAAGTTCTGTTTCGGTCCTGAATGCACTATTTTGGGGTACCGAAGTTGCGAAAATGGTTTCACAATGAAAACACCCATTCTACTAAATTAGACACAAAATGATGTTTCAGTGTGTTCCAGAGCATTTCGCAAACCTTCGGAATGTAAAAAGATGCAAAACTTGTGTTTTGAGCCTAAATGCACTATTTTGAGGTACCAAAGTTGCGAAAATGGTTTCGTGACGAAAACACCGATTTTACTCCATTAGACCCAAAATGATGTTTGGGATTGTTCCAGAGCATTTCGCAAACCTTCAGCTTTTAAAAAGATGCAAAAGTTGTGTTTCGGGCCTGAATGCACTATTACGGGGTACCGAAGTTGCGAAAATTATTTCACAACAAAAACACCCATTCTACTCCATTAGACCCAAAATGATGTTTCGGAGTGCTCCGGAGTATTTCGCAAACCTTGGGCTTCTAAAAAGATGCAAAACTTGTGTTTCAGGCCCGAATGCACAATTTCGGTGTACCGAGGTTGCGAAAATGGCTTCGCAACGGAAACACCCATTCTACTCCACTAGACCCAAAATGATGTTTGCGAGTGTTCCCAAGCATTTCGCAAACCTTCCGCTTTTAAAAATATGCAAAAGTTGCGTTTCGGTCCTGAATGCAATATTTTGGGGTACCGAAGTTGCGAAAATGGTTTCACAACGAAAACACCCATTCTACTAAATTAGACCCAAAATGATGTTTCAGTGTGTTCCAGAGCATTTCGCAGACCTTAGGAATGTAAAAAGATGCAAAACTTGTGTTTTGGGCCTGAATGCACTATTTCGAGGTACCAAAGTTGCCAAAATGGTTTCGTGACAAAAACACCGATTTTACTCCATTAGACCCAAAATGATGTTTGGGATTGTTCCAGAGCATTTCGCAAACCTTCAGCTTTTAAAAAGATGCAAAAGTTGTGTTTCGGGCCTGAATGCACTATTACGGGGTACCGAAGTTGCGAAAATTATTTCACAACAAAAACACCCATTCTACTCCATTTGACCCAAAATGATGTTTCGGAGTGCTCCGGAGTATTTCGCAAACCTTGGGCTTGTAAAAAGATACAAAACTTGTGTTTCGGGCCTGAATGCACAATTTCGGTGTTCCGAGGCTGCGAAAATGGCTTCGCAACGAAAACACCCATTCTACTCCATTTGACCCAAAATGATGCTTACGAGTGTTCCGAAGCATTTCGCAAACCTTCCGCTTTTAAAAAGATGCAAAAGTTGTGTTTCGGTCCTGAATGCACTATTTTGGGGTACCGCAGTTGCGAAAATGGTTTCACAATGAAAACACCCATTCTACTAAATTAGATCCAAAATGATGTTTCAGTGTGTTCCAGAGCATTTCGCAAACCTTCGGAATGTAAAAAGATGCAAAACTTGTGTTTTGGGCCTGAATGCACTATTTCGAGGTACCAAAGTTGCGAAAATGGTTTCGTGACGAAAACACCGATTTTACTCCATTAGACCCAAAATGATGTTTGGGATTGTTCCAGAGCATTTCGCAAACCTTCAGCTTTTAAAAAGATGCAAAAGTTGGGTTTCGGGCCTGAATGCACTATTACGGGGTACCGAAGTTGCGAAAATTATTTCACAACAAAAACACCCATTCTACTCCATTGGACCCAAAATGATGTTTCGGAGTGCTCCGGAGTATTTCGCAAACCTTGGGCTTGTAAAAAGATGCAAAACTTGTGTTTCATGCCCGAATGCACAATTTCGGTGTACCGAGGTTGCGAAAATGGCTTCGCAACGGAAACACCCATTCTACTCCACTAGACCCAAAATGATGTTTGCGAGTGTTCCGAACCATTTCGCAAACCTTCCGCTTTTAAAAAGATGCAAAAGTTGCGTTTCGGTCCTGAATGCAATATTTTGGGGTACCGAAGTTGCGAAAATTGTTTCACAACGAAAACATCCATTCTACTAAATTAGACCCAAAATGATGTTTTAGTGTGTTCCAGAGCATTTCGCAGACCTTAGGAATGTAAAAAGATGCAAAACTTGTGTTTTGGGCCTGAATGCACTATTTCGAGGTTCCAAAGTTGCCAAAATGGTTTCGTGACAAAAACACCTATTTTACTCCATTAGACCCAAAATGATGTTTGGGATTATTCCAGAGCATTTCGCAAACCTTCATCTTTTAAAAAGATGCAAAAGTTGTGTTCGGGCCTGAATGCACTATTAGGGGGTACCGAAGTTGCGAAAATTATTTCACAACAAAAACACCCATTCTACTCCATTTGACCCAAAATGATGTTTCGGAGTGCTCCGGAGTATTTCACAAACCTTGGGCTTGTAAAAAGATGCAAAACTTGTGTTTTAGGCCCGAATGCACAATTTCGGTGTACCGAGGTTGCGAAAATGGCTTCGCAACGGAAACACCCATTCTACTCCATTAGACCCAAAATGATCTTTGCGAGTGTTCCGAAGCATTTCGCAAACCTTCCGCTTTTAAAAAGATGCAAAAGTTGTGTTTCGGTCCTGAATGCAATATTTTGGGCTACCGAAGTTGCGAAAATGGTTTCACAACGAAAACACCCATTCTACTAAATTAGACCCAAAATGATGTTTCAGTGTGTTCCAGAGCATTTCGCAGACCTTAGGAATGTAAAAAGATGCAAAACTTGTGTTTTGGGCCTGAATGCACTATTTCGAGGTACCAAAGTTGCCAAAATGGTTTCGTGACAAAAACACCGATTTTACTCCATTAGACCCAAAATGATGTTTGGGATTGTTCAAGAGCATTTCGCAAACCTTCAGCTTTTAAAAAGATGCAAAAGTTGTGTTTCGGGCCTGAATGCACTATTACGGGGTACCGAAGTTGCGAAAATTATTTCACAACAAAAACACCCATTCTACTCCATTTGACCCAAAATGATGTTTCGGAGTGCTCCGGAGTATTTCGCAAACCTTGGGCTTGTAAAAAGATACAAAACTTGTGTTTCGGGCCTGAATGCACAATTTCGGTGTTCCGAGGCTGCGAAAATGGCTTCGCAACGAAAACACCCATTCTACTCCATTTGACCCAAAATGATGCTTACGAGTGTTCCGAAGCATTTCGCAAACCTTCCGCTTTTAAAAAGATGCAAAAGTTGTGTTTCGGTCCTGAATGCACTATTTTGGGGTACCGCAGTTGCGAAAATGGTTTCACAATGAAAACACCCATTCTACTAAATTAGCTCCAAAATGATGTTTCAGTGTGTTCCAGATCATTTCGCAAACCTTCGTCATGTAAAAAGATGCAAAACTTGTGTTTTGGGCCTGAATGCACTATTTCGAGGTACCAAAGTTGCGAAAATGGTTTCGTGACGAAAACACCGATTTTACTCCATTAGACCCAAAATGATGTTTGGGATTGTTCCAGAGCATTTCGCAAACCTTCAGCTTTTAAAAAGATGCAAAAGTTGTGTTTCGGGCCTGAATGCACTATTACGCGGTACCGAAGTTGCGAAAATTATTTCACAACAAAAACACCCATTCTACTCCATTAGACCCAAAATGATGTTTCGGAGTGCTCCGGAGTATTTCGCAAACCTTGGGCTTGTAAAAAGATGCAAAACTTGTGTTTCGGGCCTGAATGCACAATTTCCGTGTACCGAGGCTGCGAAAATGGCTTCGCAACGAAAACACCCATTCTACTCCATTTGCCCCAAAATGATGGTTACGAGTGTTTCGAAGTATTTCGCAAACCTTCCGCTTTTAAAAAGATGCAAAAGTTCTGTTTCGGTCCTGAATGCACTATTTTGGGGTACCGAAGTTGCGAAAATGGTTTCACAATGAAAACACCCATTCAACTAAATTAGACACAAAATGATGTTTCAGTGTGTTCCAGAGCATTTCGCAAACCTTCGGAATGTAAAAAGATGCAAAACTTGTGTTTTGGGCCTGAATGCACTATTTCGAGGTACCAAAGTTGCGAAAATGGTTTCGTGACGAAAACACCGATTTTACTCCATTAGACCCAAAATGATGTTTGGGATTTTTTCCAGAGCATTTCGCAAACCTTCAGCTTTTAAAAAGATGCAAAAGTTGTGTTTCGGGCCTGAATGCACTATTACGAGGTACCGAAGTTGCGAAAATTATTTCACAACAAAAACACCCATTCTAGTCCATTAGACCCAAAATGATGTTTCGGAGTGCTCCGGAGTATTTCGCAAACCTTGGGCTTGTAAAAAGATGCAAAACTTGTGTTTCAGGCCCGAATGCACAATTTCAGTGTACCGAGGTTGCGAAAATGGCTTCGCAACGGAAACACCCATTCTACTCCATTAGACCCAAAATGATGTTTGCGAGTGTTCCGAAGCATTTCGCAAACCTTCCGCTTTTAAAAATATGCAAAAGTTGTGTTTCGGTCCTGAATGCAATATTTTGGGGTACCGAAGTTGCGAAAATGGTTTCACAACGAAAACAGCCATTCTACTAAATTAGACCCAAAATGATGTTTCAGTGTGTTCCAGAGCATTTCGTAGACCTTAGGAATGTAAAAAGATGCAAAACTTGTGTTTTGGGCCTGAATGCACTATTTCGAGGTACCAAAGTTGCCAAAATGGTTTCGTGACAAAAACACCGATTTTACTCCATTAGACCCAAAATGATGTTTGGCATTGTTCCAGAGCATTTCGCAAACCTTCAGCTTTTAAAAAGATGCAAAAGTTGTGTTCGGGCCTGAATGCACTATTAGGGGGTACCGAAGTTGCGAAAATTATTTCACAACAAAAACACCCATTCTACTCCATTTGACCCAAAATGATGTTTCGGAGTGCTCCGGAGTATTTCGCAAACCTTGGGCTTGTAAAAAGATGCAAAACTTGTGTTTCGGGCCTGAATGCACAATTTCGGTGTACCGAGGCTGCGAAAATGGCTTCGCAACGAAAACACCCATTCTACTCCATTTGACCCAAAATGATGCTTACGAGTGTTCCGAAGCATTTCGCAAACCTTCCGCTTTTAAAAAGATGCAAAAGTTGTGTTTCGGTCCTGAATGCACTATTTTGGGGTACTGAAGTTGCGAAAATGGTTTCACAACGAAAACACCCATTATACTAAATTAGACCCAAAATGATGTTTCAGTGTGTTCCAGAGCATTTCGCAGACCTTAGGAATGTAAAAAGATGCAAAACTTGTGTTTTGGGCCTGAATGCACTATTTCGAGGTACCAAAGTTGCCAAAATGGTTTCGTGACAAAAACACCGATTTTACTCCATTAGACCCAAAATGATGTTTGGGATTGTTCCAGAGCATTTCGCAAACCTTCAGCTTTTAAAAAGATGCAAAAGTTGTGTTCGGGCCTGAATGCACTATTAGGGGGTACCGAAGTTGCGAAAATTATTTCACAACAAAAACACCCATTCTACTCCATTTGACCCAAAATGATGTTTCGGAGTGCTCCGGAGTATTTCGCAAACCTTGGGCTTGTAAAAAGATGCAAAACTTGTGTTTCGGGCCTGAATGCACAATTTCGGTGTACCGAGGCTGCGAAAATGGCTTCGCAACGAAAACACCCATTCTACTCCATTTGACCCAAAATGATGCTTACGAGTGTTCCGAAGCATTTCGCAAACCTTGCGCTTTTAAAAAGATGCAAAAGTTGTGTTTCGGTCCTGAATGCACTATTTTGGGGTACCGAAGTTGCGAAAATGGTTTCACAACGAAAACACCCATTATACTAAATTAGACCCAAAATGATGTTTCAGTGTGTTCCAGAGCATTTCGCAGACCTTAGGAATGTAAAAAGATGCAAAACTTGTGTTTTGGGCCTGAATGCACTATTTCGAGGTACCAAAGTTGCCAAAATGGTTTCGTGACAAAAACACCGATTTTACTCCATTAGACCCAAAATGTTGTTTGGGATTGTTCCAGAGCATTTCGCAAACCTTCAGCTTTTAAAAAGATGCAAAAGTTGTGTTCGGGCCTGAATGCACTATTACGGGGTACCGAAGTTGCGAAAATTATTTCACAACAAAAACACCCATTCTACTCCATTAGACCCAAAATGATGTTTCGGAGTGCTCCGGAGTATTTCGCAAACCTTGGGCTTGTAAAAAGATGCAAAACTTGTGTTTCAGGCCCGAATGCACAATTTCGGTGTACCGAGGTTGCGAAAATGGCTTCGCAACGGAAACACCCATTCTACTCCATTAGACCCAAAATGATGTTTCGGAGTGCTCCGGAGTATTTCGCAAACCTTGGGCTTGTAAAAAGATGCAAAACTTGTGTTTCGGGCCTGAATGCACAATTTCGGTGTACCGATGCTGCGAAAATGGCTTCGCAACGAAAACACCCATTCTACTCCATTTGACCCAAAATGATGCTTACGAGTGTTCCGAAGCATTTCGCAAACCTTCCGCTTTTAAAAAGATGCAAAAGTTGTGTTTCGGTCCTGAATGCACTATTTTGGGGTACCGAATTTGCAAAAATGGTTTCACAACGAAAACACCCATTCTACTAAATTAGACCCAAAATGATGTTTCAGTGTGTTCCAGAGCATTTCGCAGACCTTAGGAATGTAAAAAGATGCAAAACTTGTGTTTTGGGCCTGAATGCACTATTTCGAGGTACCAAAGTTGCCAAAATGGTTTCGTGACAAAAACACCGATTTTACTCCATTAGACCCAAAATGATGTTTGGGATTGTTCCAGAGCATTTCGCAAACCTTCAGCTTTTAAAAAGATGCAAAAGTTGTGTTTCGGGCCTGAATGCACTATTACGCGGTACCGAAGTTGCGAAAATTATTTCACAACAAAAACACCCATTCTACTCCATTAGACCCAAAATGATGTTTCGGAGTGCTCCGGAGTATTTCGCAAACCTTGGGCTTGTAAAAAGATGCAAAACTTGTGTTTCGGGCCTGAATGCACAATTTCCGTGTACCGAGGCTGCGAAAATGGCTTCGCAACGAAAACACCCATTCTACTCCATTTGCCCCAAAATGATGGTTACGAGTGTTTCGAAGCATTTCGCAAACCTTCCGCTTTTAAAAAGATGCAAAAGTTCTGTTTCGGTCCTGAATGCACTATTTTGGGGTACCGAAGTTGCGAAAATGGTTTCACAATGAAAACACCCATTCAACTAAATTAGACACAAAATGATGTTTCAGTGTGTTCCAGAGCATTTCGCAAACCTTCGGAATGTAAAAAGATGCAAAACTTGTGTTTTGGGCCTGAATGCACTATTTCGAGGTACCAAAGTTGCGAAAATGGTTTCGTGACGAAAACACCGATTTTACTCCATTAGACCCAAAATGATGTTTGGGATTTTTTCCAGAGCATTTCGTAAACCTTCAGCTTTTAAAAAGATGCAAAAGTTGTGTTTCGGGCCTGAATGCACTATTACGAGGTACCGAAGTTGCGAAAATTATTTCACAACAAAAACACCCATTCTAGTCCATTAGACCCAAAATGATGTTTCGGAGTGCTCCGGAGTATTGCGCAAACCTTGGGCTTGTAAAAAGATGCAAAACTTGTGTTTCAGGCCCGAATGCACAATTTCAGTGTACCGAGGTTGCGAAAATGGCTTCGCAACGGAAACACCCATTCTACTCCATTAGACCCAAAATGATGTTTGCGAGTGTTCCGAAGCATTTCGCAAACCTTCCGCTTTTAAAAAGATGCAAAAGTTGTGTTTCGGTCCTGAATGCAATATTTTGGGGTACCGAAGTTGCGAAAATGGTTTCACAACGAAAACAACCATTCTACTAAATTAGACCCAAAATGATGTTTCAGTGTGTTCCAGAGCATTTCGCAGACCTTAGGAATGTAAAAAGATGCAAAACTTGTGTTTTGGGCCTGAATGCACTATTTCGAGGTACCAAAGTTGCCAAAATGGTTTCGTGACAAAAACACCGATTTTACTCCATTAGACCCAAAATGATGTTTGGCATTGTTCCAGAGCATTTCGCAAACCTTCAGCTTTTAAAAAGATGCAAAAGTTGTGTTCGGGCCTGAATGCACTATTAGGGGGTACCGAAGTTGCGAAAATTATTTCACAACAAAAACACCCATTCTACTCCATTTGACCCAAAATGATGTTTCGGAGTGCTCCGGAGTATTTCGCAAACCTTGGGCTTGTAAAAAGATGCAAAACTTGTGTTTCGGGCCTGAATGCACAATTTCGGTGTACCGAGGCTGCGAAAATGGCTTCGCAACGAAAACACCCATTCTACTCCATTTGACCTAAAATGATGCTTACGAGTGTTCCGAAGCATTTCGCAAACCTTCCGCTTTTAAAAAGATGCAAAAGTTGTGTTTCGGTCCTGAATGCACTATTTTGGGGTACTGAAGTTGCGAAAATGGTTTCACAACGAAAACACCCATTATACTAAATTAGACCCAAAATGATGTTTCAGTGTGTTCCAGAGCATTTCGCAGACCTTAGGAATGTAAAAAGATGCAAAACTTGTGTTTTGGGCCTGAATGCACTATTTCGAGGTACCAAAGTTGCCAAAATGGTTTCGTGACAAAAACACCGATTTTACTCCATTAGACCCAAAATGATGTTTGGGATTGTTCCAGAGCATTTCGCAAACCTTCAGCTTTTAAAAAGATGCAAAAGTTGTGTTCGGGCCTGAATGCACTATTAGGGGGTACCGAAGTTGCGAAAATTATTTCACAACAAAAACACCCATTCTACTCCATTTGACCCAAAATGATGTTTCGGAGTGCTCCGGAGTATTTCGCAAACCTTGGGCTTGTAAAAAGATGCAAAACTTGTGTTTCGGGCCTGAATGCACAATTTCGGTGTACCGAGGCTGCGAAAATGGCTTCGCAACGAAAACACCCATTCTACTCCATTTGACCCAAAATGATGCTTACGAGTGTTCCGAAGCATTTCGCAAACCTTCCGCTTTTAAAAAGATGCAAAAGTTGTGTTTCGGTCCTGAATGCACTATTTTGGGGTACCGAAGTTGCGAAAATGGTTTCACAACGAAAACACCCATTATACTAAATTAGACCCAAAATGATGTTTCAGTGTGTTCCAGAGCATTTCGCAGACCTTAGGAATGTAAAAAGATGCAAAACTTGTGTTTTGGGCCTGAATGCACTATTTCGAGGTACCAAAGTTGCCAAAATGGTTTCGTGACAAAAACACCGATTTTACTCCATTAGACCCAAAATGTTGTTTGGGATTGTTCCAGAGCATTTCGCAAACCTTCAGCTTTTAAAAAGATGCAAAAGTTGTGTTCGGGCCTGAATGCACTATTACGGGGTACCGAAGTTGCGAAAATTATTTCACAACAAAAACACCCATTCTACTCCATTAGACCCAAAATGATGTTTCGGAGTGCTCCGGAGTATTTCGCAAACCTTGGGCTTGTAAAAAGATGCAAAACTTGTGTTTCAGGCCCGAATGCACAATTTCGGTGTACCGAGGTTGCGAAAATGGCTTCGCAACGGAAACACCCATTCTACTCCATTAGACCCAAAATGATGTTTCGGAGTGCTCCGGAGTATTTCGCAAACCTTGGGCTTGTAAAAAGATGCAAAACTTGTGTTTCGGGCCTGAATGCACAATTTCGGTGTACCGATGCTGCGAAAATGGCTTCGCAACGAAAACACCCATTCTACTCCATTTGACCCAAAATGATGCTTACGAGTGTTCCGAAGCATTTCGCAAACCTTCCGCTTTTAAAAAGATGCAAAAGTTGTGTTTCGGTCCTGAATGCACTATTTTGGGGTACCGAATTTGCGAAAATGGTTTCACAACGAAAACACCCATTCTACTAAATTAGACCCAAAATGATGTTTCAGTGTGTTCCAGAGCATTTCGCAGACCTTAGGAATGTAAAAAGATGCAAAACTTGTGTTTTGGGCCTGAATGCACTATTTCGAGGTACCAAAGTTGCCAAAATGGTTTCGTGACAAAAACACCGATTTTACTCCATTAGACCCAAAATGATGTTTGGGATTGTTCCAGAGCATTTCGCAAACCTTCAGCTTTTAAAAAGATGCAAAAGTTGTGTTTCGGGCCTGAATGCACTATTACGCGGTACCGAAGTTGCGAAAATTATTTCACAACAAAAACACCCATTCTACTCCATTAGACCCAAAATGATGTTTCGGAGTGCTCCGGAGTATTTCGCAAACCTTGGGCTTGTAAAAGGATGCAAAACTTGTGTTTCGGGGCTGAATGCACAATTTCCGTGTACCGAGGCTGCGAAAATGGCTTCGCAACGAAAACACCCATTCTACTCCATTTGACCCAAAATGATGCTTACGAGTGTTCCGAACCATTTCGCAAACCTTCCGCTTTTAAAAAGATGCAAAAGTTGTGTTTCGGTCCACAATGCACTATTTTGGGGTACCGAAGTTGCGAAAATGGATTCACAACGAAAACACCCATTCTACTAAATTAGACTCAAAATGATGTTTCAGTGTGTTCCAGAGCATTTCGCAAACCTTCGGAATGTAAAAAGATGCAAAACTTGTGTTTTGGGCCTGAATGCACTATTTCAAGGTACCAAAGTTGTGAAAATGGTTTCGTGACGAAAACACCGATTTTACTCCATTAGACCCAAAATGATGTTTGGGATTGTTCCAGAGCATTTCGCAAACCTTCAGCTTTTAAAAAGATGCAAAAGTTGTGTTTCGGGCCTGAATGCACTATTACGGGGTACCGAAGTTGCGAAAATTATTTAACAACAAAAACACCCATTCTACTCCATTAGACCCAAAATGATGTTTCGGAGTGCTCCGGAGTATTTCGCAAACCTTGGGCTTGTAAAAAGATGCAAAACTTGTGTTTCGGGCCTAAATGCACAATTTCGGTGTACCGAGGTTGCGAAAATGGCTTCGCAACGAAAACACCCATTCTACTCCATTAGACCCAAAATGATGTTTGCGAGTGTTCCGAAGCATTTCGCAAACCTTCCGCTTTTAAAAATATGCAAAAGTTGTATTTTGGTCCAGAATGCACTATTTTGGGGTACCGAAGTTGTGAAAATGGATTCACAACGAAAACACCCATTCTACTAAATTAGACTCAAAATGATGTTTCATTGTGTTCCATAGCATTTCGCAAACCTTCAGAACGTAAAAAGATGCAAAACTTGTGTTTTGGGCCTGAATGCACTATTTCGAGGTACCAAAGTTGCGAAAATGGTTTCGTGACGAAAACACCGATTTTACTCCATTAGACCCAAAATGATGTTTGGGATTGTTCCAGAGCATTTCGCAAACCTTCAACTTTTAAAAAGATGCAAAAGTTGTGCTTCGGGCCTGAATGCACTATTACGGGGTACCGAAGTTGCGAAAATTATTTCACAACAAAAACACCCATTCTACTCCATTAGACCCAAAATGATGTTTCGGAGTGCTCCGGAGTATTTCGCAAACCTTGGGCTTGTAAAAAGATGCAAAACTTGTGTTTCGGGCCCGAATGCACAATTTCGGTGTACCGAGGCTGCGAAAATGGCTTCGCAACGAAAACACCCATTCTACTCCATTTGACCCAAAATGATGCTTACGAGTGTTCCGAAGTATTTCGCAAACCTTCCGCTTTTAAAAAGATGCAAAAGTTGCGTTTCGGTCCTGAATGCAATATTTTGGGGTACTGAAGTTGCGAAAATGGTTTCACAACGAAAACACCCATTCTACTAAATTAGACACAAAATGATGTTTCAGTGTGTTCCAGAGCATTTCGCAAACCTTCGGAATGTAAAAAGATGCAAAACATGTGTTTTGGGCCTGAATGCACTATTTCGAGGTACCAAAGTTACCAAAATGGTTTCGTGACAAAAACACCGATTTTACTCCATTAGACCCAAAATGATGTTTGGGATTGTTCCAGAGCATTTCGCAAACCTTCAGCTTTTAAAAAGATGCAAAAGTTGTGTTCGGGCCTGAATGCACTATTAGGGGGTACCGAAGTTGCGAAAATTATTTCACAACAAAAACACCCATTCTACTCCATTTGACCCAAAATGATGTTTCGGAGTGCTCCGGAGTATTTCGCAAACCTTGGGCTTGTAAAAAGATGCAAAACTTGTGTTTCGGGCCTGAATGCACAATTTCGGTGTACCGAGGCTGCGAAAATGGCTTCGCAACGAAAACACCCATTCTACTCCATTTGACCCAAAATGATGCTTACGAGTGTTCCGAAGCATTTCGCAAACCTTCTGCTTTTAAAAAGATGCAAAAGTTCTGTTTCGGTCCTGAATGCACTATTTTGGGGTACCGAAGTTGCGAAAATGGTTTCACAATGAAAACACCCATTCTACTAAATTAGACACAAAATGATGTTTCAGTGTGTTCCAGAGCATTTCGCAAACCTTCGGAATGTAAAAAGATGCAAAACTTGTGTTTTGGGCCTGAATGCAGTATTTCGAGGTACCAAAGTTGCGAAAATGGTTTCGTGACGAAAACACCGATTTTACTCCATTAGACCCAAAATGATGTTTGGGATTGTTCCAGAGCATTTCGCAAACCTTCAGCTTTTAAAAAGATGCAAAAGTTGTGTTTCGGGCCTGAATGCACTATTACGCGGTACCGAAGTTGCGAACATTATTTCACAACAAAAACACCCATTCTACTCCATTAGACCCAAAATGATGTTTCGGAGTGCTCCGGAGTATTTCGCAAACCTTGGGCTTGTAAAAGGATGCAAAACTTGTGTTTCGGGCCTGAATGCACAATTTCGGTGTACCGAGGCTGCGAAAATGGCTTCGCAACGAAAACACCCATTCTACTCCATTTGACCCAAAATGATGCTTACGAGTGTTCCGAACCATTTCGCAAACCTTCCGCTTTTAAAAAGATGCAAAAGTTGTGTTTCGGTCCAGAATGCACTATTTTGGGGTACCGAAGTTGCGAAAATGGATTCACAACGAAAACACCCATTCTACTAAATTAGACTCAAAATGATGTTTCAGTGTGTTCCAGAGCATTTCGCAAACCTTCGGAATGTAAAATGATGCAAAACTTGTGTTTTGGGCCTGAATGCACTATTTCAAGGTACCAAAGTTGTGAAAATGGTTTCGTGACGAAAACACCGATTTTACTCCATTAGACCCAAAATGATGTTTGGGATTGTTCCAGAGCATTTCGCAAACCTTCAGCTTTTAAAAAGATGCAAAAGTTGTGTTTCGGGCCTGAATGCACTATTACGGGGTACCGAAGTTGCGAAAATTATTTCACAACAAAAACACCCATTCTACTCCATTAGACCCAAAATGATGTTTCGGAGTGCTCCGGAGTATTTCGCAAACCTTGGGCTTGTAAAAAGATGCAAAACTTGTGTTTCGGGCCTAAATGCACAATTTCGGTGTACCGAGGTTGCGAAAATGGCTTCGCAACGAAAACACCCATTCTACTCCATTAGACCCAAAATGATGTTTGCGAGTGTTCCGAAGCATTTCGCAAACCTTCCGCTTTTAAAAATATGCAAAAGTTGTATTTTGGTCCAGAATGCACTATTTTGGGGTACCGAAGTTGTGAAAATGGATTCACAACGAAAACACCCATTCTACTAAATTAGACTCAAAATGATGTTTCATTGTGTTCCATAGCATTTTGCAAACCTTCAGAACGTAAAAAGATGCAAAACTTGTGTTTTGGGCCTGAATGCACTATTTCGAGGTACCAAAGTTGCGAAAATGGTTTCGTGACGAAAACACCGATTTTACTCCATTAGACCCAAAATGATGTTTGGGATTGTTCCAGAGCATTTCGCAAACCTTCAACTTTTAAAAAGATGCAAAAGTTGTGTTTCGGGCCTGAATGCACTATTACGGGGTACCGAAGTTGCGAAAATTATTTCACAACAAAAACACCCATTCTACTCCATTAGACCCAAAATGATGTTTCGGAGTGCTCCGGAGTATTTCGCAAACCTTGGGCTTGTAAAAAGATGCAAAACTTGTGTTTCGGGCCCGAATGCACAATTTCGGTGTACCGAGGCTGCGAAAATGGCTTCGCAACGAAAACACCCATTCTACTCCATTTGACCCAAAATGATGCTTACGAGTGTTCCGAAGTATTTCGCAAACCTTCCGCTTTTAAAAAGATGCAAAAGTTGCGTTTCGGTCCTGAATGCAATATTTTGGGGTACTGAAGTTGCGAAAATGGTTTCACAACGAAAACACCCATTCTACTAAATTAGACACAAAATGATGTTTCAGTGTGTTCCAGAGCATTTCGCAAACCTTCGGAATGTAAAAAGATGCAAAACTTGTGTTTTGGGCCTGAATGCACTATTTCGAGGTACCAAAGTTGCCAAAATGGTTTCGTGACAAAAACACCGATTTTACTCCATTAGACCCAAAATGATGTTTGGGATTGTTCCAGAGCATTTCGCAAACCTTCAGCTTTTAAAAAGATGCAAAAGTTGTGTTCGGGCCTGAATGCACTATTAGGGGGTAACGAAGTTGCGAAAATTATTTCACAACAAAAACACCCATTCTACTCCATTTGACCCAAAATGATGTTTCGGAGTGCTCCGGAGTATTTCGCAAACCTTGGGCTTGTAAAAAGATGCAAAACTTGTGTTTCGGGCCTGAATGCACAATTTCGGTGTACCGAGGCTGCGAAAATGGCTTCGCAACGAAAACACCCATTCTACTCCATTTGACCCAAAATGATGCTTACGAGTGTTCCGAAGCATTTCGCAAACATTCCGCTTTTAAAAAGATGCAAAAGTTGTGTTTCGGTCCTGAATGCACTATTTTGGGGTACCGAAGTTGCGAAAATGATTTCACAACGAAAACACCCATTATACTAAATTAGACCCAAAATGATGTTTCAGTGTGTTCCAGAGCATTTCGCAGACCTTAGGAATGTAAAAAGATGCAAAACTTGTGTTTTGGGCCTGAATGCACTATTTCGAGGTACCAAAGTTGCCAAAATGGTTTCGTGACAAAAACACCGATTTTACTCCATTAGACCCAAAATGATGTTTGGGATTGTTCCAGAGCATTTCGCAAACCTTCAGCTTTTAAAAAGATGCAAAAGTTGTGTTTCGGGCCTGAATGCACTATTACGCGGTACCGAAGTTGCGAAAATTATTTCACAACAAAAACACCCATTCTACTCCATTTGACCCAAAATGATGTTTCGGAGTGCTTCGGAGTATTTCGCAAACCTTGGGCTTGTAAAAAGATGCAAAACTTGTGTTTCGGGCCTGAATGCACAATTTCGGTGTACCGAGGCTGCGAAAATCGCTTCGCAACGAAAACACCCATTCTACTCCATTTGACCCAAAATGATGCTTACGAGTGTTCCGAAGCATTTCGCAAACCTTCCGCTTTTAAAAAGATGCAAAAGTTGTGTTTCGGTCCTGAATGCACTATTTTGGGGTACCGCAGTTGCGAAAGTGGTTTCACAATGAAAACACCCATTCTACTAAATTAGATCCAAAATGATGTTTCAGTGTGTTCCAGAGCATTTCGCAAACTTTCGGAATGTAAAAAGATGCAAAACTTGTGTTTTGGGCCTGAATGCACTATTTCGAGGCACCAAAGTTGCGAAAATGGTTTCGTGACGAAAACACCGATTTTACTCCATTAGACCCAAAATGATGTTTGGGATTGTTCCAGAGCATTTCGCAAACCTTCAGCTTTTAAAAAGATGCAAAAGTTGTGTTTCGGGCCTGAATGCACTATTACGCGGTACCGAAGTTGCGAAAATTATTTCACAACAAAAACACCCATTCTACTCCATTAGACCCAAAATGATGTTTCGGAGTGCTCCGGAGTATTTCGCAAACCTTGGGCTTGTAAAAAGATGCAAAACTTGTGTTTCGGGCCTGAATGCACAATTTCGGTGTACCGAGGCTGCGAAAATGGCTTCGCAACGAAAACACCCGTTCTACTCCATTTGACCCAAAATGATGCTTACGAGTGTTCCGAAGCATTTCGCAAACCTTCCGCTTTTAAAAAGATGCAAAAGTTCTGTTTCGGTCCTGAATGCACTATTTTGGGGTACCGAAGTTGCGAAAATGGTTTCACAATGAAAACACCCATTCTACTAAATTAGACACAAAATGATGTTTCAGTGTGTTCCAGAGCATTTCGCAAACCTTCGGAATGTAAAAAGATGCAAAACTTGTGTTTTGGGCCTGAATGCACTATTTCGAGGTACCAAAGTTGCGAAAATGGTTTCGTGACGAAAACACCGATTTTACTCCATTAGACCCAAAATGATCTTTGGGATTTTTCCAGAGCATTTCGCAAACCTTCAGCTTTTAAAAAGATGCAAAAGTTGTGTTTCGGGCCTGAATGCACTATTACGGGGTACCGAAGTTGCGAAAATTATTTCACAACAAAAACACCCATTCTAGTCCATTAGACCCAAAATGATGTTTCGGAGTGCTCCGGAGTATTTCGCAAACCTTGGGCTTGTAAAAAGATGCAAAACTTGTGTTTCAGGCCCGAATGCACAATTTCGGTGTACCGAGGTTGCGAAAATGGCTTCGCAACGGAAACACCCATTCTACTCCATTAGACCCAAAATGATGTTTCGGAGTGCTCCGGAGTATTTCGCAAACCTTGGGCTTGTAAAAAGATGCAAAACTTGTGTTTCGGGCCTGAATGCACAATTTCGGTGTACCGAGGCTGCGAAAATGGCTTCGCAACGAAAACACCCATTCTACTCCATTTGACCCAAAATGATGCTTACGAGTGTTCCGAAGCATTTCGCAAACCTTCCGCTTTTAAAAAGATGCAAAAGTTGTGTTTCGGTCCTGAATGCACTATTTTGGGGTACCGAAGTTGCGAAAATGGTTTCACAACGAAAACACCCATTCTACTAAATTAGACACAAAATGATGTTTCAGTGTGTTCCAGAGCATTTCGCAAACCTTCGGAATGTAAAAAGATGCAAAACTTGTGTTTTGGGCCTGAATGCACTATTTCGAGGTACCAAAGTTGCCAAAATGGTTTCGTGACAAAAACACCGATTTTACTCCATTAGACCCAAAATGATGTTTGGGATTGTTCCAGAGCATTTCGCAAACCTTCAGCTTTTAAAAAGATGCAAAAGTTGTGTTCGGGCCTGAATGCACTATTAGGGGGTACCGAAGTTGCGAAAATTATTTCACAACAAAAACACCCATTCTACTCCATTTGACCCAAAATGATGTTTCGGAGTGCTCCGGAGTATTTCGCAAACCTTGGGCTTGTAAAAAGATGCAAAACTTGTGTTTCGGGCCTGAATGCACAATTTCGGTGTACCGAGGCTGCGAAAATGGCTTCGCAACGAAAACACCCATTCTACTCCATTTGACCCAAAATGATGCTTACGAGTGTTCCGAAGCATTTCGCAAACCTTCCGCTTTTAAAAAGATGCAAAAGTTGTGTTTCGGTCCTGAATGCACTATTTTGGGGTACCGAAGTTGCGAAAATGGTTTCACAACGAAAACACCCATTATACTAAATTAGACCCAAAATGATGTTTCAGTGTGTTCCAGAGCATTTCGCAGACCTTAGGAATGTAAAAAGATGCAAAACTTGTGTTTTGGGCCTGAATGCACTATTTCGAGGTACCAAAGTTGCCAAAATGGTTTCGTGACAAAAACACCGATTTTACTCCATTAGACCCAAAATGTTGTTTGGGATTGTTCCAGAGCATTTCGCAAACCTTCAGCTTTTAAAAAGATGCAAAAGTTGTGTTCGGGCCTGAATGCACTATTAGGGGGTACCGAAGTTGCGAAAATTATTTCACAACAAAAACACCCATTCTACTCCATTTGACCCAAAATGATGTTTCGGAGTGCTCCGGAGTATTTCGCAAACCTTGGGCTTGTAAAAAGATGCAAAACTTGTGTTTCGGGCCTGAATGCACAATTTCGGTGTACCGAGGCTGCGAAAATCGCTTCGCAACGAAAACACCCATTCTACTCCATTTGACCCAAAATGATGCTTACGAGTGTTCCGAAGCATTTCGCAAACCTTCCGCTTTTAAAAAGATGCAAAAGTTGTGTTTCGGTCCTGAATGCACTATTTTGGGGTACCGCAGTTGCGAAAGTGGTTTCACAATGAAAACACCCATTCTACTAAATTAGATCCAAAATGATGTTTCAGTGTGTTCCAGAGCATTTCGCAAACTTTCGGAATGTAAAAAGATGCAAAACTTGTGTTTTGGGCCTGAATGCACTATTTCGAGGCACCAAAGTTGCGAAAATGGTTTCGTGACGAAAACACCGATTTTACTCCATTAGACCCAAAATGATGTTTGGGATTGTTCCAGAGCATTTCGCAAACCTTCAGCTTTTAAAAAGATGCAAAAGTTGTGTTTCGGGCCTGAATGCACTATTACGCGGTACCGAAGTTGCGAAAATTATTTCACAACAAAAACACCCATTCTACTCCATTAGACCCAAAATGATGTTTCGGAGTGCTCCGGAGTATTTCGCAAACCTTGGGCTTGTAAAAAGATGCAAAACTTGTGTTTCGGGCCTGAATGCACAATTTCGGTGTACCGAGGCTGCGAAAATGGCTTCGCAACGAAAACACCCGTTCTACTCCATTTGACCCAAAATGATGCTTACGAGTGTTCCGAAGCATTTCGCAAACCTTCCGCTTTTAAAAAGATGCAAAAGTTCTGTTTCGGTCCTGAATGCACTATTTTGGGGTACCGAAGTTGCGAAAATGGTTTCACAATGAAAACACCCATTCTACTAAATTAGACACAAAATGATGTTTCAGTGTGTTCCAGAGCATTTCGCAAACCTTCGGAATGTAAAAGATGCAAAACTTGTGTTTTGGGCCTGAATGCACTATTTCGAGGTACCAAAGTTGCGAAAATGGTTTCGTGACGAAAACACCGATTTTACTCCATTAGACCCAAAATGATCTTTGGGATTTTTCCAGAGCATTTCGCAAACCTTCAGCTTTTAAAAAGATGCAAAAGTTGTGTTTCGGGCCTGAATGCACTATTACGGGGTACCGAAGTTGCGAAAATTATTTCACAACAAAAACACCCATTCTACTCTATTAGACCCAAAATGATGTTTCGGAGTGCTCCGGAGTATTTCGCAAACCTTGGGCTTGTAAAAAGATGCAAAACTTGTGTTTCAGGCCCGAATGCACAATTTCGGTGTACCGAGGTTGCGAAAATGGCTTCGCAACGGAAACACCCATTCTACTCCATTAGACCCAAAATGATGTTTCGGAGTGCTCCGGAGTATTTCGCAAACCTTGGGCTTGTAAAAAGATGCAAAACTTGTGTTTCGGGCCTGAATGCACAATTTCGGTGTACAGAGGCTGCGAAAATGGCTTCGCAACGAAAACACCCATTCTACTCCATTTGACCCAAAATGATGCTTACGAGTGTTCCGAAGCATTTCGCAAACCTTCCGCTTTTAAAAAGATGCAAAAGTTGTGTTTCGGTCCTGAATGCACTATTTTAGGGTACCGAAGTTGCGAAAATGGTTTCACAACGAACACACCCATTCTACTAAATTAGACCCAAAATGATGTTTCAGTGTGTTCCAGAGCATTTCGCAGACCTTAGGAATGTAAAAAGATGCAAAACTTGTGTTTTGGGCCTGAATGCACTATTTCGAGGTACCAAAGTTGCCAAAATGGTTTCGTGACAAAAACACCGATTTTACTCCATTAGACCCAAAATGATGTTTGGGATTGTTCCAGAGCATTTCGCAAACCTTCAGCTTTTAAAAAGATGCAAAAGTTGTGTTTCGGGCCTGAATGCACTATTACGCGGTACCGAAGTTGCGAAAATTATTTCACAACAAAAACACCCATTCTACTCCATTTGACCCAAAATGATGTTTCGGAGTGCTCCGGAGTATTTCGCAAACCTTGGGCTTGTAAAAAGATGCAAAACTTGTGTTTCGGGCCTGAATGCACAATTTCCGTGTACCGAGGCTGCGAAAATGGCTTCGCAACGAAAACACCCATTCTACTCCATTTGACCCAAAATGATGCTTACGAGTGTTCCGAAGCATTTCGCAAACCTTCCGCTTTTAAAAAGATGCAAAAGTTCTGTTTCGGTCCTGAATGCACTATTTTGGGGTACCGAAGTTGCGAAAATGGTTTCACAATGAAAACACCCATTCTACTAAATTAGATCCAAAATGATGTTTCAGTGTGTTCCAGAGCATTTCGCAAACCTTCGGAATGTAAAAAGATGCAAAACTTGTGTTTTGGGCCTGAATGAACTATTTCGAGGTACCAAAGTTGCGAAAATGGTTTCGTGACGAAAACACCGATTTTACTCCATTAGACCCAAAATGATGTTTGGGATTGTTCCAGAGCATTTCGCAAACCTTCAGCTTTTAAAAAGATGCAAAAGTTGTGTTTCGGGCCTGAATGCACTATTACGTGGTACCGAAGTTGCGAAAATTATTTCACAACAAACACACCCATTCTACTCCATTAGACCCAAAATGATGTTTCGGAGTGCTCCGGAGTATTTCGCAAACCTTGGGCTTGTAAAAAGATGCAAAACTTGTGTTTCGGGCCTGAATGCACAATTTCGGTGTACCGAGGCTGCGAAAATGGCTTCGCAACGAAAACACCCATTCTACTCCATTTGACCCAAAATGATGCTTACGAGTGTTCCGAAGCATTTCGCAAACCTTCCGCTTTTAAAAAGATGCAAAAGTTGTGTTTCGGTCCAGAATGCACTATTTTGGGGTACCGAAGTTGCGAAAATGGATTCACAACGAAAACACCCATTCTACTAAATTAGACTCAAAATGATGTTTCAGTGTGTCCAGAGCATTTCGCAAACCTTCGGAATGTAAAAAGATGCAAAACTTGTGTTTTGGGCCTGAATGCACTATTTCAAGGTACCAAAGTTGTGAAAATGGTTTCGTGACGAAAACACCGATTTTACTCCATTAGACCCAAAATGATGTTTGGGATTGTTCCAGAGCATTTCGCAAACCTTCAGCTTTTAAAAAGATGCAAAAGTTGTGTTTCGGGCCTGAATGCACTATTACGGGGTACCGAAGTTGCGAAAATTATTTCACAACAAAAACACCCATTCTACTCCATTAGACCCAAAATGATGTTTCGGAGTGCTCCGGAGTATTTCGCAAACCTTGGGCTTGTAAAAAGATGCAAAACTTGTGTTTCGGGCCTGAATGCACAATTTCGGTGTACCGAGGTTGCGAAAATGGCTTCGCAACGAAAACACCCATTCTACTCCATTAGACCCAAAATGATGTTTGCGAGTGTTCCGAAGCATTTCGCAAACCTTCCGCTTTTAAAAATATGCAAAAGTTGTATTTTGGTCCAGAATGCACTATTTTGGGGTACCGAAGTTGTGAAAATGGATTCACAACGAAAACACCCATTCTACTAAATTAGACTCAAAATGATGTTTCATTGTGTTCCATAGCATTTCGCAAACCTTCAGAACGTAAAAAGATGCAAAACATGTGTTTTGGGCCTGAATGCACTATTTCGAGGTACCAAAGTTGCGAAAATGGTTTCGTGACGAAAACACCGATTTTACTCCATTAGACCCAAAATGATGTTTGGGATTGTTCCAGAGCATTTCGCAAACCTTCAACTTTTAAAAAGATGCAAAAGTTGTGTTTCGGGCCTGAATGCACTGTTACGGGGTACCGAAGTTGCGAAAATTATTTCACAACAAAAACACCCATTCTACTCCATTAGACCCAAAATAATGTTTCGGAGTGCTCCGGAGTATTTCGCAAACCTTGGGCTTGTAAAAAGATGCAAAACTTGTGTTTCGGGCCTGAATGCACAATTTCGGTGTACCGAGGCTGCGAAAATGGCTTCGCAACGAAAACACCCATTCTACTCCATTTGACCCAAAATGATGCTTACGAGTGTTCCGAAGTATTTCGCAAACCTTCCGCTTTTAAAAAGATGCAAAAGTTCTGTTTCGGTCCTGAATGCACTATTTTGGGGTACCGAAGTTGCGAAAATGGTTTCACAATGAAAACACCCATTCTACTAAATTAGACACAAAATGATGTTTTAGTGTGTTCCAGAGCATTTCGCAAACCTTCGGAATGTAAAAAGATGCAAAACTTGTGTTTTGGGCCTGAATGCACTATTTCGAGGTACCAAAGTTGCGAAAATGGTTTCGTGACGAAAACACCGATTTTACTCCATTAGACCCAAAATGATGTTTGGGATTGTTCCAGAGCATTTCGCAAACCTTCAACTTTTAAAAAGATGCAAAAGTTGTGTTTCGGGCCTGAATGCACTGTTACGGGGTACCGAAGTTGCGAAAATTATTTCACAACAAAAACACCCATTCTACTCCATTAGACCCAAAATAATGTTTCGGAGTGCTCCGGAGTATTTCGCAAACCTTGGGCTTGTAAAAAGATGCAAAACTTGTGTTTCGGGCCTGAATGCACAATTTCGGTGTACCGAGGCTGCGAAAATGGCTTCGCAACGAAAACACCCATTCTACTCCATTTGACCCAAAATGATGCTTACGAGTGTTCCGAAGTATTTCGCAAACCTTCCGCTTTTAAAAAGATGCAAAAGTTCTGTTTCGGTCCTGAATGCACTATTTTGGGGTACCGAAGTTGCGAAAATGGTTTCACAATGAAAACACCCATTCTACTAAATTAGACACAAAATGATGTTTTAGTGTGTTCCAGAGCATTTCGCAAACCTTCGGAATGTAAAAAGATGCAAAACTTGTGTTTTGGGCCTGAATGCACTATTTCGAGGTACCAAAGTTGCGAAAATGGTTTCGTGACGAAAACACCGATTTTACTCCATTAGACCCAAAATGATGTTTGGGATTGTTCCAGAGCATTTCGCAAACATTCAGCTTTTAAAAAGATGCAAAAGTTGTGTTTCGGGCCTGAATGCACTATTACGGGGTACCGAAGTTGCGAAAATTATTTCACAACAAAAACACCCATTCTACTCCATTAGACCCAAAATGATGTTTCGGAGTGCTCCGGAGTATTTCGCAAACTTTGGGCTTGTAAAAAGATGCAAAACTTGTGTTTCAGGCCCGAAAGCACAATTTCGGTGTACCGAGGTTGCGAAAATGGCTTCGCAACGAAAACACCCATTCTACTCCATTAGACCCAAAATGATGTTTGCGAGTGTTCCGAAGCATTTCGCAAACCTTCCGCTTTGAAAATGATGCAAAAGTTGCGTTTCGGTCCTGAATGCAATATTTTGGGGTACCGAAGTTGCGAAAATGGTATCACAACGAAAACACCCATTCTACTAAATTAGACCCAAAATGATGTTTCAGTGTGTTCCAGAGCATTTCGCAGACCGTAGGAATGTAAAAAGATGCAAAACTTGTGTTTTGGGCCTGAATGCACTATTTCGAGGTACCAAAGTTGCGAAAATGGTTTCGTGACGAAAACACCGATTTTACTCCATTAGACCCAAAATGATGTTTGGGATTGTTCCAGAGCATTTCGCAAACCTTCAACTTTTAAAAAGATGCAAAAGTTGTGTTTCGGGCCTGAATGCACTATTACGGGGTACCGAAGTTGCGAAAATTATTTCACAACAAAAACACCCATTCTACTCCATTAGACCCAAAATGATGTTTCGGAGTGCTCCGGAGTATTTCGCAAACCTTGGGCTTGTAAAAAGATGCAAAACTTGTGTTTCGGGCCTGAATACACAATTTCGGTGTACCGAGGCTGCGAAAATGGCTTCGCAACGAAAACACCCATTCTACTCCATTTGACCCAAAATGATGCTTACGAGTGTTCCGAAGTATTTCGCAAACCTTCCGCTTTTAAAAAGATGCAAAAGTTCTGTTTCGGTCCTGAATGCACTATTTTGGGGTACCGAAGTTGCGAAAATGGTTTCACAATGAAAACACCCATTCTACTAAATTAGACACAAAATGATGTTTTAGTGTGTTCCAGAGCATTTCGCAAACCTTCGGAATGTAAAAAGATGCAAAACTTGTGTTTTGGGCCTGAATGCACTATTTCGAGGTACCAAAGTTGCGAAAATGGTTTCGTGACGAAAACACCGATTTTACTCCATTAGACCCAAAATGATGTTTGGGATTGTTCCAGAGCATTTCGCAAACATTCAGCTTTTAAAAAGATGCAAAAGTTGTGTTTCGGGCCTGATTGCACTATTACGGGGTACCGAAGTTGCGAAAATTATTTCACAACAAAAACACCCATTCTACTCCATTAGACCCAAAATGATGTTTCGGAGTGCTCCGGAGTATTTCGCAAACTTTGGGCTTGTAAAAAGATGCAAAACTTGTGTTTCAGGCCCGAAAGCACAATTTCGGTGTACCGAGGTTGCGAAAATGGCTTCGCAACGAAAACACCCATTCTACTCCATTAGACCCAAAATGATGTTTGCGAGTGTTCCGAAGCATTTCGCAAACCTTCCGCTTTGAAAATGATGCAAAAGTTGCGTTTCGGTCCTGAATGCAATATTTTGGGGTACCGAAGTTGCGAAAATGGTATCCCAACGAAAACACCCATTCTACTAAATTAGACCCAAAATGATGTTTCAGTGTGTTCCAGAGCATTTCGCAGACCATAGGAATGTAAAAAGATGCAAAACTTGTGTTTTGGGCCTGAATGCACTATTTCGAGGTACCAAAGTTGCGAAAATGGTTTCGTGACGAAAACACCGATTTTACTCCATTAGACCCAAAATGATGTTTGGGATTGTTCCAGAGCATTTCGCAAACCTTCAGCTTTTAAAAAGATGCAAAAGTTGTGTTCGGGCCTGAATGCACTATTAGGGGGTACCGAAGTTGCGAAAATTATTTCACAACAAAAACACCCATTCTACTCCATTTGACCCAAAATGATGTTTCGGAGTGCTTCGGAGTATTTCGCAAACCTTGGGCTTGTAAAAAGATGCAAAACTTGTGTTTCGGGCCTGAATGCACAATTTCGGTGTACCGAGGCTGCGAAAATGGCTTCGCAACGAAAACACCCATTCTACTCCATTTGACCCAAAATGATGCTTACGAGTGTTCCGAAGCATTTCGCAAACCTTCCGCTTTTAAAAAGATGCAAAACTTGTGTTTCGGTCCTGAATGCACTATTTTGGGGTACCGAAGTTGCGAAAATGGTTTCACAATGAAAACACCCATTCTACTAAATTAGATCCAAAATGATGTTTCAGTGTGTTCCAGAGCATTTCGCAAACCTTCGGAATGTAAAAAGATGCAAAACTTGTGTTTTGGGCCTGAATGCACTATTTCGAGGTACCAAAGTTGCGAAAATGGTTTCGTGACGAAAACACTGATTTTACTCCATTAGACCCAAAATGATGTTTGGGATTGTTCCAGAGCATTTCGCAAACCTTCAGCTTTAAAAAAGATGCAAAAGTTGTGTTTCGGGCCTGAATGCACTATTACGCGGTACCGAAGTTGCGAAAATTATTTCACAACAAAAACACCCATTCTACTCCATTAGACCCAAAATGATGTTTCGGAGTGCTCCAGAGTATTTCGCAAACCTTGGGCTTGTAAAAAGATGCAAAACTTGTGTTTCGGGCCTGAATGCACAATTTTGGTGTACCGAGGCTGCGAAAATGGCTTCGCAACGAAAACACCCATTCTACTCAATTTGACCCAAAATGATGCTTACGAGTGTTCCGAAGCATTTCGCAAACCTTCCGCTTTTAAAAAGATGCAAAAGTTCTGTTTCGGTCCTGAATGCACTATTTTGGGGTACCGAAGTTGCGGAAATGGTTTCACAATGAAAACACCCATTCTACTAAATTAGACACAAAATGATGTTTCAGTGTGTTCCAGAGCATTTCGCAAACCTTCGGAATATAAAAAGATGCAAAACTTGTGTTTTGGGCCTGAATGCACTATTTCGAGGTACCAAAGTTGCGAAAATGGTTTCGTGACGAAAACACCGATTTTACTCCATTAGACCCAAAATGATGTTTGGGATTGTTCCAGAGCATTTCGCAAACCTTCAGCTTTTAAAAAGATGCAAAAGTTGTGTTTCGGGCCTGAATGCACTATTACGGGGTACCGAAGTTGCGAAAATTATTTCACAACAAAAACACCCATTCTACTCTATTAGACCCAAAATGATGTTTCGGAGTGCTCCAGAGTATTTCGCAAACCTTGGGCTTGTAAAAAGATGCAAAACTTGTGTTTCGGGCTTGAATGTACAATTTCGGTGTACCGAGGCTGCGAAAATGGCTTCGCAACGAAAACACTCATTCTACTAAATTAGACTCAAAATGATGTTTCATTGTGTTCCAGAGCATTTCGCAAACCTTCGGAACGTAAAAAGATGCAAAACTTGTGTTTTGGGCCTGAATGCACTATTTCGAGGTACCAAAGTTGCGAAAATGGTTTCGTGACGAAAACACCGATTTTACTCCATTAGACCCAAAATGATGTTTGGGATTCTTCCAGAGCATTTCGCAAACCTTCAGCTTTTAAAAAGATGCAAAAGTTGTGTTTCGGGCCTGAATGCACTATTACGCGGTACCGAAGTTGCGAAAATTATTTCACAACAAAAACACCCATTCTACTCCATTAGACCCAAAATGATGTTTCGGAGTGCTCCGGAGTATTTCGCAAACCTTGGGCTTGTAAAAAGATGCAAAACTTGTGTTTCGGGCCTGAATGCACAATTTCGGTGTACCGAGGCTGCGAAAATGGCTTCGCAACGAAAACACCCATTCTACTCCATTTGACCCAAAATGATGCTTACGAGTGTTCCGAAGCATTTCGCAAACCTTCCGCTTTTAAAAAGATGCAAAAGTTCTGTTTCGGTCCTGAATGCACTATTTTGGGGTACCGAAGTTGCGAAAATGGTTTCACAATGAAAACACCCATTCTACTAAATTAGACACAAAATGATGTTTTAGTGTGTTCCAGAGCATTTCGCAAACCTTCGGAATGTAAAAAGATGCAAAACTTGTGTTTTGGGCCTGAATGCACTATTTCGAGTTACCAAAGTTGCGAAAATGGTTTCGTGACGAAAACACCGATTTTACTCCATTAGACCCAAAATGATGTTTGGGATTGTTCCAGAGCATTTCGCAAACATTCAGCTTTTAAAAAGATGCAAAAGTTGTGTTCCGGGCCTGAATGCACTATTACGGGGTACCGAAGTTGCGAAAATTATTTCACAACAAAAACACCCATTCTACTCCATTAGACCCAAAATGATGTTTCGGAGTGCTCCGGAGTATTTCGCAAACTTTGGGCTTGTAAAAAGATGCAAAACTTGTGTTTCAGGCCCGAATGCACAATTTCGGTGTACCGAGGTTGCGAAAATGGCTTCGCAACGAAAACACCCATTCTACTCTATTAGACCCAAAATGATGTTTGCGAGTGTTCCGAAGCATTTCGCAAACCTTCCGCTTTTAAAAAGATGCAAAAGTTCTGTTTCGGTCCTGAATGCACTATTTTGGGGTACCGAAGTTGCGAAAATGGTTTCACAATGAAAACACCCATTCTACTAAATTAGATCCAAAATGATGTTTCAGTGTGTTCCAGAGCATTTCGCAAACCTTCGGAATGTAAAAAGATGCAAAACTTGTGTTTTGGGCCTGAATGCACTATTTCGAGGTACCAAAGTTGCGAAAATGGTTTCGTGACGAAAACACCGATTTTACTCCATTAGACCCAAAATGATGTTTGGGATTGTTCCAGAGCATTTCGCAAACCTTCAGCTTTTAAAAAGATGCAAAAGTTGTGTTCGGGCCTGAATGCACTATTACGGGGTACCGAAGTTGCGAAAATTATTTCACAACAAAAACACCCATTCTACTCTATTAGACCCAAAATGATGTTTCGGAGTGCTCCAGAGTATTTCGCAAACCTTGGGCTTGTAAAAAGATGCAAAACTTGTGTTTCGGGCTTGAATGCACAATTTCGGTGTACCGAGGCTGCGAAAATGGCTTCGCAACGAAAACACTCATTCTACTAAATTAGACTCAAAATGATGTTTCATTGTGTTCCAGAGCATTTCGCAAACCTTCGGAACGTAAAAAGATGCAAAACTTGTGTTTTGGGCCTGAATGCACTATTTCGAGGTACCAAAGTTGCGAAAATGGTTTCGTGACGAAAACACCGATTTTACTCCATTAGACCCAAAATGATGTTTGGGATTGTTCCAGAGCATTTCGCAAACCTTCAGCTTTTAAAAAGATGCAAAAGTTGTGTTTCGGGCCTGAATGCACTATTACGCGGTACCGAAGTTGCGAAAATTATTTCACAACAAAAACACCCATTCTACTCCATTAGACCCAAAATGATGTTTCGGAGTGCTCCGGAGTATTTCGCAAACCTTGGGCTTGTAAAAAGATGCAAAACTTGTGTTTCGGGCCTGAATGCACAATTTCGGTGTACCGAGGCTGCGAAAATGGCTTCGCAACGAAAACACCCATTCTACTCCATTTGACCCAAAATGATGCTTACGAGTGTTCCGAAGCATTTCGCAAACCTTCCGCTTTTAAAAAGATGCAAAAGTTCTGTTTCGGTCCTGAATGCACTATTTTGGGGTACCGAAGTTGCGAAAATGGTTTCACAATGAAAACACCCATTCTACTAAATTAGACACAAAATGATGTTTTAGTGTGTTCCAGAGCATTTCGCAAACCTTCGGAATGTAAAAAGATGCAAAACTTGTGTTTTGGGCCTGAATGCACTATTTCGAGTTACCAAAGTTGCGAAAATGGTTTCGTGACGAAAACACCGATTTTACTCCATTAGACCCAAAATGATGTTTGGGATTGTTCCAGAGCATTTCGCAAACATTCAGCTTTTAAAAAGATGCAAAAGTTGTGTTCCGGGCCTGAATGCACTATTACGGGGTACCGAAGTTGCGAAAATTATTTCACAACAAAAACACCCATTCTACTCCCTTAGACCCAAAATGATGTTTCGGAGTGCTCCGGAGTATTTCGCAAACTTTGGGCTTGTAAAAAGATGCAAAACTTGTGTTTCAGGCCCGAATGCACAATTTCGGTGTACCGAGGTTGCGAAAATGGCTTCGCAACGAAAACACCCATTCTACTCTATTAGACCCAAAATGATGTTTGCGAGTGTTCCGAAGCATTTCGCAAACCTTCCGCTTTTAAAAAGATGCAAAAGTTCTGTTTCGGTCCTGAATGCACTATTTTGGGGTACCGAAGTTGCGAAAATGGTTTCACAATGAAAACACCCATTCTACTAAATTAGATCCAAAATGATGTTTCAGTGTGTTCCAGAGCATTTCGCAAACCTTCGGAATGTAAAAAGATGCAAAACTTGTGTTTTGGGCCTGAATGCACTATTTCGAGGTACCAAAGTTGCGAAAATGGTTTCGTGACGAAAACACCGATTTTACTCCATTAGACCCAAAATGATGTTTGGGATTGTTCCAGAGCATTTCGCAAACCTTCAGCTTTTAAAAAGATGCAAAAGTTGTGTTCGGGCCTGAATGCACTATTAGGGGGTACCGAAGTTGCGAAAATTATTTCACAACAAAAACACCTATTCTACTCCATTAGACCCAAAATGATGTTTCGGAGTGCTCCGGAGTATTTCGCAAACCTTGGGCTTGTAAAAAGATGCAAAACTTGTGTTTCGGGCCTGAATGCACAATTTCGGTGTACCGAGGCTGCGAAAATGGCTTCGCAACGAAAACACCCATTCTACTCCATTTGACCCAAAATGATGCTTACGAGTGTTCCGAAGCATTTCGCAAACCTTCCGCTTTTAAAAAGATGCAAAAGTTCTGTTTCGGTCCTGAATGCACTATTTTGGGGTACCGAAGTTGCGAAAATGGTTTCACAATGAAAACACCCATTCTACTAAATTAGACACAAAATGATGTTTTAGTGTGTTCCAGAGCATTTCGCAAACCTTCGGAATGTAAAAAGATGCAAAACTTGTGTTTTGGGCCTGAATGCACTATTTCGAGTTACCAAAGTTGCGAAAATGGTTTCGTGACGAAAACACCGATTTTACTCCATTAGACCCAAAATGATGTTTGGGATTGTTCCAGAGCATTTCGCAAACATTCAGCTTTTAAAAAGATGCAAAAGTTGTGTTCCGGGCCTGAATGCACTATTACGGGGTACCGAAGTTGCGAAAATTATTTCACAACAAAAACACCCATTCTACTCCCTTAGACCCAAAATGATGTTTCGGAGTGCTCCGGAGTATTTCGCAAACTTTGGGCTTGTAAAAAGATGCAAAACTTGTGTTTCAGGCCCGAATGCACAATTTCGGTGTACCGAGGTTGCGAAAATGGCTTCGCAACGAAAACACCCATTCTACTCTATTAGACCCAAAATGATGTTTGCGAGTGTTCCGAAGCATTTCGCAAACCTTCCGCTTTTAAAAAGATGCAAAAGTTCTGTTTCGGTCCTGAATGCACTATTTTGGGGTACCGAAGTTGCGAAAATGGTTTCACAATGAAAACACCCATTCTACTAAATTAGATCCAAAATGATGTTTCAGTGTGTTCCAGAGCATTTCGCAAACCTTCGGAATGTAAAAAGATGCAAAACTTGTGTTTTGGGCCTGAATGCACTATTTCGAGGTACCAAAGTTGCGAAAATGGTTTCGTGACGAAAACACCGATTTTACTCCATTAGACCCAAAATGATGTTTGGGATTGTTCCAGAGCATTTCGCAAACCTTCAGCTTTTAAAAAGATGCAAAAGTTGTGTTCGGGCCTGAATGCACTATTAGGGGGTACCGAAGTTGCGAAAATTATTTCACAACAAAAACACCTATTCTACTCCATTAGACCCAAAATGATGTTTCGGAGTGCTCCGGAGTATTTCGCAAACCTTGGGCTTGTAAAAAGATGCAAAACTTGTGTTTCGGGCCTGAATGCACAATTTCGGTGTACCGAGGCTGCGAAAATGGCTTCGCAACGAAAACACCCATTCTACTCCATTTGACCCAAAATGATGCTTACGAGTGTTCCCAAGCATTTCGCAAACCTTCCGCTTTTAAAAAGATGCAAAAGTTCTGTTTCGGTCCTGAATGCACTATTTTGGGGTACCGAAGTTGCGAAAATGGTTTCACAATGAAAACACCCATTCTACTAAATTAGACACAAAATGATGTTTTAGTGTGTTCCAGAGCATTTCGCAAACCTTCGGAATGTAAAAAGATGCAAAACTTGTGTTTTGGGCCTGAATGCACTATTTCGAGGTACCAAAGTTGCGAAAATGGTTTCGTGACGAAAACACTGATTTTACTCCATTAGACCCAAAATGATGTTTGGGATTGTTCCAGAGCATTTCGCAAACCTTCAGCTTTTAAAAAGAAGCAAAAGTTGTGTTTCGGTCCTGAATGCACTATTTTGGGGTACCGAAGTTGCGAAAATGGTTTCACAATGAAAACACCCATTCTACTAAATTAGATCCAAAATGATGTTTCAGTGTGTTCCAGAGCATTTCGCAAACCTTCGGAATGTCAAAAGATGCAAAACTTGTGTTTTGGGCCTGAATGCACTATTTCGAGGTACCAAAGTTGCGAAAATGGTTTCGTGACGAAAACACCGATTTTACTCCATTAGACCCAAAATGATGTTTGGGATTGTTCCAGAGCATTTCGCAAACCTTCAGCTTTTAAAAAGATGCAAAAGTTGTGTTTCGGGCCTGAATGCACTATTACGCGGTACCGAAGTTGCGAAAATTATTTCACAACAAAAACACCCATTCTACTCCATTAGACCCAAAATGATGTTTCGGAGTGCTCCGGAGTATTTCGCAAACCTTGGGCTTGTAAAAAGATGCAAAACTTGTGTTTCGGGCCTGAATGCACAATTTCGGTGTACCGAGGCTGCGAAAATGGCTTCGCAACGAAAACACCCATTCTACTCCATTTGACCCAAAATGATGCTTACGAGTGTTCCGAAGCATTTCGCAAACCTTCCGCTTTTAAAAAGATGCAAAAGTTCTGTTTCGGTCCTGAATGCACTATTTTGGGGTACCGAAGTTGCGAAAATGGTTTCACAATGAAAACACCCATTCTACTAAATTAGACACAAAATGATGTTTTAGTGTGTTCCAGAGCATTTCGCAAACCTTCGGAATGTAAAAAGATGCAAAACTTGTGTTTTGGGCCTGAATGCACTATTTCGAGGTACCAAAGTTGCGAAAATGGTTTCGTGACGAAAACACTGATTTTACTCCATTAGACCCAAAATGATGTTTGGGATTGTTCCAGAGCATTTCGCAAACCTTCAGCTTTTAAAAAGATGCAAAAGTTGCGTTTCGGGCCTGAATGCACTATTACGCGGTACCGAAGTTGCGAAAATTATTTCACAACAAAAACACCCATTCTACTCCATTAGACCCAAAATGATGTTTCGGAGTGCTCCGTTGTATTTCGCAAACCTTGGGCTTGTAAAAAGATGCAAAACTTGTGTTTCGGGCCTGAATGCACAATTTCGGTGTACCGAGGCTGCGAAAATGGCTTCGCAACGAAAACACCCATTCCACTCCATTTGACCCAAAATGATGCTTACGAGTGTTCCGATGCATTTCGCAAACCTTCCGCTTTTAAAAAGATGCAAAAGTTCTGTTTCGGTCCTGAATGCACTATTTTGGGGTACCGAAGTTGCGGAAATGGTTTCACAATGAAAACACCCATTCTACTAAATTAGACACAAAATGATGTTTCATTGTGTTCCAGAGCATTTCGCAAACCTTCGGAATGTAAAAAGATGCAAAACTTGTGTTTTGGGCCTGAATGCACTATTTCGAGGTACCAAAGTTGCGAAAATGGTTTCATGACGAAAACACCGATTTTACTCCATTAGACCCAAAATGATGTTTGGGATTGTTCCAGAGCATTTCGCAAACCTTCAGCTTTTAAAAAGATGCAAAAGTTGTGTTTCGGTCCTGAATGCACTATTTTGGGGTACCGAAGTTGCGAAAATGGTTTCACAATGAAAACACCCATTCTACTAAATTAGATCCAAAATGATGTTTCAGTGTGTTCCAGAGCATTTCGCAATCCTTCAGAATGTAAAAAGATGCAAAACTTGTGTTTTGGGCCTGAATGCACTATTTCGAGGTACCAAAGTTGCGAAAATGGTTTCGTGACGAAAACACCGATTTTACTCCATTAGACCCAAAATGATGTTTGGGATTGTTGCAGAGCATTTCGCAAACCTTCAGCTTTTAAAAAGATGCAAAAGTTGTGTTTCGGGCCTGAATGCACTATTACGCGGTACCGAAGTTGCGAAAATTATTTAACAACAAAAACACCCATTCTACTCCATTAGACCCAAAATGATGTTTCGGAGTGCTCCGGAGTATTTCGCAAACCTTGGGCTTGTAAAAAGATGCAAAACTTGTGTTTCGGGCCTGAATGCACAATTTCGGTGTACCGAGGCTGCGAAAATGGCTTCGCAACGAAAACACCCATTCTACTCCATTTGACCCAAAATGATGCTTACGAGTGTTCCGAAGCATTTCGCAAACCTTCCGCTTTTAAAAAGATGCAAAAGTTCTGTTTCGGTCCTGAATGCACTATTTTGGGGTACCGAAGTTGCGAAAATGGTTTCACAATGAAAACACCCATTCTACTAAATTAGACACAAAATGATGTTTTAGTGTGTTCCAGAGCATTTCGCAAACCTTCGGAATGTAAAAAGATGCAAAACTTGTGTTTTGGGCCTGAATGCACTATTTCGAGATACCAAAGTTGCGAAAATGGTTTCGTGATGAAAACACTGATTTTACTCCATTAGACCCAAAATGATGTTTGGGATTGTTCCAGAGCATTTCGCAAACCTTCAGCTTTTAAAAAGATGCAAAAGTTGTGTTTCGGGCCTGAATGCACTATTACGCGGTACCGAAGTTGCGAAAATTATTTCACAACAAAAACACCCATTCTACTCCATTAGACCCAAAATGATGTTTCGGAGTGCTCCGTTGTATTTCGCAAACCTTGGGCTTGTAAAAAGATGCAAAACTTGTGTTTCGGTCCTGAATGCACAATTTCGGTGTACCGAGGCTGCGAAAATGGCTTCGCAACGAAAACACCCATTCCACTCCATTTGACCCAAAATGATGCTTACGAGTGTTCCGATGCATTTCGCAAACCTTCCGCTTTTAAAAAGATGCAAAAGTTCTGTTTCGGTCCTGAATGCACTATTTTGGGGTACCGAAGTTGCGGAAATGGTTTCACAATGAAAACACCCATTCTACTAAATTAGACACAAAATGATGTTTCAGTGTGTTCCAGAGCATTTCGCAAACCTTCGGAATGTAAAAAGATGCAAAACTTGTGTTTTGGGCCTGAATGCACTATTTCGAGGTACCAAAGTTGCGAAAATGGTTTCGTGACGAAAACACCGATTTTACTCCATTAGACCCAAAATGATGTTTGGGATTGTTCCAGAGCATTTCGCAAACCTTCAGCTTTTAAAAAGATACAAAAGTTGTGTTTCGGGCCTGAATGCACTATTACGCGGTACCGAAGTTGCGAAAATTATTTCACAACAAAAACACCCATTCTATTCCATTAGACCCAAAATGATGTTTCGGAGTGCTCCGGAGTATTTCGCAAACCTTGGGCTTGTAAAAAGATGCAAAACTTGTGTTTCGGGCCTGAATGCACAATTTCGGTGTACCGAGGCTGCGAAAATGGCTTCGCAACGAAAACACCCATTCTACTCCATTTGACCCAAAATGATGCTTACGAGTGTTCCGAAGCATTTCGCAAACCTTCCGCTTTTAAAAAGATGCAAAAGTTCTGTTTCGGTCCTGAATGCACTATTTTGGGGTACCGAAGTTGCGGAAATGGTTTCACAATGAAAACACCCATTCTACTAAATTAGACACAAAATGATGTTTCAGTGTGTTCCAGAGCATTTCGCAAACCTTCGGAATGTAAAAAGATGCAAAACTTGTGTTTTGGGCCTGAATGCACTATTTCGAGGTACCAAAGTTGCGAAAATGGTTTCGTGACGAAAACACCGATTTTACTCCATTAGACCCAAAATGATGTTTGGGATTGTTCCAGAGCATTTCGCAAACCTTCAGCTTTTAAAAAGATGCAAAAGTTGTGTTTCGGGCCTGAATGCACTATTACGGGGTACCGAAGTTGCGAAAATTATTTCACAACAAAAACACCCATTCTACTCTATTAGACCCAAAATGATGTTTCGGAGTGCTCCGGAGTATTTCGCAAACCTTGGGCTTGTAAAAAGATGCAAAACTTGTGTTTCGGGCCTGAATGCACAATTTCGGTGTACCGAGGCTGCGAAAATGGCTTCGCAACGAAAACACTCATTCTACTAAATTAGACTCAAAATGATGTTTCATTGTGTTCAAGAGCATTTCGCAAACCTTCGGAACGTAAAAAGATGCAAAACTTGTGTTTTGGGCCTGAATGCACTATTTCGAGGTACCAAAGTTGCGAAAATGGTTTCGTGACGAAAACACCGATTTTACTCCATTAGACCCAAAATGATGTTTGGGATTGTTCCAGAGCATTTCGCAAACCTTCAGCTTTTAAAAAGAAGCAAAAGTTGTATTTCGGGCCTGAATGCACTATTACGCGGTACCGAAGTTGCGAAAATTATTTCACAACAAAAACACCCATTCTACTCCATTAGACCCAAAATGATGTTTCGGAGTGCTCCGGAGTATTTCGCAAACCTTGGGCTTGTAAAAAGATGCAAAACTTGTGTTTCGGGCCTGAATGCACAATTTCGGTGTACCGAGGCTGCGAAAATGGCTTCGCAACGAAAACACCCATTCTACTCCATTTGACCCAAAATGATGCTTACGAGTGTTCCGAAGCATTTCGCAAACCTTCCGCTTTTAAAAAGATGCAAAAGTTCTGTTTCGGTCCTGAATGCACTATTTTGGGGTACCGAAGTTGCGAAAATGGTTTCACAATGAAAACACCCATTCTACTAAATTAGACACAAAATGATGTTTTAGTGTGTTCCAGAGCATTTCGCAAACCTTCGGAATGTAAAAAGATACAAAACTTGTGTTTTGGGCCTGAATGCACTATTTCGAGGTACCAAAGTTGCGAAAATGGTTTCGTGACGAAAACACCGATTTTACTCCATTAGACCCAAAATGATGTTTGGGATTGTTCCAGAGCATTTCGCAAACTTTCAGCTTTTAAAAAGATGCAAAAGTTGTGTTTCGGGCCTGAATGCACTATTACGGGGTACCGAAGTTGCGAAAATTATTTCACAACAAAAACACCCATTCTACTCCATTAGACCCAAAATGGTGTTTCGGAGTGCTCCGGAGTATTTCGCAAACTTTGGGCTTGTAAAAAGATGCAAAACTTGTGTTTCAGGCCCGAATGCACAATTTCGGTGTACCGAGGTTGCGAAAATGGCTTCGCAACGAAAACACCCATTCTACTCTATTAGACCCAAAATGATGTTTGCGAGTGTTCCGAAGCATTTCGCAAACCTTCCGCTTTTAAAAAGATGCAAAAGTTGCGTTTCGGTCCTAAATGCAATATTTTGGGGTACTGAAGTTGCGAAAATGGTTTCACAACGAAAACACCCATTCTACTAAATTAGACCCAAAATGATGTTTCAGTGTGTTCCAGAGCATTTCGCAGACCATAGGAATGTAAAAAGATGCAAAACTTGTGTTTTGGGCCTGAATGCTCTATTTCGAGGTACCAAAGTTGCGAAAATGGTTTCGTGACGAAAACACCGATTTTACTCCATTAGACCCAAAATGATGTTTGGGATTGTTCCAGAGCATTTCGCAAACCTTCAGCTTTTAAAAAGATGCAAAAGTTGTGTTCGGGCCTGAATGCACTATTAGGGGGTACCGAAGTTGCGAAAATTATTTCACAACAAAAACACCTATTCTACTCCATTAGACCCAAAATGATGTTTCAGAGTGCTCCGGAGTATTTCGCAAACCTTGGGCTTGTAAAAAGATGCAAAACTTGTGTTTCGGGCCTGAATGCACAATTTCGGTGTACCGAGGCTGCGAAAATGGCTTCGCAACGAAAACACCCATTCTACTCCATTTGACCCAAAATGATGCTTACGAGTGTTCCGAAGCATTTCGCAAACCTTCCGCTTTTAAAAAGATGCAAAAGTTGTGTTTCGGTCCTGAATGCACTATTTTGGGGTACCGAAGTTGCGAAAATGGTTTCACAATGAAAACACCCATTCTACTAAATTAGATCCAAAATGATGTTTCAGTGTGTTCCAGAGCATTTCGCAAACCTTCGGAATGTGAAAAGATGCAAAACTTGTGTTTTGGGCCTGAATGCACTATTTCGAGGTACCAAAGTTGCAAAAATGGTTTTGTGATGAAAACACCGATTTTACTCCATTAGACCCAAAATGATGTTTGGGATTGTTCCAGAGCATTTCGCAAACCTTCAGCTTTTAAAAAGATGCAAAAGTTGTGTTTCGGGCCTGAATGCACTATTACGCGGTACCGAAGTTGCGAAAATTATTTCACAACAAAAACACCCATTCTACTCCATTAGACCCAAAATGATGTTTCGGAGTGCTCCGGAGTATTTCGCAAACCTTGGGCTTGTAAAAAGATGCAAAACTTGTGTTTCAGGCCTGAATGCACAATTTTGGTGTACCGAGGCTGCGAAAATGGCTTCGCAACGAAAACACCCATTCTACTCCATTAGACCCAAAATGATGCATACGAGTGTTCCGAAGCATTTCGCAAACCTTCCGCTTTTAAAAAGATGCAAAAGTTCTGTTTCGGTCCTAAATGCACTATTTTGGGGTACCGAAGTTGCGGAAATGGTTTCACAATGAAAACACCCATTCTACTAAATTAGACACAAAATGATGTTTCAGTGTGTTCCAGAGCATTTCGCAAACCTTCGGAATGTAAAAAGAAGCAAAACTTGTGTTTTGGGCCTGAATGCACTATTTCGAGGTACCAAAGTTGCAAAAATGGTTTCGTGACGAAAACACCGATTTTACTCCATTAGACCGAAAATGATGTTTGGGATTGTTCCAGAGCATTTCGCAAACCTTCAGCTTTTAAAAAGATGCAAAAGTTGTGTTTCGGGCCTGAATGCACTATTACGGGGTACCGAAGTTGCGAAAATTATTTCACAACAAAAACACCCATTCTACTCTATTAGACCCAAAATGATGTTTCGGAGTGCTCCGGAGTATTTCGCAAACCTTGGGCTTGTAAAAAGATGCAAAACTTGTGTTTCGGGCCTGAATGCACAATTTCGGTGTACCGAGGCTGCGAAAATGGCTTCGCAACGAAAACACTCATTCTACTAAATTAGACTCAAAATGATGTTTCATTGTGTTCCAGAGAATTTCGCAAACCTTCGGAACGTAAAAAGATGCAAAACTTGTGTTTTGGGCCTGAATGCACTATTTCGAGGTACCAAAGCTGCGAAAATGGTTTCGTGACGAAAACACCGATTTTACTCAATTAGACCCAAAATGATGTTTGGGATTGTTCCAGAGCATTTCGCAAACCTTCAGCTTTTAAAAAGATGCAAAAGTTGTGTTTCGGGCCTGAATGCACTATTACGCGGTACCGAAGTTGCGAAAATTATTTCACAACAAAAACACCCATTCTACTCCATTAGACCCAAAATGATGTTTCGGAGTGCTCCGGAGTATTTCGCAAACCTTGGGCTTGTAAAAAGATGCAAAACTTGTGTTTCGGGCCTGAATGCACAATTTCGGTGTACCGAGGCTGCGAAAATGGCTTCGCAACGAAAACACCCATTCTACTCCATTTGACCCAAAATGATGCTTACGAGTGTTCCGAAGCATTTCGCAAACCTTCCGCTTTTAAAAAGATGCAAAAGTTCTGTTTCGGTCCTGAATGCACTATTTTGGGGTACCGAAGTTGCGAAAATGGTTTCACAATGAAAACACCCATTCTACTAAATTAGACACAAAATGATGTTTTAGTGTGTTCCAGAGCATTTCGTAAACCTTCGGAATGTAAAAAGATGCAAAACTTGTGTTTTGGCCCTGAATGCACTATTTCGAGGTACCAAAGTTGCGAAAATGGTTTCGTGACGAAAACACCGATTTTACTCCATTAGACCCAAAATGATGTTTGGGATTGTTCCAGAGCATTTCGCAAACATTCAGCTTTTAAAAAGATGCAAAAGTTGTGTTTCGGGACTGAATGCACTATTACGGGGTACCGAAGTTGCGAAAATTATTTCACAACAAAAACACCCATTCTACTCCATTAGACCCAAAATGGTGTTTCGGAGTGCTCCGGAGTATTTCGCAAACTTTGGGCTTGTAAAAAGATGCAAAACTTGTGTTTCAGGCCCGAATGCACAATTTCGGTGTACCGAGGTTGCGAAAATGGCTTCGCAACGAAAACACCCATTCTACTCTATTAGACCCAAAATGATGTTTGCGAGTGTTCCGAAGCATTTCGCAAACCTTCCGCTTTTAAAAAGATGCAAAAGTTGCGTTTCGGTCCTGAATGCAATATTTTGGGGTATTGAAGTTGCGAAAATGGTTTCACAACGAAAACACCCATTCTACTGAATTAGACCCAAAATGATGTTTCAGTGTGTTCCAGAGCATTTCGCAGACCATAGGAATGTAAAAAGATGCAAAACTTGTGTTTTGGGCCTGAATGCTCTATTTCGAGGTACCAAAGTTGCGAAAATGGTTTCGTGACGAAAACACCGATTTTACTCCATTAGACCCAAAATGATGTTTGGGATTGTTCCAGAGCATTTCGCAAACCTTCAGCTTTTAAAAAGATGCAAAAGTTGTGTTCGGGCCTGAATGCACTATTAGGGGGTACCGAAGTTGCGAAAATTATTTCACAACAAAAACACCTATTCTACTCCATTAGACCCAAAATGATGTTTCGGAGTGCTCCGGAGTATTTCGCAAACCTTGGGCTTGTAAAAAGATGCAAAACTTGTGTTTCGGGCCTGAATGCACAATTTCGGTGTACCGAGGCTGCGAAAATGGCTTCGCAACGAAAACACCCATTCTACTCCATTTGACCCAAAATGATGCTTACGAGTGTTCCGAAGCATTTCGCAAACCTTCCGCTTTTAAAAAGATGCAAAAGTTGTGTTTCGGTCCTGAATGCACTATTTTGGGGTACCGAAGTTGCGAAAATGGTTTCACAATGAAAACACCCATTCTACTAAATTAGATCCAAAATGATGTTTCAGTGTGTTCCAGAGCATTTCGCAAACCTTCGGAATGTGAAAAGATGCAAAACTTGTGTTTTGGGCCTGAATGCACTATTTCGAGGTACCAAAGTTGCAAAAATGGTTTTGTGATGAAAACACCGATTTTACTCCATTAGACCCAAAATGATGTTTGGGATTGTTCCAGAGCATTTCGCAAACCTTCAGCTTTTAAAAAGATGCAAAAGTTGTGTTTCGGGCCTGAATGCACTATTACGCGGTACCGAAGTTGCGAAAATTATTTCACAACAAAAACACCCATTCTACTCCATTAGACCCAAAATGATGTTTCGGAGTGCTCCGGAGTATTTCGCAAACCTTGGGCTTGTAAAAAGATGCAAAACTTGTGTTTCAGGCCTGAATGCACAATTTCGGTGTACCGAGGCTGCGAAAATGGCTTCGCAACGAAAACACCCATTCTACTCCATTAGACCCAAAATGATGCTTACGAGTGTTCCGAAGCATTTCGCAAACCTTCCGCTTTTAAAAAGATGCAAAAGTTCTGTTTCGGTCCTAAATGCACTATTTTGGGGTACCGAAGTTGCGGAAATGGTTTCACAATGAAAACACCCATTCTACTAAATTAGACACAAAATGATGTTTCAGTGTGTTCCAGAGCATTTCGCAAACCTTCGGAATGTAAAAAGATGCAAAACTTGTGTTTTGGGCCTGAATGCACTATTTCGAGGTACCAAAGTTGCGAAAATGGTTTCGTGACGAAAACACCGATTTTACTCCATTAGACCCAAAATGATGTTTGGGATTGTTCCAGAGCATTTCGCAAACCTTCAGCTTTTAAAAAGATGCAAAAGTTGTGTTTCGGGCCTGAATGCACTATTACGGGGTACCGAAGTTGCGAAAATTATTTCACAACAAAAACACCCATTCTACTCTATTAGACCCAAAATGATGTTTCGGAGTGCTCCGGAGTATTTCGCAAACCTTGGGCTTGTAAAAAGATGCAAAACTTGTGTTTCGGGCCTGAATGCACAATTTCGGTGTACCGAGGCTGCGAAAATGGCTTCGCAACGAAAACACTCATTCTACTAAATTACACTCAAAATGATGTTTCATTGTGTTCCAGAGCATTTCGCAAACCTTCGGAACGTAAAAAGATGCAAAACTTGTGTTTTGGGCCTGAATGCACTATTTCGAGGTACCAAAGTTGCGAAAATGGTTTCGTGACGAAAACACCGATTTTACTCAATTAGACCCAAAATGATGTTTGGGATTGTTCCAGAGCATTTCGCAAACCTTCAGCTTTTAAAAAGATGCAAAAGTTGTGTTTCGGGCCTGAATGCACTATTACGCGGTACCAAAGTTGCGAAAATTATTTCACAACAAAAACACCCATTCTACTCCATTAGACCCAAAATGATGTTTCGGAGTGCTCCGGAGTATTTCGCAAACCTTGGGCTTGTAAAAAGATGCAAAACTTGTGTTTCGGGCCTGAATGCACAATTTCGGTGTACCGAGGCTGCGAAAATGGCTTCGCAACGAAAACACCCATTCTACTCCATTTGACCCAAAATGATGCTTACGAGTGTTCCGAAGCATTTCGCAAACCTTCCGCTTTTAAAAAGATGCAAAAGTTCTGTTTCGGTCCTGAATGCACTATTTTGGGGTACCGAAATTGCGAAAATGGTTTCACAATGAAAACACCCATTCTACTAAATTAGACACAAAATGATGTTTTAGTGTGTTCCAGAGCATTTCGCAAACCTTCGGAATGTAAAAAGATGCAAAACTTGTGTTTTGGGCCTGAATGCACTATTTCGAGGTACCAAAGTTGCGAAAATGGTTTCGTGACGAAAACACCGATTTTACTCCATTAGACCCAAAATGATGTTTGGGATTGTTCCAGAGCATTTCGCAAACATTCAGCTTTTAAAAAGATGCAAAAGTTGTGTTTCGGGCCTGAATGCACTATTACGGGGTACCGAAGTTGCGAAAATTATTTCACAACAAAAACACCCATTCTAGTCCATTAGACCCAAAATGGTGTTTCGGAGTGCTCCGGAGTATTTCGCAAACTTTGGGCTTGTAAAAAGATGCAAAACTTGTGTTTCAGGCCCGAATGCACAATTTCGGTGTACCGAGGTTGCGAAAATGGCTTCGCAACGAAAACACCCATTCTACTCTATTAGACCCAAAACGATGTTTGCGAGTGTTCCGAAGCATTTCGCAAACCTTCCGCTTTTAAAAAGATGCAAAAGTTGCGTTTCGGTCCTGAATGCAATATTTTGGGGTACTGAAGTTGCGAAAATGGTTTCACAACGAAAACACCCATTCTACTAAATTAGACCCAAAATGATGTTTCATTGTGTTCCAGAGCATTTCGCAAACCTTCGGAACGTAAAAAGATGCAAAACTTGTGTTTTGGGCCTGAGTTCACTATTTCGAGGTACCAAAGTTGCGAAAATGGTTTCGTGACGAAAACATCGATTTTACTCCATTGGACCCAAAATGATGTTTGGGATTGTTCCAGAGCATTTCGCAAACCTTCAGCTTTTAAAAAGATGCAAAAGTTGTGTTCGGGCCTGAATGCACTATTAGGGGGTACCGAAGTTGCGAAAATTATTTCACAACAAAAACACCCATTCTACTCCATTTGACCCAAAATGATGTTTCGGAGTGCTCCGGAGTATTTCGCAAACCTTGGGCTTGTAAAAAGATGCAAAACTTGTGTTTCGGGCCTGAATGCACAATTTCGGTGTACCGAGGCTGCGAAAATGGCTTCGCAACGAAAACACCCATTCTACTCCATTTGACCCAAAATGATGCTTACGAGTGTTCCGAAGCATTTCGCAAACCTTCCGCTTTTAAAAAGATGCAAAAGTTGTGTTTCGGTCCTGAATGCACTATTTTGGGGTACCGAAGTTGCGGAAATGGTTTCACAATGAAAACACCCATTCTACTAAATTAGATCCAAAATGATGTTTCAGTGTGTTCCAGAGCATTTCGCAAACCTTCGGAATGTAAAAAGATGCAAAACTTGTGTTTTGGGCCTGAATGCACTATTTCGAGGTACCAAAGTTGCGAAAATGGTTTCGTGACGAAAACACCGATTTTACTCCATTAGACCCAAAATGATGTTTGGGATTGTTCCAGAGCATTTCGCAAACCTTCAGCTTTTAAAAAGATGCAAAAGTTGTGTTTCGGGCCTGAATGCACTATTACGGGGTACCGAAGTTGCGAAAATTATTTCACAACAAAAACACCCATTCTACTCTATTAGACCAAAATGATGTTTCGGAGTGCTCCGGAGTATTTCGCAAACCTTGGGCTTGTAAAAAGATGCAAAACTTGTGTTCCGGGCCTGAATGCACAATTTCGGTGTACCGAGGCTGCGAAAATGGCTTCGCAACGAAAACACCCATTCTACTCCACTTGACCCAAAATGATGTTTGCGAGTGTTCCGAAGCATTTCGCAAACCTTTCGCTATTAAAAAGATGCAAAAGTTGTGTTTCGGTCCTGAATGCACTATTTTGGGGTACCGAAGTTGCGAAAATGGTTTCACAATGAAAACACCCATTCTACTAAATTAGATCCAAAATGATGTTTCAGTGTGTTCCAGAGCATTTCGCAAACCTTCGGAATGTGAAAAGATGCAAAACTTGTGTTTTGGGCCTGAATGCACTATTTCGAGGTACCAAAGTTGCAAAAATGGTTTTGTGATGAAAACACCGATTTTACTCCATTAGACCCAAAATGATGTTTGGGATTGTTCCAGAGCATTTCGCAAACCTTCAGCTTTTAAAAAGATGCAAAAGTTGTGTTTCGGGCCTGAATGCACTATTACGCGGTACCGAAGTTGCGAAAATTATTTCACAACAAAAACACCCATTCTACTCCATTAGACCCAAAATGATGTTTCGGAGTGCTCCGGAGTATTTCGCAAACCTTGGGCTTGTAAAAAGATGCAAAACTTGTGTTTCAGGCCTGAATGCACAATTTCGGTGTACCGAGGCTGCGAAAATGGCTTCGCAACGAAAACACCCATTCTACTCCATTAGACCCAAAATGATGCTTACGAGTGTTCCGAAGCATTTCGCAAACCTTCCGCTTTTAAAAAGATGCAAAAGTTCTGTTTCGGTCCTAAATGCACTATTTTGGGGTACCGAAGTTGCGGAAATGGTTTCACAATGAAAACACCCATTCTACTAAATTAGACACAAAATGATGTTTCAGTGTGTTCCAGAGCATTTCGCAAACCTTCGGAATGTAAAAAGATGCAAAACTTGTGTTTTGGGCCTGAATGCACTATTTCGAGGTACCAAAGTTGCGAAAATGGTTTCGTGACGAAAACACCGATTTTACTCCATTAGACCCAAAAGGATGTTTGGGATTGTTCCAGAGCATTTCGCAAACCTTCAGCTTTTAAAAAGATGCAAAAGTTGTGTTTCGGGCCTGAATGCACTATTACGGGGTACCGAAGTTGCGAAAATTATTTCACAACAAAAACACCCATTCTACTCTATTAGACCCAAAATGATGTTTCGGAGTGCTCCGGAGTATTTCGCAAACCTTGGGCTTGTAAAAAGATGCAAAACTTGTGTTTCGGGCCTGAATGCACAATTTCGGTGTACCGAGGCTGCGAAAATGGCTTCGCAACGAAAACACTCATTCTACTAAATTAGACTCAAAATGATGTTTCATTGTGTTCCAGAGCATTTCGCAAACCTTCGGAACGTAAAAAGATGCAAAACTTGTGTTTTGGGCCTGAATGCACTATTTCGAGGTACCAAAGTTGCGAAAATGGTTTCGTGACGAAAACACCGATTTTACTCAATTAGACCCAAAATGATGTTTGGGATTGTTCCAGAGCATTTCGCAAACCTTCAGCTTTTAAAAAGATGCAAAAGTTGTGTTTCGGGCCTGAATGCACTATTACGCGGTACCGAAGTTGCGAAAATTATTTCACAACAAAAACACCCATTCTACTCCATTAGACCCAAAATGATGTTTCGGAGTGCTCCGGAGTATTTCGCAAACCTTGGGCTTGTAAAAAGATGCAAAACTTGTGTTTCGGGCCTGAATGCACAATTTCGGTGTACCGAGGCTGCGAAAATGGCTTCGCAACGAAAACACCCATTCTACTCCATTTGACCCAAAATGATGCTTACGAGTGTTCCGAAGCATTTCGCAAACCTTCCGCTTTTAAAAAGATGCAAAAGTTCTGTTTCGGTCCTGAATGCACTATTTTGGGGTACCGAAGTTGCGAAAATGGTTTCACAATGAAAACACCCATTCTACTAAATTAGACACAAAATGATGTTTTAGTGTGTTCTAGAGCATTTCGCAAACCTTCGGAATGTAAAAAGATGCAAAACTTGTGTTTTGGGCCTGAATGCACTATTTCGAGGTACCAAAGTTGCGAAAATGGTTTCGTGACGAAAACACCGATTTTACTCCATTAGACCCAAAATGATGTTTGGGATTGTTCCAGAGCATTTCGCAAACATTCAGCTTTTAAAAAGATGCAAAAGTTGTGTTTCGGGCTTGAATGCACTATTACGGGGTACCGAAGTTGCGAAAATTATTTCACAACAAAAACACCCATTCTAGTCCATTAGACCCAAAATGGTGTTTCGGAGTGCTCCGGAGTATTTCGCAAACTTTGGGCTTGTAAAAAGATGCAAAACTTGTGTTTCAGGCCCGAATGCACAATTTCGGTGTACCGAGGTTGCGAAAATGGCTTCGCAACGAAAACACCCATTCTACTCTATTAGACCCAAAACGATGTTTGCGAGTGTTCCGAAGCATTTCGCAAACCTTCCGCTTTTAAAAAGATGCAAAAGTTGCGTTTTGGTCCTGAATGCAATATTTTGGGGTACTGAAGTTGCGAAAATGGTTTCACAACGAAAACACCCATTCTACTAAATTAGACCCAAAATGATGTTTCATTGTGTTCCAGAGCATTTCGCAAACCTTCGGAACGTAAAAAGATGCAAAACTTGTGTTTTGGGCCTGAGTTCACTATTTCGAGGTACCAAAGTTGCGAAAATGGTTTCGTGACGAAAACATCGATTTTACTCCATTGGACCCAAAATGATGTTTGGGATTGTTCCAGAGCATTCCGCAAACCTTCAGCTTTTAAAAAGATGCAAAAGTTGTGTTCGGGCCTGAATGCACTATTAGGGGGTACCGAAGTTGCGAAAATTATTTCACAACAAAAACACCCATTCTACTCCATTTGACCCAAAATGATGTTTCGGAGTGCTCCGGAGTATTTCGCAAACCTTGGGCTTGTAAAAAGATGCAAAACTTGTGTTTCGGGCCTGAATGCACAATTTCGGTGTACCGAGGCTGCGAAAATGGCTTCGCAACGAAAACACCCATTCTACTCCATTTGACCCAAAATGATGCTTACGAGTGTTCCGAAGCATTTCGCAAACCTTCCGCTTTTAAAAAGATGCAAAAGTTGTGTTTCGGTCCTGAATGCACTATTTTGGGGTACCGAAGTTGCGGAAATGGTTTCACAATGAAAACACCCATTCTACTAAATTAGATCCAAAATGATGTTTCAGTGTGTTCCAGAGCATTTCGCAAACCTTCGGAATGTAAAAAGATGCAAAACTTGTGTTTTGGGCCTGAATGCACTATTTCGAGGTACCAAAGTTGCGAAAATGGTTTCGTGACGAAAACACCGATTTTACTCCATTAGACCCAAAATGATGTTTGGGATTGTTCCAGAGCATTTCGCAAACCTTCAGCTTTTAAAAAGATGCAAAAGTTGTGTTTCGGGCCTGAATACACTATTACGGGGTACCGAAGTTGCGAAAATTATTTCAAAACAAAAACACCCATTCTACTCTATTAGACCAAAATGATGTTTCGGAGTGCTCCGGAGTATTTCGCAAACCTTGGGCTTGTAAAAAGATGCAAAACTTGTGTTTCGGGCCTGAATGCACAATTTTGGTGTACCGAGGCTGCGAAAATGGCTTCGCAACGAAAACACCCATTCTACTCCATTTGACCCAAAATGATGTTTGCGAGTGTTCCGAAGCATTTCGCAAACCTTCAGCTTTTAAAAAGATGCAAAAGTTGTGTTCGGGCCTGAATGCACTATTACGGGGTACCGAAGTTGCGAAAATTATTTCACAACAAAAACACCCATTCTACTCTATTAGACCCAAAATGATGTTTCGGAGTATTCCGAAGCATTTCGCAAACCTTCCGCTTTTAAAAAGATGCAAAACTTGTGTTTCGGTCCTGAATGCACTATTTTGGGGTACCGAAGTTGCGAAAATGGTTTCACAATGAAAACACCCATTCTACTAAATTAGATCCAAAATGATGTTTCAGTGTGTTCCAGAGCATTTCGCAAACCTTCGGAATGTAAAAAGATGCAAAACTTGTGTTTTGGGCCTGAATGCACTATTTCGAGGTACCAAAGTTGCGAAAATGGTTTCGTGACGAAAACACCGATTTTACTCCATTAGACCCAAAATGATGTTTGGGATTGTTCCAGAGCATTTCGCAAACCTTCAGCTTTTAAAAAGATGCAAAAGTTGTGTTTCGGGCCTGAATGCACTATTACGCGGTACCGAAGTTGCGAAAATTATTTCACAACAAAAACACCCATTCTACTCCATTTGACCCAAAATGATGTTTCGGAGTGCTCCGGAGTATTTCGCAAACCTTAGGCTTGTAAAAAGCTGCAAAACTTGTGTTTCGGGCCTGAATGCACAATTTCGGTGTACCGAGGCTGCGAAAATGGCTTCGCAACGAAAACACCCATTCTACTCCATTTGACCCAAAATGATGCTTACGAGTGTTCCGAAGCATTTCGCAAACCTTCCGCTTTTAAAAAGATGCAAAAGTTCTGTTTCGGTCCTGAATGCACTATTTTGGGGTACCAAAGTTGCGGAAATGGTTTCACAATGAAAACACCCATTCTACTAAATTAGACACAAAATGATGTTTCAGTGTGTTCCAGAGCATTTCGCAAACCTTCGGAATGTAAAAAGATGCAAAACTTGTGTTTTGGGCCTGAATGCACTATTTCGAGGTACCAAAGTTGCGAAAATGGTTTCGTGACGAAAACACCGATTTTACTCCATTAGACCCAAAATGATGTTTGGGATTGTTCCAGAGCATTTCGCAAACCTTCAGCTTTTAAAAAGATGCAAAAGTTGTGTTTCGGGCCAGAATGCACTATTACGGGGTACCGAAGTTGCGAAAATTATTTCACAACAAAAACACCCATTCTACTCCATTAGACCCAAAATGATGTTTCGGAGTGCTCCGGAGTATTTCGCAAACCTTGGGCTTGGAAAAAGCTGCAAAACTTGTGTTTCGGGCCTGAATGCACAATTTCGGTGTACCGAGGCTGCGAAAATGGCTTCGCAACGAAAACACCCATTCTACTCCATTTCACCCAAAATGATGCTTACGAGTGTTCCGAAGCATTTCGCAAACCTTCCGCTTTTAAAAAGATGCAAAACTTGTGTTTCGGTCCTGAATGCACTATTTTGGGGTACCGAAGTTGCGGAAATGGTTTCACAATGAAAACACCCATTCTACTAAATTAGACACAAAATGATGTTTCAGTGTGTTCCAGAGCATTTCGCAAACCTCCGGAATGTAAAAAGATGCAAAACTTGTGTTTTGGGCCTGAATGCACTATTTCGAGGTACCAAAGTTGCGAAAATGGTTTCGTGACGAAAACACCGATTTTACTCCATTAGACCCAAAATGATGTTTGGGATTGTTCCAGAGCATTTCGCAAACCTTCAGCTTTTAAAAAGATGCAAAAGTTGTGTTTCGGGCCTGAATGCACTATTACGGGGTACCGAAGTTGCGAAAATTATTTCACAACAAAAACACCCATTCTACTCTATTAGACCCAAAATGATGTTTCGGAGTGCACCGGAGTATTTCGCAAACCTTGGGTTTGTAAAAAGATGCAAAACTTGTGTTTCGGGCCTGAATGCACAATTTCGGTGTACCGAGGCTGCGAAAATGGCTTCGCAACGAAAACACTCATTCTACTAAATTAGACTCAAAATGATGTTTCATTGTGTTCCAGAGCATTTCGCAAACCTTCGGAACGTAAAAAGATGCAAAACTTGTGTTTTGGGCCTGAATGCACTATTTCGAGGTACCAAAGTTGCGAAAATGGTTTCGTGACGAAAACACCGATTTTACTCCATTAGACCCGAAATGATGTTTGGGATTGTTCTAGAGCATTTCGCAAACCTTCAGCTTTTAAAAAGATGCAAAAGTTGTGTTCGGGCCTGAATGCACTATTAGGGGGTACCGAAGTTGCGAAAATTATTTCACAACAAAAACACCCATTCTACTCCATTAGACCCAAAATGATGTTTCGGAGTGCTCCGGAGTATTTCGCAAACCTTGGGCTTGTAAAAAGATGCAAAACTTGTGTTTCGGGCCTGAATGCACAATTTCGGTGTACCGAGGCTGCGAAAATGGCTTCACAACGAAAACACCCATTCTACTCCATTTGACCCAAAATGATGCTTACGAGTGTTCCGAAGCATTTCGCAAACCTTCCGCTTTTAAAAAGATGCAAAAGTTCTGTTTCGGTCCTGAATGCACTATTTTGGGGTACCGAAGTTGCGGAAATGGTTTCACAATGAAAACACCCATTCTACTAAATTAGACACAAAATGATGTTTCAGTGTGTTCCAGAGCATTTCGCAAACCTTCGGAATGTAAAAAGATGCAAAACTTGTGTTTTGGGCCTGAATGCACTATTTCGAGGTACCAAAGTTGCGAAAATGGTTTCGTGACGAAAACACCGATTTTACTCCATTAGACCCAAAATGATGTTTGGGATTGTTCCAGAGCATTTCGCAAACCTTCAGCTTTTAAAAAGATGCAAAAGTTGTGTTTCGGGCCTGAATGCACTATTACGCGGTACCGAAGTTGCGAAAATTATTGCACAACAAAAACACCCATTCTACTCCATTAGACCCAAAATGATGTTTCGGAGTGCTCCGGAGTATTTCGCAAACCTTGGGCTTGTAAAAAGCTGCAAAACTTGTGTTTCGGGCCTGAATGCACAATTTCGGTGTACCGAGGCTGCGAAAATGGCTTCGCAACGAAAACACCCATTCTACTCCATTTGACCCAAAATGATGCTTACGAGTGTTCCGAAGCATTTCGCAAACCTTCCGCTTTTAAAAAGATGCAAAAGTTCTGTTTTGGTCCTGAATGCACTATTTTGGGGTACCAAAGTTGCGGAAATGGTTTCACAATGAAAACACCCATTCTACTAAATTAGACACAAAATGATGTTTCAGTGTGTTCCAGAGCATTTCGCAAACCTTCGGAATGTAAAAAGATGCAAAACTTGTGTTTTGGGCCTGAATGCACTATTTCGAGGTACCAAAGTTGCGAAAATGGTTTCGTGACGAAAACACCGATTTTACTCCATTAGACCCAAAATGATGTTTGGGATTGTTCCAGAGCATTTCGCAAACCTTCAGCTTTTAAAAAGATGCAAAAGTTGTGTTTCGGGCCTGAATGCACTATTACGCGGTACCGAAGTTGCGAAAATTATTGCACAACAAAAACACCCATTCTACTCCATTAGACCCAAAATGATGTTTCGGAGTGCTCCGGAGTATTTCGCAAACCTTGGGCTTGTAAAAAGCTGCAAAACTTGTGTTTCGGGCCTGAATGCACAATTTCGGTGTACCGAGGCTGCGAAAATGGCTTCGTAACGAAAACACCCATTCTACTCCATTTGACCCAAAATGATGCTTACGAGTGTTCCGAAGCATTTCGCAAACCTTCCGCTTTTAAAAAGATGCAAAAGTTCTGTTTTGGTCCTGAATGCACTATTTTGGGGTACCAAAGTTGCGGAAATGGTTTCACAATGAAAACACCCATTCTACTAAATTAGACACAAAATGATGTTTCAGTGTGTTCCAGAGCATTTCGCAAACCTTCGGAACGTAAAAAGATGCAAAACTTGTGTTTTGGGCCTGAATGCACTATTTCGAGGTACCAAAGTTGCGAAAATGGTTTCGTGACGAAAACACCGATTTTACTCCATTAGACCCAAAATGATGTTTGGGATTGTTCCAGAGCATTTCGCAAACCTTCAGCTTTTAAAAAGATGCAAAAGTTGTGTTTCGGGCCTGAATGCACTATTACGGGGTACCGAAGTTGCGAAAATTATTTCACAACAAAAACACCCATTCTACTCTATTAGACCCAAAATGATGTTTCGGAGTGCTCCGGAGTATTTCGCAAACCTTGGGCTTGTAAAAAGATGCAAAACTTGTGTTTCGGGCCTGAATGCACAATTTCGGTGTACCGAGGCTGCGAAAATGGCTTCGCAACGAAAACACTCATTCTACTAAATTAGACTCAAAATGATGTTTCATTGTGTTCCAGAGCATTTCGCAAACCTTCGGAACGTAAAAAGATGCAAAACTTGTGTTTTGGGCCTGAATGCACTATTTCGAGGTACCAAAGTTGCGAAAATGGTTTCGTGACGAAAACACCGATTTTACTCCATTAGACCCAAAATGATGTTTGGGATTGTTCCAGAGCATTTCGCAAACCTTCAGCTTTTAAAAAGATGCAAAAGTTGTGTTTCGGGCCTGAATGCACTATTACGCGGTACCGAAGTTGCGAAAATTATTGCACAACAAAAACACCCATTCTACTCCATTAGACCCAAAATGATGTTTCGGAGTGCTCCGGAGTATTTCGCAAACCTTGGGCTTGTAAAAAGCTGCAAAACTTGTGTTTCGGGCCTGAATGCACAATTTCGGTGTACAGAGGCTGCGAAAATGGCTTCGCAACGAAAACACCCATTCTACTCCATTTGACCCAAAATTATGCTTACGAGTGTTCCGAAGCATTTCGCAAACCTTCCGCTTTTAAAAAGATGCAAAAGTTCTGTTTTGGTCCTGAATGCACTATTTTGGGGTACCAAAGTTGCGGAAATGGTTTCACAATGAAAACACCCATTCTACTAAATTAGACACAAAATGATGTTTCAGTGTGTTCCAGAGCATTTCGCAAACCTTCGGAATGTAAAAAGATGCAAAACTTGTGTTTTGGGCCTGAATGCACTATTTCGAGGTACCAAAGTTGCGAAAATGGTTTCGTGACGAAAACACCGATTTTACTCCATTAGACCCAAAATGATGTTTGGGATTGTTCCAGAGCATTTCGCAAACCTTCAGCTTTTAAAAAGATGCAAAAGTTGTGTTTCGGGCCTGAATGCACTATTACGCGGTACCGAAGTTGCGAAAATTATTTCACAACAAAAACACCCATTCTACTCCATTAGACCCAAAATGATGTTTCGGAGTGCTCCGGAGTATTTCGCAAACCTTGGGCTTGTAAAAAGCTGCAAAACTTGTGTTTCGGGCCTGAATGCACAATTTCGGTGTACCGAGGCTGCGAAAATGGCTTCGCAACGAAAACACCCATTCTACTCCATTTGACCCAAAATGATGCTTACGAGTGTTCCGAAGCATTTCGCAAACCTTCCGCTTTTAAAAAGATGCAAAAGTTCTGTTTTGGTCCTGAATGCACTATTTTGGGGTACCAAAGTTGCGGAAATGGTTTCACAATGAAAACACCCATTCTACTAAATTAGACACAAAATGATGTTTCAGTGTGTTCCAGAGCATTTCGCAAACCTTCGGAACGTAAAAAGATGCAAAACTTGTGTTTTGGGCCTGAATGCACTATTTCGAGGTACCAAAGTTGCGAAAATGGTTTCGTGACGAAAACACCGATTTTACTCCATTAGACCCAAAATGATGTTTGGGATTGTTCCAGAGCATTTCGCAAACCTTCAGCTTTTAAAAAGATGCAAAAGTTGTGTTTCGGGCCTGAATGCACTATTACGGGGTACCGAAGTTGCGAAAATTATTTCACAACAAAAACACCCATTCTACTCTATTAGACCCAAAATGATGTTTCGGAGTGCTCCGGAGTATTTCGCAAACCTTGGGCTTGTAAAAAGATGCAAAACTTGTGTTTCGGGCCTGAATGCACAATTTCGGTGTACCGAGGCTGCGAAAATGGCTTCGCAACGAAAACACTCATTCTACTAAATTAGACTCAAAATGATGTTTCATTGTGTTCCAGAGCATTTCGCAAACCTTCGGAACGTAAAAAGATGCAAAACTTGTGTTTTGGGCCTGAATGCACTATTTCGAGGTACCAAAGTTGCGAAAATGGTTTCGTGACGAAAACACCGATTTTACTCCATTAGACCCGAAATGATGTTTGGGATTGTTCTAGAGCATTTCGCAAACCTTCAGCTTTTAAAAAGATGCAAAAGTTGTGTTCGGGCCTGAATGCACTATTAGGGGGTACCGAAGTTGCGAAAATTATTTCACAACAAAAACACCCATTCTACTCCATTAGACCCAAAATGATGTTTCGGAGTGCTCCGGAGTATTTCGCAAACCTTGGGCTTGTAAAAAGATGCAAAACTTGTGTTTCGGGCCTGAATGCACAATTTCGGTGTACCGAGGCTGCGAAAATGGCTTCACAACGAAAACACCCATTCTACTCCATTTGACCCAAAATGATGCTTACGAGTGTTCCGAAGCATTTCGCAAACCTTCCGCTTTTAAAAAGATGCAAAAGTTCTGTTTCGGTCCTGAATGCACTATTTTGGGGTACCGAAGTTGCGGAAATGGTTTCACAATGAAAACACCCATTCTACTAAATTAGACACAAAATGATGTTTCAGTGTGTTCCAGAGCATTTCGCAAACCTTCGGAATGTAAAAAGATGCAAAACTTGTGTTTTGGGCCTGAATGCACTATTTCGAGGTACCAAAGTTGCGAAAATGGTTTCGTGACGAAAACACCGATTTTACTCCATTAGACCCAAAATGATGTTTGGGATTGTTCCAGAGCATTTCGCAAACCTTCAGCTTTTAAAAAGATGCAAAAGTTGTGTTTCGGGCCTGAATGCACTATTACGCGGTACCGAAGTTGCGAAAATTATTGCACAACAAAAACACCCATTCTACTCCATTAGACCCAAAATGATGTTTCGGAGTGCTCCGGAGTATTTCGCAAACCTTGGGCTTGTAAAAAGCTGCAAAACTTGTGTTTCGGGCCTGAATGCACAATTTCGGTGTACCGAGGCTGCGAAAATGGCTTCGCAACGAAAACACCCATTCTACTCCATTTGACCCAAAATGATGCTTACGAGTGTTCCGAAGCATTTCGCAAACCTTCCGCTTTTAAAAAGATGCAAAAGTTCTGTTTTGGTCCTGAATGCACTATTTTGGGGTACCAAAGTTGCGGAAATGGTTTCACAATGAAAACACCCATTCTACTAAATTAGACACAAAATGATGTTTCAGTGTGTTCCAGAGCATTTCGCAAACCTTCGGAATGTAAAAAGATGCAAAACTTGTGTTTTGGGCCTGAATGCACTATTTCGAGGTACCAAAGTTGCGAAAATGGTTTCGTGACGAAAACACCGATTTTACTCCATTAGACCCAAAATGATGTTTGGGATTGTTCCAGAGCATTTCGCAAACCTTCAGCTTTTAAAAAGATGCAAAAGTTGTGTTTCGGGCCTGAATGCACTATTACGCGGTACCGAAGTTGCGAAAATTATTGCACAACAAAAACACCCATTCTACTCCATTAGACCCAAAATGATGTTTCGGAGTGCTCCGGAGTATTTCGCAAACCTTGGGCTTGTAAAAAGCTGCAAAACTTGTGTTTCGGGCCTGAATGCACAATTTCGGTGTACCGAGGCTGCGAAAATGGCTTCGTAACGAAAACACCCATTCTACTCCATTTGACCCAAAATGATGCTTACGAGTGTTCCGAAGCATTTCGCAAACCTTCCGCTTTTAAAAAGATGCAAAAGTTCTGTTTTGGTCCTGAATGCACTATTTTGGGGTACCAAAGTTGCGGAAATGGTTTCACAATGAAAACACCCATTCTACTAAATTAGACACAAAATGATGTTTCAGTGTGTTCCAGAGCATTTCGCAAACCTTCGGAACGTAAAAAGATGCAAAACTTGTGTTTTGGGCCTGAATGCACTATTTCGAGGTACCAAAGTTGCGAAAATGGTTTCGTGACGAAAACACCGATTTTACTCCATTAGACCCAAAATGATGTTTGGGATTGTTCCAGAGCATTTCGCAAACCTTCAGCTTTTAAAAAGATGCAAAAGTTGTGTTTCGGGCCTGAATGCACTATTACGGGGTACCGAAGTTGCGAAAATTATTTCACAACAAAAACACCCATTCTACTCTATTAGACCCAAAATGATGTTTCGGAGTGCTCCGGAGTATTTCGCAAACCTTGGGCTTGTAAAAAGATGCAAAACTTGTGTTTCGGGCCTGAATGCACAATTTCGGTGTACCGAGGCTGCGAAAATGGCTTCGCAACGAAAACACTCATTCTACTAAATTAGACTCAAAATGATGTTTCATTGTGTTCCAGAGCATTTCGCAAACCTTCGGAACGTAAAAAGATGCAAAACTTGTGTTTTGGGCCTGAATGCACTATTTCGAGGTACCAAAGTTGCGAAAATGGTTTCGTGACGAAAACACCGATTTTACTCCATTAGACCCAAAATGATGTTTGGGATTGTTCCAGAGCATTTCGCAAACCTTCAGCTTTTAAAAAGATGCAAAAGTTGTGTTTCGGGCCTGAATGCACTATTACGCGGTACCGAAGTTGCGAAAATTATTGCACAACAAAAACACCCATTCTACTCCATTAGACCCAAAATGATGTTTCGGAGTGCTCCGGAGTATTTCGCAAACCTTGGGCTTGTAAAAAGCTGCAAAACTTGTGTTTCGGGCCTGAATGCACAATTTCGGTGTACAGAGGCTGCGAAAATGGCTTCGCAACGAAAACACCCATTCTACTCCATTTGACCCAAAATTATGCTTACGAGTGTTCCGAAGCATTTCGCAAACCTTCCGCTTTTAAAAAGATGCAAAAGTTCTGTTTTGGTCCTGAATGCACTATTTTGGGGTACCAAAGTTGCGGAAATGGTTTCACAATGAAAACACCCATTCTACTAAATTAGACACAAAATGATGTTTCAGTGTGTTCCAGAGCATTTCGCAAACCTTCGGAATGTAAAAAGATGCAAAACTTGTGTTTTGGGCCTGAATGCACTATTTCGAGGTACCAAAGTTGCGAAAATGGTTTCGTGACGAAAACACCGATTTTACTCCATTAGACCCAAAATGATGTTTGGGATTGTTCCAGAGCATTTCGCAAACCTTCAGCTTTTAAAAAGATGCAAAAGTTGTGTTTCGGGCCTGAATGCACTATTACGCGGTACCGAAGTTGCGAAAATTATTTCACAACAAAAACACCCATTCTACTCCATTAGACCCAAAATGATGTTTCGGAGTGCTCCGGAGTATTTCGCAAACCTTGGGCTTGTAAAAAGCTGCAAAACTTGTGTTTCGGGCCTGAATGCACAATTTCGGTGTACCGAGGCTGCGAAAATGGCTTCGCAACGAAAACACCCATTCTACTCCATTTGACCCAAAATGATGCTTACGAGTGTTCCGAAGCATTTCGCAAACCTTCCGCTTTTAAAAAGATGCAAAAGTTCTGTTTTGGTCCTGAATGCACTATTTTGGGGTACCAAAGTTGCGGAAATGGTTTCACAATGAAAACACCCATTCTACTAAATTAGACACAAAATGATGTTTCAGTGTGTTCCAGAGCATTTCGCAAACCTTCGGAACGTAAAAAGATGCAAAACTTGTGTTTTGGGCCTGAATGCACTATTTCGAGGTACCAAAGTTGCGAAAATGGTTTCGTGACGAAAACACCGATTTTACTCCATTAGACCCAAAATGATGTTTGGGATTGTTCCAGAGCATTTCGCAAACCTTCAGCTTTTAAAAAGATGCAAAAGTTGTGTTTCGGGCCTGAATGCACTATTACGGGGTACCGAAGTTGCGAAAATTATTTCACAACAAAAACACCCATTCTACTCTATTAGACCCAAAATGATGTTTCGGAGTGCTCCGGAGTATTTCGCAAACCTTGGGCTTGTAAAAAGATGCAAAACTTGTGTTTCGGGCCTGAATGCACAATTTCGGTGTACCGAGGCTGCGAAAATGGCTTCGCAACGAAAACACTCATTCTACTAAATTAGACTCAAAATGATGTTTCATTGTGTTCCAGAGCATTTCGCAAACCTTCGGAACGTAAAAAGATGCAAAACTTGTGTTTTGGGCCTGAATGCACTATTTCGAGGTTCCAAAGTTGCGAAAATGGTTTCGTGACGAAAACACCGATTTTACTCCATTAGACCCAAAATGATGTTTGGGATTGTTCCAGAGCATTTCGCAAACCTTCAGCTTTTAAAAAGATGCAAAAGTTGTGTTCGGGCCTGAATGCACTATTAGGGGGTACCGAAGTTGCGAAAATTATTTCACAACAAAAACACCCATTCTACTCCATTAGACCCAAAATGATGTTTCGGAGTGCTCCGGAGTATTTCGCAAACCTTGGGCTTGTAAAAAGATGCAAAACTTGCGTTTCGGGCCTGAATGCACAATTTCGGTGTACCGAGGCTGCGAAAATGGCTTCACAACGAAAACACCCATTCTACTCCATTTGACCCAAAATGATGCTTACGAGTGTTCCGAAGCATTTCGCAAACCTTCCGCTTTTAAAAAGATGCAAAAGTTCTGTTTCGGTCCTGAATGCACTATTTTGGGGTACCGAAGTTGCGGAAATGGTTTCACAATGAAAACACCCATTCTACTAAATTAGACACAAAATGATGTTTCAGTGTGTTCCAGAGCATTTCGCAAACCTTCGGAATGTAAAAAGATGCAAAACTTGTGTTTTGGGCCTGAATGCACTATTTCGAGGTACCAAAGTTGCGAAAATGGTTTCGTGACGAAAACACCGATTTTACTCCATTAGACCCAAAATGATGTTTGGGATTGTTCCAGAGCATTTCGCAAACCTTCAGCTTTTAAAAAGATGCAAAAGTTGTGTTTCGGGCCTGAATGCACTATTACGCGGTACCGAAGTTGCGAAAAATATTTCACAACAAAAACACCCATTCTACTCCATTAGACCCAAAATGATGTTTCGGAGTGCTCCGGAGTATTTCGCAAACCTTGGGCTTGTAAAAAGCTGCAAAACTTGTGTTTCGGGCCTGAATGCACAATTTCGGTGTACCGAGGCTGCGAAAATGGCTTCGCAACGAAAACACCCATTCTACTCCATTTGACCCAAAATGATGCTTACGAGTGTTCCGAAGCATTTCGCAAACCTTCCGCTTTTAAAAAGATGCAAAAGTTTTGTTTCGGTCCTGAATGCACTATTTTGGGGTACCGAAGTTGCGGAAATGGTTTCACAATGAAAACACCCATTCTACTAAATTAGACACAAAATGATGTTTCAGTCTGTTCCAGAGCATTTCGCAAACCTTCGGAATGTAAAAAGATGCAAAACTTGTGTTTTGGGCATGAATGCACTATTTCGAGGTACCAAAGTTGCGAAAATGGTTTCGTGACGAAAACACCGATTTTACTCCATTAGACCCAAAATGATGTTTGGGATTGTTCCAGAGCATTTCGCAAACCTTCAGCTTTTAAAAAGATGCAAAAGTTGTGTTTCGGGCCTGAATGCACTATTACGCGGTACCGAAGTTGCGAAAATTATTGCACAACAAAAACACCCATTCTACTCCATTAGACCCAAAATGATGTTTCGGAGTGCTCCGGAGTATTTCGCAAACCTTGGGCTTGTAAAAAGCTGCAAAACTTGTGTTTCGGGCCTGAATGCACAATTTCGGTGTACCGAGGCTGCGAAAATGGCTTCACAACGAAAACACCCATTCTACTCCATTTGACCCAAAATGATGCTTACGAGTGTTCCGAAGCATTTCGCAAACCTTCCGCTTTTAAAAAGATGCAAAAGTTCTGTTTCGGTCCTGAATGCACTATTTTGGGGTACCGAAGTTGCGGAAATGGTTTCACAATGAAAACACCCATTCTACTAAATTAGACACAAAATGATGTTTCAGTGTGTTCCAGAGCATTTCGCAAACCTTCGGAATGTAAAAAGATGCAAAACTTGTGTTTTGGGCCTGAATGCACTATTTCGAGGTACCAAAGTTGCGAAAATGGTTTCGTGACGAAAACACCGATTTTACTCCATTAGACCCAAAATGATGTTTGGGATTGTTCCAGAGCATTTCGCAAACCTTCAGCTTTTAAAAAGATGCAAAAGTTGTGTTTCGGGCCTGAATGCACTATTACGGGGTACCGAAGTTGCGAAAATTATTTCACAACAAAAACACCCATTCTACTCTATTAGACCCAAAATGATGTTTCGGAGTGCTCCGTAGTATTTCGCAAACCTTGGGCTTGTAAAAAGATGCAAAACTTGCGTTTCGGGCCTGAATGCACAATTTCGGTGTACCGAGGCTGCGAAAATGGCTTCACAACGAAAACACCCATTCTACTCCATTTGACCCAAAATGATGCTTACGAGTGTTCCGAAGCATTTCGCAAACCTTCCGCTTTTAAAAAGATGCAAAAGTTCTGTTTCGGTCCTGAATGCACTATTTGGGGTACCGAAGTTGCGGAAATGGTTTCACAATGAAAACACCCATTCTACTAAATTAGACACAAAATGATGTTTCAGTGTGTTCCAGAGCATTTCGCAAACCTTCGGAATGTAAAAAGATGCAAAACTTGTGTTTTGGGCCTGAATGCACTATTTCGAGGTACCAAAGTTGCGAAAATGGTTTCGTGACGAAAACACCGATTTTACTCCATTAGACCCAAAATGATGTTTGGGATTGTTCCAGAGCATTTCGCAAACCTTCAGCTTTTAAAAAGATGCAAAAGTTGTGTTTCGGGCCTAAATGCACTATTACGCGGTACCGAAGTTGCGAAAATTATTTCACAACAAAAACACCCATTCTACTCCATTAGACCCAAAATGATGTTTCGGAGTGCTCCGGAGTATTTCGCAAACCTTGGGCTTGTAAAAAGCTGCAAAACTTGTGTTTCGGGCCTGAATGCACAATTTCGGTGTACCGAGGCTGCGAAAATGGCTTCACAACGAAAACACCCATTCTACTCCATTTGACCCAAAATGATGCTTACGAGTGTTCCGAAGCATTTCGCAAACCTTCCGCTTTTAAAAAGATGCAAAAGTTCTGTTTCGGTCCTGAATGCACTATTTTGGGGTACCGAAGTTGCGGAAATGGTTTCACAATGAAAACACCCATTCTACTAAATTAGACACAAAATGATGTTTCAGTGTGTTCCAGAGCATTTCGCAAACCTTCGGAATGTAAAAAGATGCAAAACTTGTGTTTTGGGCCTGAATGCACTATTTCGAGGTACCAAAGTTGCGAAAATGGTTTCGTGACGAAAACACCGATTTTACTCCATTAGACCCAAAATGATGTTTGGGATTGTTCCAGAGCATTTCGCAAACCTTCAGCTTTTAAAAAGATGCAAAAGTTGTGTTTCGGGCCTGAATGCACTATTACGGGGTACCGAAGTTGCGAAAATTATTTCACAACAAAAATACCCATTCTACTCTATTAGACCCAAAATGATGTTTCGGAGTGCTCCGGAGTATTTCGCAAACCTTGGGCTTGTAAAAAGATGCAAAACTTGTGTTTCGGTCCTGAATGCACAATTTCGGTGTACCGAGGCTGCGAAAATGGCTTCGCAACGAAAACACTCATTCTACTAAATTAGACTCAAAATGATGTTTCATTGTGTTCCAGAGCATTTCGCAAACCTTCGGAACGTAAAAAGATGCAAAACTTGTGTTTTGGGCCTGAATGCACTATTTCGAGGTACCAAAGTTGCGAAAATGGTTTCGTGACGAAAACACCGATTTTACTCCATTAGACCCGAAATGATGTTTGGGATTGTTCCAGAGCATTTCGCAAACCTTTAGCTTTTAAAAAGATGCAAAAGTTGTGTTCGGGCCTGAATGCACTATTAGGGGGTACCGAAGTTGCGAAAATTATTTCACAACAAAAACACCCATTCTACTCCATTAGACCCAAAATGATGTTTCGGAGTGCTCCGGAGTATTTCGCAAACCTTGGGCTTGTAAAAAGATGCAAAACTTGTGTTTCGGGCCTGAATGCACAATTTCGGTGTACCGAGGCTGCGAAAATGGCTTCACAACGAAAACACCCATTCTACTCCATTTGACCCAAAATGATGCTTACGAGTGTTCCGAAGTATTTCGCAAACCTTCCGCTTTTAAAAAGATGCAAAAGTTCTGTTTCGGTCCTGAATGCACTATTTTGGGGTACCGAAGTTGCGGAAATGGTTTCACAATGAAAACACCCATTCTACTAAATTAGACACAAAATGATGTTTCAGTGTGTTCCAGAGCATTTCGCAAACCTTCGGAATGTAAAAAGATGCAAAACTTGTGTTTTGGGCCTGAATGCACTATTTCGAGGTACCAAAGTTGCGAAAATGGTTTCGTGACGAAAACACCGATTTTACTCCATTAGACCCAAAATGATGTTTGGGATTGTTCCAGAGCATTTCGCAAACCTTCAGCTTTTAAAAAGATGCAAAAGTTGTGTTCGGGCCTGAATGCACTATTAGGGGGTACCGAAGTTGCGAAAATTATTTCACAACAAAAACACCCATTCTACTCCATTAGACCCAAAATGATGTTTCGGAGTGCTCCGGAGTATTTCGCAAACCTTGGGCTTGTAAAAAGATGCAAAACTTGTGTTTCGGGCCTGAATGCACAATTTCGGTGTACCGAGGCTGCGAAAATGGCTTCACAACGAAAACACCCATTCTACTCCATTTGACCCAAAATGATGCTTACGAGTGTTCCGAAGCATTTCGCAAACCTTCCGCTTTTAAAAAGATGCAAAAGTTCTGTTTCGGTCCTGAATGCACTATTTTGGGGTACCGAAGTTGCGGAAATGGTTTCACAATGAAAACACCCATTCTACTAAATTAGACACAAAATGATGTTTCAGTGTGTTCCAGAGCATTTCGCAAACCTTCGGAATGTAAAAAGATGCAAAACTTGTGTTTTGGGCCTGAATGCACTATTTCGAGGTACCAAAGTTGCGAAAATGGTTTCGTGACGAAAACACCGATTTTACTCCATTAGACCCAAAATGATGTTTGGGATTGTTCCAGAGCATTTCGCAAACCTTCAGCTTTTAAAAAGATGCAAAAGTTGTGTTTCGGGCCTGAATGCACTATTACGCGGTACCGAAGTTGCAAAAATTATTGCACAACAAAAACACCCATTCTACTCCATTAGACCCAAAATGATGTTTCGGAGTGCTCCGGAGTATTTCGCAAACCTTGGGCTTGTAAAAAGCTGCAAAACTTGTGTTTCGGGCCTGAATGCACAATTTCGGTGTACCGAGGCTGCGAAAATGGCTTCGCAACGAAAACACCCATTCTACTCCATTTGACCCAAAATGATGCTTACGAGTGTTCCGAAGCATTTCGCAAACCTTCCGCTTTTAAAAAGATGCAAAAGTTCTGTTTCGGTCCTGAATGCACTATTTTGGGGTACCAAAGTTGCGGAAATGGTTTCACAATGAAAACACCCATTCTACTAAATTAGACACAAAATGATGTTTCAGTGTGTTCCAGGGCATTTCGCAAACCTTCGGAATGTAAAAAGATGCAAAACTTGTGTTTTGGGCCTGAATGCACTATTTCGAGGTACCAAAGTTGCGAAAATGGTTTCGTGACGAAAACACCGATTTTACTCCATTAGACCCAAAATGATGTTTGGGATTGTTCCAGAGCATTTCGCAAACCTTCAGCTTTTAAAAAGATGCAAAAGTTGTGTTTCGGGCCTGAATGCACTATTACGGGGTACCGAAGTTGCGAAAATTATTTCACAACAAAAACACCCATTCTACTCCATTAGACCCAAAATGATGTTTCGGAGTGCTCCGGAGTATTTCGCAAACCTTGGGCTTGTAAAAAGCTGCAAAACTTGTGTTTCGGGCCTGAATGCACAATTTCGGTGTACCGAGGCTGCGAAAATGGCTTCGCAACGAAAACACCCATTCTACTCCATTTGACCCAAAATGATGCTTACGAGTGTTCCGAAGCATTTCGCAAACCTTCCGCTTTTAAAAAGATGCAAAACTTGTGTTTCGGGCCTGAATGCACTATTTTGGGGTACCGAAGTTGCGGAAATGGTTTCACAATGAAAACACCCATTCTACTAAATTAGACACAAAATGATGTTTCAGTGTGTTCCAGAGCATTTCGCAAACCTTCGGAATGTAAAAAGATGCAAAACTTGTGTTTTGGGCCTGAATGCACTATTTCGAGGTACCAAAGTTGCGAAAATGGTTTCGTGACGAAAACACCGATTTTACTCCATTAGACACAAAATGATGTTTGGGATTGTTCCAGAGCATTTCGCAAACCTTCAGCTTTTAAAAAGATGCAAAAGTTGAGTTTCGGGCCTGAATGCACTATTACGAGGTACCGAAGTTGCGAAAATTATTTCACAACAAAAACACCCATTCTACTCTATTAGACCCAAAATGATGTTTCGGAGTGCTCCGGAGTATTTCGCAAACCTTGGGCTTGTAAAAAGATGCAAAACTTGTGTTTCGGGCCTGAATGCACAATTTCGGTGTACCGAGGCTGCGAAAATGGCTTCGCAACGAAAACACTCATTCTACTAAATTAGACTCAAAATGATGTTTCATTGTGTTCCAGAGCATTTCGCAAACCTTCGGAACGTAAAAAGATGCAAAACTTGTGTTTTGGGCCTGAATGCACTATTTCGAGGTACCAAAGTTGCGAAAATGGTTTCGTGACGAAAACACCGATTTTACTCCATTAGACCCAAAATGATGTTTGGGATTGTTCCAGAGCATTTCGCAAACCTTCATCTTTTAAAAAGATGCAAAAGTTGTGTTTCGGGCCTGAATGCACTATTACGGGGTACCGAAGTTGCGAAAATTATTTCACAACAAAAACACCCATTCTACTCTATTAGACCCAAAATGATGTTTCGGAGTGCTCCGGAGTATTTCGCAAACCTTGGGCTTGTAGAAAGATGCAAAACTTGTGTTTCGGGCCTGAATGCACAATTTCGGTGTACCGAGGCTGCGAAAATGGCTTCGCAACGAAAACACTCATTCTACTAAATTAGACTCAAAATGATGTTTCATTGTGTTCCAGAGCATTTCGCAAACCTTCGGAACGTAAAAAGATGCAAAACTTGTGTTTTGGGCCTGAATGCACTATTTCGAGGTACCAAAGTTGCGAAAATGGTTTCGTGACGAAAACACCGATTTTACTCCATTAGACCCAAAATGATGTTTGGGATTGTTCCAGAGCATTTCGCAAACCTTCAGCTTTTAAAAAGATGCAAAAGTTGTGTTCGGGCCTGAATGCACTATTAGGGGGTACCGAAGTTGCGAAAATTATTTCACAACAAAAACACCCATTCTACTCCATTAGACCCAAAATGATGTTTCGGAGTGCTCCGGAGTATTTCGCAAACCTTGGGCTTGTAAAAAGATGCAAAACTTGCGTTTCGGGCCTGAATGCACCATTTCGGTGTACCGAGGCTGCGAAAATGGCTTCACAACGAAAACACCCATTCTACTCCATTTGACCCAAAATGATGCTTACGAGTGTTCCGAAGCATTTCGCAAACCTTCCGCTTTTAAAAAGATGCAAAAGTTGTGTTTCGGTCCTGAATGCACTATTTTGGGGTACCGAAGTTGCGGAAATGGTTTCACAATGAAAACACCCATTCTACTAAATTAGACACAAAATGATGTTTCAGTGTGTTCCAGAGCATTTCGCAAACCTTCGGAATGTAAAAAGATGCAAAACTTGTGTTTTGGGCCTGAATGCACTATTTCGAGGTACCAAAGTTGCGAAAATGGTTTCATGACGAAAACACCGATTTTACTCCATTAGACCCAAAATGATGTTTGGGATTGTTCCAGAGCATTTCGCAAACCTTCAGCTTTTAAAAAGATGCAAAAGTTGTGTTTCGGGCCTGAATGCACTATTATGCGGTACCGAAGTTGCGAAAATTATTTCACAACAAAAACACCCATTCTACTCCATTAGACCCAAAATGATGTTTCGGAGTGCTCCGGAGTATTTCGCAAACCTTGGGCTTGTAAAAAGCTGCAAAACTTGTGTTTCGGGCCTGAATGCACAATTTCGGTGTACCGAGGCTGCGAAAATGGCTTCGCAACGAAAACACCCATTCTACTCCATTTGACCCAAAATGATGCTTACGAGTGTTCCGAAGCATTTCGCAAACCTTCCGCTTTTAAAAAGATGCAAAAGTTCTGTTTCGGTCCTGAATGCACTATTTTGGGGTACCGAAGTTGCGGAAATGGTTTCACAATGAAAACACCCATTCTACTAAATTAGACACAAAATGATGTTTCAGTGTGTTCCAGAGTATTTCGCAAACCTTCGGAATGTAAAAAGATGCAAAACTTGTGTTTTGGGCATGAATGCACTATTTCGAGGTACCAAAGTTGCGAAAATGGTTTCGTGACGAAAACACCTATTTTACTCCATTAGACCCAAAATGATGTTTGGGATTGTTCCAGAGCATTTCGCAAACCTTCAGCTTTTAAAAAGATGCAAAAGTTGTGTTTCGGGCCTGAATGCACTATTACGGGGTACCGAAGGTGCGAAAATTATTTCACAACAAAAACACCCATTCTACTCCATTAGACCCAAAATGATGTTTCAGAGTGCTCCGGAGTATTTCGCAAACCTTGGGCTTGTAAAAAGCTGCAAAACTTGTGTTTCGGGCCTGAATGCACAATTTCGGTGTACCGAGGGTGCGAAAATGGCTTCGCAACGAAAACACCCATTCTACTCCATTTGACCCAAAATGATGCTTACGAGTGTTCCGAAGTATTTCGCAAACCTTCCGCTTTTAAAAAGATGCAAAAGTTCTGTTTCGGTCCTGAATGCACTATTTTGGGGTACCGAAGTTGCGGAAATGGTTTCACAATGAAAACACCCATTCTACTAAATTAGACACAAAATGATGTTTCAGTGTGTTCCAGAGCATTTCGCAAACCTTCGGAATGTAAAAAGATGCAAAACTTGTGTTTTGGGCCTGAATGCACTATTTCGAGGTACCAAAGTTGCGAAAATGGTTTCGTGACGAAAACACCGATTTTACTCCATTAGACCCAAAATGATGTTTGGGATTGTTCCAGAGCATTTCGCAAACCTTCAGCTTTTAAAAAGATGCAAAAGTTGTGTTTCGGGCCTGAATGCACTATTACAGGGTACCGAAGTTGCGAAAATTATTTCACAACAAAAACACCCATTCTACTCTATTAGACCCAAAATGATGTTTCGGAGTGCTCCGGAGTATTTCGCAAACCTTGGGCTTGTAAAAAGATGCAAAACTTGTGTTTCGGGCCTGAATGCACAATTTCGGTGTACCGAGGCTGCGAAAATGGCTTCGCAACGAAAACACTCATTCTACTAAATTAGACTCAAAATGAATGTTCATTGTGTTCCAGAGCATTTCGCAAACCTTCGGAACGTAAAAAGATGCAAAACTTGTGTTTTGGGCCTGAATGCACTATTTCGAGGTACCAAAGTTGCGAAAATGGTTTCGTGACGAAAACACCGATTTTACTCCATTAGACCCAAAATGATGTTTCGGATTGTTCCAGAGCATTTCGCAAACCTTCAGCTTTTAAAAAGATGCAAAAGTTGTGTTTCGGGCCTGAATGCACTATTACGGGGTACCGAAGTTGCGAAAATTATTTCACAACAAAAACACCCATTCTACTCTATTAGACCCAAAATGATGTTTCGGAGTGCTCCGGAGTATTTCGCAAACCTTGGGCTTGTAAAAAGATGCAAAACTTGTGTTTCGGGCCTGAATGCACAATTTCGGTGTACCGAGGCTGCGAAAATGGCTTCGCAACGAAAACACTCATTCTACTAAATTAGACTCAAAATGATGTTTCATTGTGTTCCAGACCATTTCGCAAACCTTCGGAACGTAAAAAGATGCAAAACTTGTGTTTTGGGCCTGAATGCACTATTTCGAGGTACCAAAGTTGCGAAAATGGTTTCGTGACGAAAACACCGATTTTACTCCATTAGACCCAAAATGATGTTTGGGATTCTTCCAGAGCATTTCGCAAACCTTCAGCTTTTAAAAAGATGCAAAAGTTGTGTTCGGGCCTGAATGCACTATTAGGGGGTACCGAAGTTGCGAAAATTATTTCACAACAAAAACACCCATTCTACTCCATTAGACCCAAAATGATGTTTCGGAGTGCTCCGGAGTATTTCGCAAACCTTGGGCTTGTAAAAAGATGCAAAACTTGCGTTTCGGGCCTGAATGCACCATTTCGGTGTACCGAGGCTGCGAAAATGGCTTCACAACGAAAACACCCATTCTACTCCATTTGACCCAAAATGATGCTTACGAGTGTTCCGAAGCATTTCGCAAACCTTCCGCTTTTAAAAAGATGCAAAAGTTGTGTTTCGGTCCTGAATGCAATATTTTTGGGTACCGAAGTTGCGGAAATGGTTTCACAATGAAAACACCCATTCTACTAAATTAGACACAAAATGATGTTTCAGTGTGTTCCAGAGCATTTCGCAAACCTTCGGAATGTAAAAAGATGCAAAACTTGTGTTTTGGGCCTGAATGCACTATTTCGAGGTACCAAAGTTGCGAAAATGGTTTCATGACGAAAACACCGATTTTACTCCATTAGACCCAAAATGATGTTTGGGATTGTTCCAGAGCATTTCGCAAACCTTCAGCTTTTAAAAAGATGCAAAAGTTGTGTTTCGGGCCTGAATGCACAATTATGCGGTACCGAAGTTGCGAAAATTATTTCACAACAAAAACACCCATTCTACTCCATTAGACCCAAAATGATGTTTCAGAGTGCTCCGGAGTATTTCGCAAACCTTGGGCTTGTAAAAAGCTGCAAAACTTGTGTTTCGGGCCTGAATGCACAATTTCGGTGTACCGAGGCTGCGAAAATGGCTTCGCAACGAAAACACCCATTCTACTCCATTTGACCCAAAATGATGCTTACGAGTGTTCCGAAGTATTTCGCAAACCTTCCGCTTTTAAAAAGATGCAAAAGTTCTGTTTCGGTCCTGAATGCACTATTTTGGGGTACCTGATAGAGGGGGAGTGCCCGATCTTTCGGTGAGTGGAGATAAATCCGATTTGGTGGTTGTTGACCCTCACGATCCGACTACGACGAGCAAACTCGAAGCGCCAATGCAATCGCTGAACCAACTCCCGATGGTTACCAACCTTGCCGGTGCAAAGTCAGCCTGATCACGAAGATCGTTTCCTGCACGCAATCGAAGAACGAACAAGAAAAAGAGGCGAGCAATCTTACTATCACTCGAAGGTGGAGTCTGCAATACACGAAGGCAGCGCTATGCGGCTGTTCGGTTGTAGCTAAAGCTAACTTGTAAAACAAACTCAAGTCTGAAAATAAACGAAGGGTCTATCTAAATAGGGGGCGCAGCCCCTGGCGGCCACGAGGGCGACGCTACAGTACCCGCGCGTGAACAGTACCCTAGGCCCACATGGGCCTCCTGTTGGGCCAACAGCCCAAAAGGTATTGGCGCAGCGCCCTGGCAGATTCTGGACGTCCACTTCTTTCGATGATTCCCGTTGACTCCGATAGAATTTTAGCATGAGACCGGTGCCATTGGAAGCTCTATGAAATTGTGCTTCCAACCATATATAGAACGTCCAAAACCGACTCCGTATGCGACCTAGGCGTCCGTTTTATTGCGCACTGCTCCTGGACTCCGAACTGAGCTCGAACTTGAATTGTTTTAGGCCTCCACCTCGGGGACTCGAACCGGATTAGCCTCGTGCCTCCTCCCCGACTTGAACACCCTTGTTGGACTTCTTCTACTCCATTACATGCACCAATCATGGTCGTATGCACAGGTGTCATGTCCTCATCATTCTCCCCCTTTTGAAGAAAAGTCGTCCTCGACGCCGATTGTACTTGAAAACGATCCTGCACAACACAACGGAGAACGGGGTTGCGGAAATAAATCAAATCAAAACAATTGGGAGGAGGATTGTGACCATGTTTCCAATTATGTGTCATATCATGTCGCATAAAATTGTCAGCATCTCTGGAGACTTTGTCATTACGATCCTGCAAAAGATTAGTACCAACAAAAGACATAATAGGAATAGCTGGTTGATTGCACGAAAATTTAGCACCACAAACCATAGGGAGCCACCAACAATGATTCCCTTTTTGCGAAACAAAACTACTAGAGAAACATGTGAATATGTTTGTATGATGGTTACCCTCTAATCGATCACAATCATGCACACCAAAAAGTGAATTCAGATTTGTACAAATGTAAACCCGATGTACCATATATTGTCCTTTGTTGTTATAGTTGCCAATAACATGATATGAATGTTTAGACAACCATGGCAAATCAGCATGTGCAAAAATCCTCTCTTCTAAACAATCTAGATTACACAAATCAACGAATTCAATGTAACCCAAGGTATGTAAAGAAGACAACAAATGGAGCTCATCACTTTTACTAGCAACATGCATAACAAGTTTATTTTCAGCACTAGCATGTAAAACAGAAGTAGTAGCACATAATTCATCTGTAACACAAGAAACATCAAGCAAATCACCATGTGACAAAGATAAATCAAGAGATGGTTCCACTATTAATTGCTCAACTAAAGCATGATTTGTGGAAAAATTCAGCACATTAACACAATTCTCACCTTCCGTAAGTGTAGCACCATGGGAATTACCTATGTTCTCAATAGGAGTATTAGGTGCATTGTGAAGTGATGGTTCGACATTTGCAAATGAGGATGCGGCTGCAGGGTCAGCCGTCCTCTCGAGCGGTGTAATGGTGGGCGTGGATGGCGCTGGGCTCTCGAGCACTGTAGTGGTGGGAGTGGATGGCGCTGGGAGAGCGGGCGCTGAGCTGGATGTCGAGCTTTGTCCTGCAAAAGAGTTAGAATATTGCTTCGAGCGACGTCCCTGCACTTCACGTTCAGCGTTGCGAGCAGAATATGAAGGCACAAATCTACGTCGCATAGCAGCTTTTAATTCAGCCCAAGTGGTGGGAGTGGTAATGGAATTTTTTTGTTCATAACGCCACCAATGTAAAGCAAGATCAGTAAAAGCACTAATAGCAGCTTTAACTTGAGAACTAGCAGGAAGATCATGGCATGAAAAATTCTGTTCGACCGCTAACTCCCAATCAAGATATACAGCTGGATCATATTTGCCATTGTAAGGTGGAATTGTAAATGGAAGCTTAGCAAAAGAATCATTACCACCATGGTTGCACGCACAACGGGCGCGTCCACTGAAGTCTCCAGCATCCATCTCCTTCTGTAAACCTGTGATCAACGTTTTCATTGCATCGAGGTGTGACACAATGGTGTCGAGCTTGGTCTTAGTGGCCTGCGGCTGTTCATCCTTCTTGTCTACGTCTTCTGCCATGGTTAGCGCAAACACAAAACAAAAGCGACGACAAAACAGGGGTGTAACGGCTCACAAGACGCTCAAACTAGTGCTGTTATCAAATTCTTATCCGTTCTTACCAAGCACACAGGGGGCGAACTGCAACCAACCGGTGGAACCTGCGAAAGATTGGAGGAGCGATTGCCTGGGGGAACAAGATCTGCTCGTCGGAGAACTTTGTGGAGTTCTGGGAAGGCTGCACTCAATTGAAGGATTAGCACAATCAAACAATAATTGCAAAGTTGAATTATAGTGCTAAACACGAACAAACGTTGCTGCTTACAAGTGCAAAAGCGGAGGAGAGCAAAAAGGGCGGGGAAAAGCAAAGAGCAAAACGTGGAGGGGGTGGGGGTTTCGGAGGGAGGAAGGAAAAAACGAAGCTGCCCCGAGAAGAAACCGCGAGCAGGGGGCAAGGGAAAAAACGGCGTGCGTGCAGGGGCTCGGCGGCGCCTGGTGACGACACGAGCAGAGAGGCGCGCGGCGTGCGTGGCAAATGGCGTACCAGGAGGAGTAACTCGCACTGCTGCCCACTGAGGAAAAACAGGCGCACCGCGCACGTGGGGGTCGCGACCCAGGAGGGAGCAGGCGCGTGGCAAGATTTCCTCGAACTGATCAGTTCCCTTTTCTCTTGTTTTTAGACTTTCCTTTTTTTGTCTTTCTTTTTTTTTACTGTCCTTTTTTTTAACCTGCCAAAGAAATAGAGGAGGAACCGCCGGAGGCAAAAATCGCGCGGCACGACGCTACACACAGCACGAGGCGCGAGGTCCAGTTGGTGCGGGGGAGTCCGCGTGTGAGGGTTGTGGCGTGGTGGGGGAAAAGCGACTTGCTTGTTGGTTTTTTTAACTATCCAACCACCACGACAGGGAGGGGCGACCTCACGTGGGCATGCGGCGTGCCCTCCGCGGCAGGTTCAGCGCGAGAAAAAATCGCGCGAGGGAGGGAGTCCCACGGTGCGAAGGCACGAGCCGCACAACGCCACAGAGACACGGCACAGGTTGCCTTTTTTTTGTTTTTTGACTTGCCAAAAGACACACGGCAGGGAGGGGCAAACGGGGAAAAGGACGGCGCTAGACTGAAGCGCGACCTTGGGGGTTTCGTGGCGCGGGTGGAAAAGGCACGGCGCGAGGGTTTGTGCCGTGAGGAGGGGCAGCGGGCAGCTAAGAAAAAACGGCGGCGGCAAAAAAAATTAGGGTTACAAGAAACAAAAAGCTAGAACACAAGTAACCAGCAACAATTGATGAGTAAGCACACAAATTCAACAAAGCAAATTATTGAAAGAAAGTGCGAGGCTAAAACAGGTTGCTGGGACAAGGATCTAACCTAGAACAATTTTTTGTTTGGTTTTTGTGAACTGTAGGAAATAAAAACACTCGATAAACTCACCGATCAACCTGGAAAGCTGATACCACTTGATAGAGGGGGAGTGCCCGATCTTTCGGTGAGTGGAGATAAATCCGATTTGGTGGTTGTTGACCCTCACGATCCGACTACGACGAGCAAACTCGAAGCGCCAATGCAATCGCTGAACCAACTCCCGATGGTTACCAACCTTGCCGGTGCAAAGTCAGCCTGATCACGAAGATCGTTTCCTGCACGCAATCGAAGAACGAACAAGAAAAAGAGGCGAGCAATCTTACTATCACTCGAAGGTGGAGTCTGCAATACACGAAGGCAGCGCTATGCGGCTGTTCGGTTGTAGCTAAAGCTAACTTGTAAAACAAACTCAAGTCTGAAAATAAACGAAGGGTCTATCTAAATAGGGGGCGCAGCCCCTGGCGGCCACGAGGGCGACGCTACAGTACCCGCGCGTGAACAGTACCCTAGGCCCACATGGGCCTCCTGTTGGGCCAACAGCCCAAAAGGTATTGGCGCAGCGCCCTGGCAGATTCTGGACGTCCACTTCTTTCGATGATTCCCGTTGACTCCGATAGAATTTTAGCATGAGACCGGTGCCATTGGAAGCTCTATGAAATTGTGCTTCCAACCATATATAGAACGTCCAAAACCGACTCCGTATGCGACCTAGGCGTCCGTTTTATTGCGCACTGCTCCTGGACTCCGAACTGAGCTCGAACTTGAATTGTTTTAGGCCTCCACCTCGGGGACTCGAACCGGATTAGCCTCGTGCCTCCTCCCCGACTTGAACACCCTTGTTGGACTTCTTCTACTCCATTACATGCACCAATCATGGTCGTATGCACAGGTGTCATGTCCTCATCAGTACCGAAGTTGCGGAAATGGTTTCACAATGAAAACACCCATTCTACTAAATTAGACACAAAATGATGTTTCAGTGTGTTCCAGAGCATTTCGCAAACCTTCGGAATGTAAAAAGATGCAAAACTTGTGTTTTGGGCCTGAATGCACTATTTCGAGGTACCAAAGTTGCGAAAATGGTTTCGTGACGAAAACACCGATTTTACTCCATTAGACCCAAAATGATGTTTGGGATTGTTCCAGAGCATTTCGCAAACCTTCAGCTTTTAAAAAGATGCAAAAGTTGTGTTTCGGGCCTGAATGCACTATTACGGGGTACCGAAGTTGCGAAAATTATTTCACAACAAAAACACCCATTCTACTCTATTAGACCCAAAATGATGTTTCGGAGTGCTCCGGAGTATTTCGCAAACCTTGGGCTTGTAAAAAGATGCAAAACTTGTGTTTCGGGCCTGAATGCACAATTTCGGTGTACCGAGGCTGCGAAAATGGCTTCGCAATGAAAACACTCATTCTACTAAATTAGACTCAAACTGATGTTTCATTGTGTTCCAGAGCATTTCGCAAACCTTCGGAACGTAAAAAGATGCAAAACTTGTGTTTTGGGCCTGAATGCACTATTTCGAGGTACCAAAGTTGCGAAAATGGTTTCGTGACGAAAACACCGATTTTACTCCATTAGACCCAAAATGAAGTTTGGGATTGTTCCAGAGCATTTCGCAAACCTTCAGCTTTTAAAAAGATGCAAAAGTTGTGTTCGGGCCTGAATGCACTATTAGGGGGTACCGAAGTTGCGAAAATTATTTCACAACAAAAACACCCATTCTACTCCATTAGACCCAAAATGATGTTTCGGAGTGCTCCGGAGTATTTCGCAAACCTTGGGCTTGTAAAAAGATGCAAAACTTGTGTTTCGGGCCTGAATGCACAATTTCGGTGTACCGAGGCTGCGAAAATGGCTTCACAACGAAAACACCTATTCTACTCCATTTGACCCAAAATGATGCTTACGAGTGTTCAGAAGCATTTCGCAAACCTTCCGCTTTTAAAAAGATGCAAAAGTTGTGTTTCGGTCTTGAATGCACTATTTTGGGGTACCGAAGTTGCGAAAATGGTTTCACAATGAAAACACCAATTCTACTAAATTAGAACCAAAATGATGTTTCAGAGTGTTCCAGAGCATTTCGCAAACCTTCGGAATGTAAAAAGATGCAAAACTTGTGTTTTGGGCCTGAATGCACTATTTCGAGGTACCAAAGTTGCGAAAATGGTTTCGTGACGAAAACACCGATTTTGCTCCATTAGACCCAAAATGATGTTTGGGATTGTTCCAGAGCATTTCGCAAACCTTCAGCTTTTAAAAAGATGCAAAAGTTGTGTTTCGGGCCTGAATGCACTATTACGCGGTACCGAAGTTGCGAAAATTATTTCACAACAAAAACACCCATTCTACTCCATTAGACCCAAAATGATGTTTCGGAGTGCTCCGGAGTATTTCGCAAACCTTGGGCTTGTAAAAAGATGCAAAACTTGTGTTTCGGGCCTGAATGCACAATTTCGGTGTACCGAGGCTGCGAAAATGGCTTCGCAACGAAAACACCCATTCTACTCCATTTGACCCAAAATGATGCTTACGAGTGTTCCGAAGCATTTCGCAAACCTTCCGCTTTTAAAAAGATGCAAAAGTTCTGTTTCGGTCCTGAATGCACTATTTTGGGGTACCGAAGTTGCGGAAATGGTTTCACAATGAAAACACCCATTCTACTAAATTAGACACAAAATGATGCTTTAGTGTGTTCCAGAGCATTTCGCAAACCTTCGGAATGTAAAAAGATGCAAAACTTGTGTTTTGGGCCTGAATGCACTATTTCGAGGTACCAAAGTTGCGAAAATGGTTTCGTGACGAAAACACCAATTTTACTCCATTAGACCCAAAATGATGTTTGGGATTGTTCCAGAGCATTTCGCAAACCTTCAGCTTTTAAAAAGATGCAAAAGTTGTGTTTCGGGCCTGAATGCACTATTACGGGGTACCGAAGTTGCGAAAATTATTTCACAACAAAAACACCCATTCTACTCTATTAGACCCAAAATGATGTTTCGGAGTGCTCCGGAGTATTTCGCAAACCTTGGGCTTGTAAAAAGATGCAAAACTTGTGTTTCGGGCCTGAATGCACAATTTCGGTGTACCGAGGCTGCGAAAATGGCTTCGCAACGAAAACACCCATTCTACTCCATTTGACCCAAAATGATGCTTACGAGTGTTCCGAAGCATTTCGCAAACCTTCCGCTTTTAAAAAGATGCAAAAGTTCTGTTTCGGTCCTGAATGCACTATTTTGCGGTACCGAAGTTGCGGAAATGGTTTCACAATGAAAACACCCATTCTACTAAATTAGACACAATATGATGCTTCAGTGTGTTCCAGAGCATTTCGCAAACCTTCGGAATGTAAAAAGATGCAAAACTTGTGTTTTGGGCCTGAATGCAATATTTCGAGGTACCAAAGTTGCGAAAATGGTTTCGTGACGAAAACACCGATTTTACTCCATTAGACCCAAAATGATGTTTGGGATTGTTCCAGAGCATTTCGCAAACCTTCAGCTTTTAAAAAGATGCAAAAGTTGTGTTTCGGGCCTGAATGCACTATTACGGGGTACCGAAGTTGCGAAAATTATTTCACAACAAAAACACCCATTCTACTCTATGAGACCCAAAATGATGTTTCGGAGTGCTCCGGAGTATTTCGCAAACCTTGGGCTTGTAAAAAGATGCAAAACTTGTGTTTCGGGCCTGAATGCACAATTTCGGTGTACCGAGGCTGCAAAAATGGCTTCGCAACGAAAACACTCATTCTACTAAATTAGACTCAAAATGATGTTTCATTGTGTTCCAGAGCATTTCGCAAACCTTCAGAACGTAAAAAGATGCAAAACTTGTGTTTTGGGCCTGAATGCACTATTTCGAGGTACCAAAGTTGCGAAAATGGTTTCGTGACGAAAACACCGATTTTACTCCATTAGACCCAAAATGATGTTTGGGATTCTTCCAGAGCATTTCGCAAACCTTCAGCTTTTAGAAAGATGCAAAAGTTGTGTTCGGGCCTGAATGCACTATTAGGGGGTACCGAAGTTGCGAAAATTATTTCACAACAAAAACACCCATTCTACTCCATTAGACCCAAAATGATGTTTCGGAGTGCTCCGGAGTATTTCGCAAACCTTGGGCTTGTAAAAATATGCAAAACTTGTGTTTCGGGCCTGAATGCACAATTTCGGTGTACCGAGGCTGCGAAAATGGCTTCACAACGAAAACACCCATTCTACTCCATTTGACCCAAAATGATGCTTACGAGTGTTCCGAAGCATTTCGCAAACCTTCCGCTTTTAAAAAGATGCAAAAGTTGTGTTTCGGTCCTGAATGCACTATTTTGGGGTACCGAAGTTGCGAAAATGGTTTCACAATGAAAACACCCATTCTACTAAATTAGATCCAAAATGATGTTTCAGTGTGTTCCAGAGCATTTCGCAAACCTTCGGAATGTAAAAAGATGCAAAACTTGTGTTTTGGGCCTGAATGCACTATTTCGAGGTACCAAAGTTGCGAAAATGGTTTCGTGACGAAAACACCGATTTTACTCCATTAGACCCAAAATGATGTTTGGGATTGTTCCAGAGCATTTCGCAAACCTTCAGCTTTTAAAAAGATGCAAAAGTTGTGTTTCGGGCCTGAATGTACTATTACGCGGTACCGAAGTTGCGAAAATTATTTCACAACAAAAACACCCATTCTACTCCATTAGACCCAAAATGATGTTTCGGAGTGCTCCGGAGTATTTCGCAAACCTTGGGCTTGTAAAAAGATGCAAAACTTGTGTTTCGGGCCTGAATGCACAATTTCGGTGTACCGAGGCTGCGAAAATGGCTTCACAACGAAAACACCCATTCTACTCCATTTGACCCAAAATGATGCTTACGAGTGTTCCGAAGCATTTCGCAAACCTTCCGCTTTTAAAAAGATGCAAAAGTTCTGTTTCGGTCCTGAATGCACTATTTTGGGGTACCGAAGTTGCGGAAATGGTTTCATAATGAAAACACCCATTCTACTAAATTAGACACAAAATGATGTTTCAGTGTGTTCCAGAGCATTTCGCAAACCTTCGGAATGTAAAAAGATGCAAAACTTGTGTTTTGGGCCTGAATGCACTATTTCGAGGTACCAAAGTTGCGAAAATGGTTTCGTGACGAAAACACCGATTTTACTCCATTAGACCCAAAATGATGTTTGGGATTGTTCCAGAGCATTTCGCAAACCTTCAGCTTTTAAAAAGATGCAAAAGTTGTGTTTCGGGCCTGAATGCACTATTACGGGGTACCGAAGTTGCGAAAATTATTTCACAACAAAAACACCCATTCTACTCTATTAGACCCAAAATGATGTTTCGGAGTGCTCCGGAGTATTTCGCAAACCTTGGGCTTGTAAAAAGATGCAAAACTTGTGTTTCGGGCCTGAATGCACAATTTCGGTGTACCGAGGCTGCGAAAATGGCTTCGCAACGAAAACACTCATTCTACTAAATTAGACTCAAAATGATGTTTCATTGTGTTCCAGAGCATTTCGCAAACCTTCAGAACGTAAAAAGATGCAAAACTTGTGTTTTGGGCCTGAATGCACTATTTCGAGGTACCAAAGTTGCGAAAATGGTTTCGTGACGAAAACAACGATTTTACTCCATTAGACCCAAAATGATGTTTGGGATTCTTCCAGAGCATTTCGCAAACCTTCAGCTTTTAGAAAGATGCAAAAGTTGTGTTCGGGCCTGAATGCACTATTAGGGGGTACCGAAGTTGCGAAAATTATTTCACAACAAAAACACCCATTCTACTCCATTAGACCCAAAATGATGTTTCGGAGTGCTCCGGAGTATTTCGCAAACCTTGGGCTTGTAAAAATATGCAAAACTTGTGTTTCGGGCCTGAATGCACAATTTCGGTGTACCGAGGCTGCGAAAATGGCTTCACAACGAAAACACCCATTCTACTCCATTTGACCCAAAATGATGCTTACGAGTGTTCCGAAGCATTTCGCAAACCTTCCGCTTTTAAAAAGATGCAAAAGTTGTGTTTCGGTCCTGAATGCACTATTTTGGGGTACCGAAGTTGCGAAAATGGTTTCACAATGAAAACACCCATTCTACTAAATTAGATCCAAAATGATGTTTCAGTGTGTTCCAGAGCATTTCGCAAACCTTCGGAATGTAAAAAGATGCAAAACTTGTGTTTTGGGCCTGAATGCACTATTTCGAGGTACCAAAGTTGCGAAAATGGTTTCGTGACGAAAACACCGATTTTACTCCATTAGACCCAAAATGATGTTTGGGATTGTTCCAGAGCATTTCGCAAACCTTCAGCTTTTAAAAAGATGCAAAAGTTGTGTTTCGGGCCTGAATGTACTATTACGCGGTACCGAAGTTGCGAAAATTATTTCACAACAAAAACACCCATTCTACTCCATTAGACCCAAAATGATGTTTCGGAGTGCTCCGGAGTATTTCGCAAACCTTGGGCTTGTAAAAAGATGCAAAACTTGTGTTTCGGGCCTGAATGCACAATTTCGGTGTACCGAGGCTGCGAAAATGGCTTCACAACGAAAACACCCATTCTACTCCATTTGACCCAAAATGATGCTTACGAGTGTTCCGAAGCATTTCGCAAACCTTCCGCTTTTAAAAAGATGCAAAAGTTCTGTTTCGGTCCTGAATGCACTATTTTGGGGTACCGAAGTTGCGGAAATGGTTTCATAATGAAAACACCCATTCTACTAAATTAGACACAAAATGATGTTTCAGTGTGTTCCAGAGCATTTCGCAAACCTTCGGAATGTAAAAAGATGCAAAACTTGTGTTTTGGGCCTGAATGCACTATTTCGAGGTACCAAAGTTGCGAAAATGGTTTCGTGACGAAAACACCGATTTTACTCCATTAGACCCAAAATGATGTTTGGGATTGTTCCAGAGCATTTCGCAAACCTTCAGCTTTTAAAAAGATGCAAAAGTTGTGTTTCGGGCCTGAATGCACTATTACGGGGTACCGAAGTTGCGAAAATTATTTCACAACAAAAACACCCATTCTACTCTATTAGACCCAAAATGATGTTTCGGAGTGCTCCGGAGTATTTCGCAAACCTTGGGCTTGTAAAAAGATGCAAAACTTGTGTTTCGGGCCTGAATGCACAATTTCGGTGTACCGAGGCTGCGAAAATGGCTTCGCAACGAAAACACTCATTCTACTAAATTAGACTCAAAATGATGTTTCATTGTGTTCCAGAGCATTTCGCAAACCTTCAGAACGTAAAAAGATGCAAAACTTGTGTTTTGGGCCTGAATGCACTATTTCGAGGTACCAAAGTTGTGAAAATGGTTTCGTGACGAAAACACCGATTTTACTCCATTAGACCCAAAATGATGTTTGGGATTGTTCCAGAGCATTTCGCAAACCTTCAGCTTTTAGAAAGATGCAAAAGTTGTGTTCGGGCCTGAATGCACTATTAGGGGGTACCGAAGTTGCGAAAATTATTTCACAACAAAAACACCCATTCTACTCCATTAGACCCAAAATGATGTTTCGGAGTGCTCCGGAGTATTTCGCAAACCTTGGGCTTGTAAAAAGATGCAAAACTTGTGTTTCGGGCCTGAATGCACAATTTCGGTGTACCGAGGCTGCGAAAATGGCTTCACAACGAAAACACCCATTCTACTCCATTTGACCCAAAATGATGCTTACGAGTGTTCCGAAGCATTTCGCAAACCTTCCGCTTTTAAAAAGATGCAAAAGTTGTGTTTCGGTCCTGAATGCACTATTTTGGGGTACCGAAGTTGCGAAAATGGTTTCACAATGAAAACACCCATTCTACTAAATTAGATCCAAAATGATGTTTCAGTGTGTTCCAGAGCATTTCGCAAACCTTCGGAATGTAAAAAGATGCAAAACTTGTGTTTTGGGCCTGAATGCACTATTTCGAGGTACCAAAGTTGCGAAAATGGTTTCGTGACGAAAACACCGATTTTGCTCCATTAGACCCAAAATGATGTTTGGGATTGTTCCAGAGCATTTCGCAAACCTTCAGCTTTTAAAAAGATGCAAAAGTTGTGTTTCGGGCCTGAATGCACTATTACGCGGTACCGAAGTTGCGAAAATTATTTCACAACAAAAACACCCATTCTACTCCATTAGACCCAAAATGATGTTTCGGAGTGCTCCGGAGTATTTCGCAAACCTTGGGCTTGTAAAAAGATGCAAAACTTGTGTTTCGGGCCTGAATGCACAATTTCGGTGTACCGAGGCTGCGAAAATGGCTTCGCAACGAAAACACCCATTCTACTCCATTTGACCCAAAATGATGCTTACGAGTGTTCCGAAGCATTTCGCAAACCTTCCGCTTTTAAAAAGATGCAAAAGTTCTGTTTCGGTCCTGAATGCACTATTTTGGGGTACCGAAGTTGCGGAAATGGTTTCACAATGAAAACACCCATTCTACTAAATTAGACACAATATGATGCTTCAGTGTGTTCCAGAGCATTTCGCAAACCTTCGGAATGTAAAAAGATGCAAAACTTGTGTTTTGGGCCTGAATGCAATATTTCGAGGTACCAAAGTTGCGAAAATGGTTTCGTGACGAAAACACCGATTTTACTCCATTAGACCCAAAATGATGTTTGGGATTGTTCCAGAGCATTTCGCAAACCTTCAGCTTTTAAAAAGATGCAAAAGTTGTGTTTCGGGCCTGAATGCACTATTACGGGGTACCGAAGTTGCGAAAATTATTTCACAACAAAAACACCCATTCTACTCTATTAGACCCAAAATGATGTTTCGGAGTGCTCCGGAGTATTTCGCAAACCTTGGGCTTGTAAAAAGATGCAAAACTTGTGTTTCGGGCCTGAATGCACAATTTCGGTGTACCGAGGCTGCGAAAATGGCTTCGCAACGAAAACTCTCATTCTACTAAATTAGACTCAAAATGATGTTTCATTGTGTTTCAGAGCATTTCGCAAACCTTCAGAACGTAAAAAGATGCAAAACTTGTGTTTTGGGCCTGAATGCACTATTTCGAGGTACCAAAGTTGCGAAAATGGTTTCGTGACGAAAACAACGATTTTACTCCATTAGACCCAAAATGATGTTTGGGATTCTTCCAGAGCATTTCGCAAACCTTCAGCTTTTAGAAAGATGCAAAAGTTGTGTTCGGGCCTGAATGCACTATTAGGGGGTACCGAAGTTGCGAAAATTATTTCACAACAAAAACACCCATTCTACTCCATTAGACCCAAAATGATGTTTCGGAGTGCTCCGGAGTATTTCGCAAACCTTGGGCTTGTAAAAATATGCAAAACTTGTGTTTCGGGCCTGAATGCACAATTTCGGTGTACCGAGGCTGCGAAAATGGCTTCACAACGAAAACACCCATTCTACTCCATTTGACCCAAAATGATGCTTACGAGTGTTCCGAAGCATTTCGCAAACCTTCCGCTTTTAAAAAGATGCAAAAGTTGTGTTTCGGTCCTGAATGCACTATTTTGGGGTACCGAAGTTGCGAAAATGGTTTCACAATGAAAACACCCATTCTACTAAATTAGATCCAAAATGATGTTTCAGTGTGTTCCAGAGCATTTCGCAAACCTTCGGAATGTAAAAAGATGCAAAACTTGTGTTTTGGGCCTGAATGCACTATTTCGAGGTACCAAAGTTGCGAAAATGGTTTCGTGACGAAAACACCGATTTTACTCCATTAGACCCAAAATGATGTTTGGGATTGTTCCAGAGCATTTCGCAAACCTTCAGCTTTTAAAAAGATGCAAAAGTTGTGTTTCGGGCCTGAATGTACTATTACGCGGTACCGAAGTTGCGAAAATTATTTCACAACAAAAACACCCATTCTACTCCATTAGACCCAAAATGATGTTTCGGAGTGCTCCGGAGTATTTCGCAAACCTTGGGCTTGTAAAAAGATGCAAAACTTGTGTTTCGGGCCTGAATGCACAATTTCGGTGTACCGAGGCTGCGAAAATGGCTTCACAACGAAAACACCCATTCTACTCCATTTGACCCAAAATGATGCTTACGAGTGTTCTGAAGCATTTCGCAAACCTTCCGCTTTTAAAAAGATGCAAAAGTTCTGTTTCGGTCCTGAATGCACTATTTTGGGGTACCGAAGTTGCGGAAATGGTTTCATAATGAAAACACCCATTCTACTAAATTAGACACAAAATGATGTTTCAGTGTGTTCCAGAGCATTTCGCAAACCTTCGGAATGTAAAAAGATGCAAAACTTGTGTTTTGGGCCTGAATGCACTATTTCGAGGTACCAAAGTTGCGAAAATGGTTTCGTGACGAAAACACCGATTTTACTCCATTAGACCCAAAATGATGTTTGGGATTGTTCCAGAGCATTTCGCAAACCTTCAGCTTTTAAAAAGATGCAAAAGTTGTGTTTCGGGCCTGAATGCACTATTACGGGGTACCGAAGTTGCGAAAATTATTTCACAACAAAAACACCCATTCTACTCTATTAGACCCAAAATGATGTTTCGGAGTGCTCCGGAGTATTTCGCAAACCTTGGGCTTGTAAAAAGATGCAAAACTTGTGTTTCGGGCCTGAATGCACAATTTCGGTGTACCGAGGCTGCGAAAATGGCTTCGCAACGAAAACACTCATTCTACTAAATTAGACTCAAAATGATGTTTCATTGTGTTCCAGAGCATTTCGCAAACCTTCAGAACGTAAAAAGATGCAAAACTTGTGTTTTGGGCCTGAATGCACTATTTCGAGGTACCAAAGTTGCGAAAATGGTTTCGTGACGAAAACAACGATTTTACTCCATTAGACCCAAAATGATGTTTGGGATTCTTCCAGAGCATTTCGCAAACCTTCAGCTTTTAGAAAGATGCAAAAGTTGTGTTCGGGCCTGAATGCACTATTAGGGGGTACCGAAGTTGCGAAAATTATTTCACAACAAAAACACCCATTCTACTCCATTAGACCCAAAATGATGTTTCGGAGTGCTCCGGAGTATTTCGCAAACCTTGGGCTTGTAAAAATATGCAAAACTTGTGTTTCGGGCCTGAATGCACAATTTCGGTGTACCGAGGCTGCGAAAATGGCTTCACAACGAAAACACCCATTCTACTCCATTTGACCCAAAATGATGCTTACGAGTGTTCCGAAGCATTTCGCAAACCTTCCGCTTTTAAAAAGATGCAAAAGTTGTGTTTCGGTCCTGAATGCACTATTTTGGGGTACCGAAGTTGCGAAAATGGTTTCACAATGAAAACACCCATTCTACTAAATTAGATCCAAAATGATGTTTCAGTGTGTTCCAGAGCATTTCGCAAACCTTCGGAATGTAAAAAGATGCAAAACTTGTGTTTTGGGCCTGAATGCACTATTTCGAGGTACCAAAGTTGCGAAAATGGTTTCGTGACGAAAACACCGATTTTACTCCATTAGACCCAAAATGATGTTTGGGATTGTTCCAGAGCATTTCGCAAACCTTCAGCTTTTAAAAAGATGCAAAAGTTGTGTTTCGGGCCTGAATGTACTATTACGCGGTACCGAAGTTGCGAAAATTATTTCACAACAAAAACACCCATTCTACTCCATTAGACCCAAAATGATGTTTCGGAGTGCTCCGGAGTATTTCGCAAACCTTGGGCTTGTAAAAAGATGCAAAACTTGTGTTTCGGGCCTGAATGCACAATTTCGGTGTACCGAGGCTGCGAAAATGGCTTCACAACGAAAACACCCATTCTACTCCATTTGACCCAAAATGATGCTTACGAGTGTTCTGAAGCATTTCGCAAACCTTCCGCTTTTAAAAAGATGCAAAAGTTCTGTTTCGGTCCTGAATGCACTATTTTGGGGTACCGAAGTTGCGGAAATGGTTTCATAATGAAAACACCCATTCTACTAAATTAGACACAAAATGATGTTTCAGTGTGTTCCAGAGCATTTCGCAAACCTTCGGAATGTAAAAAGATGCAAAACTTGTGTTTTGGGCCTGAATGCACTATTTCGAGGTACCAAAGTTGCGAAAATGGTTTCGTGACGAAAACACCGATTTTACTCCATTAGACCCAAAATGATGTTTGGGATTGTTCCAGAGCATTTCGCAAACCTTCAGCTTTTAAAAAGATGCAAAAGTTGTGTTTCGGGCCTGAATGCACTATTACGGGGTACCGAAGTTGCGAAAATTATTTCACAACAAAAACACCCATTCTACTCTATTAGACCCAAAATGATGTTTCGGAGTGCTCCGGAGTATTTCGCAAACCTTGGGCTTGTAAAAAGATGCAAAACTTGTGTTTCGGGCCTGAATGCACAATTTCGGTGTACCGAGGCTGCGAAAATGGCTTCGCAACGAAAACACTCATTCTACTAAATTAGACTCAAAATGATGTTTCATTGTGTTCCAGAGCATTTCGCAAACCTTCAGAACGTAAAAAGATGCAAAACTTGTGTTTTGGGCCTGAATGCACTATTTCGAGGTACCAAAGTTGTGAAAATGGTTTCGTGACGAAAACACCGATTTTACTCCATTAGACCCAAAATGATGTTTGGGATTGTTCCAGAGCATTTCGCAAACCTTCAGCTTTTAGAAAGATGCAAAAGTTGTGTTCGGGCCTGAATGCACTATTAGGGGGTACCGAAGTTGCGAAAATTATTTCACAACAAAAACACCCATTCTACTCCATTAGACCCAAAATGATGTTTCGGAGTGCTCCGGAGTATTTCGCAAACCTTGGGCTTGTAAAAAGATGCAAAACTTGTGTTTCGGGCCTGAATGCACAATTTCGGTGTACCGAGGCTGCGAAAATGGCTTCACAACGAAAACACCCATTCTACTCCATTTGACCCAAAATGATGCTTACGAGTGTTCCGAAGCATTTCGCAAACCTTCCGCTTTTAAAAAGATGCAAAAGTTGTGTTTCGGTCCTGAATGCACTATTTTGGGGTACCGAAGTTGCGAAAATGGTTTCACAATGAAAACACCCATTCTACTAAATTAGATCCAAAATGATGTTTCAGTGTGTTCCAGAGCATTTCGCAAACCTTCGGAATGTAAAAAGATGCAAAACTTGTGTTTTGGGCCTGAATGCACTATTTCGAGGTACCAAAGTTGCGAAAATGGTTTCGTGACGAAAACACCGATTTTGCTCCATTAGACCCAAAATGATGTTTGGGATTGTTCCAGAGCATTTCGCAAACCTTCAGCTTTTAAAAAGATGCAAAAGTTGTGTTTCGGGCCTGAATGCACTATTACGCGGTACCGAAGTTGCGAAAATTATTTCACAACAAAAACACCCATTCTACTCCATTAGACCCAAAATGATGTTTCGGAGTGCTCCGGAGTATTTCGCAAACCTTGGGCTTGTAAAAAGATGCAAAACTTGTGTTTCGGGCCTGAATGCACAATTTCGGTGTACCGAGGCTGCGAAAATGGCTTCGCAACGAAAACACCCATTCTACTCCATTTGACCCAAAATGATGCTTACGAGTGTTCCGAAGCATTTCGCAAACCTTCCGCTTTTAAAAAGATGCAAAAGTTCTGTTTCGGTCCTGAATGCACTATTTTGGGGTACCGAAGTTGCGGAAATGGTTTCACAATGAAAACACCCATTCTACTAAATTAGACACAATATGATGCTTCAGTGTGTTCCAGAGCATTTCGCAAACCTTCGGAATGTAAAAAGATGCAAAACTTGTGTTTTGGGCCTGAATGCAATATTTCGAGGTACCAAAGTTGCGAAAATGGTTTCGTGACGAAAACACCGATTTTACTCCATTAGACCCAAAATGATGTTTGGGATTGTTCCAGAGCATTTCGCAAACCTTCAGCTTTTAAAAAGATGCAAAAGTTGTGTTTCGGGCCTGAATGCACTATTACGGGGTACCGAAGTTGCGAAAATTATTTCACAACAAAAACACCCATTCTACTCTATTAGACCCAAAATGATGTTTCGGAGTGCTCCGGAGTATTTCGCAAACCTTGGGCTTGTAAAAAGATGCAAAACTTGTGTTTCGGGCCTGAATGCACAATTTCGGTGTACCGAGGCTGCGAAAATGGCTTCGCAACGAAAACACTCATTCTACTAAATTAGACTCAAAATGATGTTTCATTGTGTTCCAGAGCATTTCGCAAACCTTCAGAACGTAAAAAGATGCAAAACTTGTGTTTTGGGCCTGAATGCACTATTTCGAGGTACCAAAGTTGCGAAAATGGTTTCGTGACGAAAACAACGATTTTACTCCATTAGACCCAAAATGATGTTTGGGATTCTTCCAGAGCATTTCGCAAACCTTCAGCTTTTAGAAAGATGCAAAAGTTGTGTTCGGGCCTGAATGCACTATTAGGGGGTACCGAAGTTGCGAAAATTATTTCACAACAAAAACACCCATTCTACTCCATTAGACCCAAAATGATGTTTCGGAGTGCTCCGGAGTATTTCGCAAACCTTGGGCTTGTAAAAATATGCAAAACTTGTGTTTCGGGCCTGAATGCACAATTTCGGTGTACCGAGGCTGCGAAAATGGCTTCACAACGAAAACACCCATTCTACTCCATTTGACCCAAAATGATGCTTACGAGTGTTCCGAAGCATTTCGCAAACCTTCCGCTTTTAAAAAGATGCAAAAGTTGTGTTTCGGTCCTGAATGCACTATTTTGGGGTACCGAAGTTGCGAAAATGGTTTCACAATGAAAACACCCATTCTACTAAATTAGATCCAAAATGATGTTTCAGTGTGTTCCAGAGCATTTCGCAAACCTTCGGAATGTAAAAAGATGCAAAACTTGTGTTTTGGGCCTGAATGCACTATTTCGAGGTACCAAAGTTGCGAAAATGGTTTCGTGACGAAAACACCGATTTTACTCCATTAGACCCAAAATGATGTTTGGGATTGTTCCAGAGCATTTCGCAAACCTTCAGCTTTTAAAAAGATGCAAAAGTTGTGTTTCGGGCCTGAATGTACTATTACGCGGTACCGAAGTTGCGAAAATTATTTCACAACAAAAACACCCATTCTACTCCATTAGACCCAAAATGATGTTTCGGAGTGCTCCGGAGTATTTCGCAAACCTTGGGCTTGTAAAAAGATGCAAAACTTGTGTTTCGGGCCTGAATGCACAATTTCGGTGTACCGAGGCTGCGAAAATGGCTTCACAACGAAAACACCCATTCTACTCCATTTGACCCAAAATGATGCTTACGAGTGTTCTGAAGCATTTCGCAAACCTTCCGCTTTTAAAAAGATGCAAAAGTTCTGTTTCGGTCCTGAATGCACTATTTTGGGGTACCGAAGTTGCGGAAATGGTTTCATAATGAAAACACCCATTCTACTAAATTAGACACAAAATGATGTTTCAGTGTGTTCCAGAGCATTTCGCAAACCTTCGGAATGTAAAAAGATGCAAAACTTGTGTTTTGGGCCTGAATGCACTATTTCGAGGTACCAAAGTTGCGAAAATGGTTTCGTGACGAAAACACCGATTTTACTCCATTAGACCCAAAATGATGTTTGGGATTGTTCCAGAGCATTTCGCAAACCTTCAGCTTTTAAAAAGATGCAAAAGTTGGGTTTCGGGCCTTAATGCACTATTACGGGGTACCGAAGTTGCGAAAATTATTTCACAACAAAAACACCCATTCTACTCTATTAGACCCAAAATGATGTTTCGGAGTGCTCCGGAGTATTTCGCAAACCTTGGGCTTGTAAAAAGATGCAAAACTTGTGTTTCGGGCCTGAATGCACAATTTCGGTGTACCGAGGCTGCGAAAATTGCTTCGCAACGAAAACACTCATTCCACTAAATTAGACTCAAAATGATGTTTCATTGTGTTCCAGAGCATTTCGCAAACCTTCGGAACGTAAAAAGATGCAAAACTTGTGTTTTGGGCCTGAATGCACTATTTCGAGGTACCAAAGTTGCGAAAATGGTTTCGTGACGAAAACACCGATTTTACTCCATTAGACCCAAAATGATGTTTGGGATTGTTCCAGAGCATTTCGCAAACCTTCAGCATTTAAAAAGATGCAAAAGTTGTGTTCGGGCCTAAATGCACTATTAGGGGGTACCGAAGTTGCGAAAATTATTTCACAACAAAAACACCCATTCTACTCCATTTGACCCAAAATGATGTTTCGGAGTGCTACGGAGTATTTCGCAAACCTTGGGCTTGTAAAAAGATGCAAAACTTGTGTTTCGGGCCTGAATGCACAATTTCGGTGTACCGAGGCTGCGAAAATGGCTTCGCAACGAAAACACCCATTCTACTCCATTTGACCCAAAATGATGCTTACGAGTGTTCCGAAGCATTTCGCAAACCTTCCGCTTTTAAAAAGATGCAAAAGTTGTGTTTCGGTCCTGAATGCACTATTTTGGGGTACCGAAGTTGCGAAAATGGTTTCACAATGAAAACACCCATTCTACTAAATTAGATCCAAAATGATGTTTCAGTGTGTTCCAGAGCATTTCGCAAACCTTCGGAATGTAAAAAGACGCAAAACTTGTGTTTTGGGCCTGAATGCACTATTTCGAGGTACCAAAGTTGCGAAAATGATTTCGTGACGAAAACACCGATTTTACTCCATTAGACCCAAAATGATGTTTGGGATTGTTCCAGAGCATTTCGCAAACCTTCAGCTTTTAAAAAGATGCAAAAGTTGTGTTTCGGGCCTGAATGCACTATTACGCGGTACCGAAGTTGCGAAAATTATTTCACAACAAAAACACCCATTCTACTCCATTAGACCCAAAATGATGTTTCGGAGTGCTCCGGAGTATTTCGCAAACCTTGGGCTTGTAAAAAGATGCAAAACTTGTGTTTCGGGCCTGAATGCACAATTTTGGTGTACCGAGGCTGCGAAAATGGCTTCGCAACGAAAACACCCATTCTACTCCATTTGACCCAAAATGATTCTTACGAGTGTTCCGAAGCATTTCGCAAACCTTCCGCTTTTAAAAAGATGCAAAAGTTCTGTTTCGGTCCTGAATGCACTATTTTGGGGTACCGAAGTTGCGGAAATGGTTTCACAATGAAAACACCCATTCTACTAAATTAAACACAAAATGATGTTTCAGTGTGTTCCAAAGCATTTCGCAAACCTTCGGAATGTAAAAAGATGCAAAACTTGTGTTTTGGGCCTGAATGCACTATTTCGAGGTACCAAAGTTGCGAAAATGGTTTCGTGACGAAAACACCGATTTTACTCCATTAGACCCAAAATGATGTTTGGGATTGTTCCAGAGCATTTCGCAAACCTTCAGCTTTTAAAAAGATGCAAAAGTTGTGTTTCGGGCCTGAATGCACTATTACGGGGTACCGAAGTTGCGAAAATTATTTCACAACAAAAACACCCATTCTACTCTATTAGACCCAAAATGATGTTTCGGAGTGCTCCGGAGTATTTCGCAAACCTTGGTCTTGTAAAAAGATGCAAAACTTGTGTTTCGGGCCTGAATGCACAATTTCGGTGTACCGAGGCTGCGAAAATGGCTTCGCAACGAAAACACTCATTCTACTAAATTAGACTCAAAATGATGTTTCATTGTGTTCCAGAGCATTTCGCAAACCTTCAGAACGTAAAAAGATGCAAAACTTGTGTTTTGGGCCTGAATGCACTATTTCGAGGTACCAAAGTTGTGAAAATGGTTTCGTGACGAAAACACCGATTTTACTCCATTAGACCCAAAATGATGTTTGGGATTGTTCCAGAGCATTTCGCAAACCTTCAGCTTTTAGAAAGATGCAAAAGTTGTGTTCGGGCCTGAATGCACTATTAGGGGGTACCGAAGTTGCGAAAATTATTTCACAACAAAAACACCCATTCTACTCCATTAGACCCAAAATGATGTTTCGGAGTGCTCCGGAGTATTTCGCAAACCTTGGGCTTGTAAAAAGATGCAAAACTTGTGTTTCGGGCCTGAATGCACAATTTTGGTGTACCGAGGCTGCGAAAATGGCTTCACAACGAAAACACCCATTCTACTCCATTTGACCCAAAATGATGCTTACGAGTGTTCCGAAGCATTTCGCAAACCTTCCGCTTTTAAAAAGATGCAAAAGTTGTGTTTCGGTCCTGAATGCACTATTTTGGGGTACCGAAGTTGCGAAAATTGTTTCACAATGAAAACACCCATTCTACTAAATTAGATCCAAAATGATGTTTCAGTGTGTTCCAGAGCATTTCGCAAACCTTCGGAATGTAAAAAGATGCAAAACTTGTGTTTTGGGCCTGAATGCACTATTTCGAGGTACCAAAGTTGCGAAAATGGTTTCGTGACGAAAACACCGATTTTGCTCCATTAGACCCAAAATGATGTTTGGGATTGTTCCAGAGCATTTCGCAAACCTTCAGCTTTTAAAAAGATGCAAAAGTTGTGTTTCGGGCCTGAATGCACTATTACGCGGTACCGAAGTTGCGAAAATTATTTCACAACAAAAACACCCATTCTACTCCATTAGACCCAAAATGATGTTTCGGAGTGCTCCGGAGTATTTCGCAAACCTTGGGCTTGTAAAAAGATGCAAAACTTGTGTTTCGGGCCTGAATGCACAATTTCGGTGTACCGAGGCTGCGAAAATGGCTTCGCAACGAAAACACCCATTCTACTCCATTTGACCCAAAATGATGCTTACGAGTGTTCCGAAGCATTTCGCAAATCTTCCGCTTTTAAAAAGATGCAAAAGTTCTGTTTCGGTCCTGAATGCACTATTTTGGGGTACCGAAGTTGCGGAAATGGTTTCACAATGAAAACACCAATTCTACTAAATTAGACACAATATGATGCTTCAGTGTGTTCCAGAGCATTTCGCAAACCTTCGGAATGTAAAAAGATGCAAAACTTGTGTTTTGGGCCTGAATGCACTATTTCGAGGTACCAAAGTTGCGAAAATGGTTTCGTGACGAAAACACCGATTTTACTCCATTAGACCCAAAATGATGTTTGGGATTGTTCCAGAGCATTTCGCAAACCTTCAGCTTTTAAAAAGATGCAAAAGTTGTGTTTCGGGCCTGAATGCACTATTACGGGGTACCGAAGTTGCGAAAATTATTTCACAACAAAAACACCCATTCTACTCTATTAGACCCAAAATGATGTTTCGGAGTGCTCCGGAGTATTTCGCAAACCTTGGGCTTGTAAAAAGATGCAAAACTTGTGTTTCGGGCCTGAATGCACAATTTCGGTGTACCGAGGCTGCGAAAATGGCTTCGCAACGAAAACACTCATTCTACTAAATTAGACTCAAAATGATGTTTCATTGTGTTCCAGAGCATTTCGCAAACCTTCAGAACGTAAAAAGATGCAAAACTTGTGTTTTGGGCCTGAATGCACTATTTCGAGGTACCAAAGTTGCGAAAATGGTTTCGTGACGAAAACACCGATTTTACTCCATTAGACCCAAAATGATGTTTGGGATTCTTCCAGAGCATTTCGCAAACCTTCAGCTTTTAGAAAGATGCAAAAGTTGTGTTCGGGCCTGAATGCACTATTAGGGGGTACCGAAGTTGCGAAAATTATTTCACAACAAAAACACCCATTCTACTCCATTAGACCCAAAATGATGTTTCGGAGTGCTCCGGAGTATTTCGCAAACCTTGGGCTTGTAAAAAGATGCAAAACTTGTGTTTCGGGCCTGAATGCACAATTTCGGTGTACCGAGGCTGCGAAAATGGCTTCACAACGAAAACACCCATTCTACTCCATTTGACCCAAAATGATGCTTTCGAGTGTTCCGAAGCATTTCGCAAACCTTCCGCTTTTAAAAAGATGCAAAAGTTGTATTTCGGTCCTGAATGCACTATTTTGGGGTACCGAAGTTGCGAAAATGGTTTCACAATGAAAACACCCATTCTACTAAATTAGATCCAAAATGATGTTTCAGTGTGTTCCAGAGCATTTCGCAAACCTTCGGAATGTAAAAAGATGCAAAACTTGTGTTTTGGGCCTGAATGCACTATTTCGAGGTACCAAAGTTGCGAAAATGGTTTCGTGACGAAAACACCGATTTTACTCCATTAGACCCAAAATGATGTTTGGGATTCTTCCAGAGCATTTCGCAAACCTTCAGCTTTTAGAAAGATGCAAAAGTTGTGTTCGGGCCTGAATGCACTATTAGGGGGTACCGAAGTTGCGAAAATTATTTCACAACAAAAACACCCATTCTACTCCATTAGACCCAAAATGATGTTTCGGAGTGCTCCGGAGTATTTCGCAAACCTTGGGCTTGTAAAAAGATGCAAAACTTGTGTTTCGGGCCTGAATGCACAATTTCGGTGTACCGAGGCTGCGAAAATGGCTTCACAACGAAAACACCCATTCTACTCCATTTGACCCAAAATGATGCTTACGAGTGTTCCGAAGCATTTCGCAAACCTTCCGCTTTTAAAAAGATGCAAAAGTTGTGTTTCGGTCCTGAATGCACTATTTTGGGGTACCGAAGTTGCGAAAATGGTTTCACAATGAAAACACCCATTCTACTAAATTAGATCCAAAATGATGTTTCAGTGTGTTCCAGAGCATTTCGCAAACCTTCGGAATGTAAAAAGATGCAAAACTTGTGTTTTGGGCCTGAATGCACTATTTCGAGGTACCAAAGTTGCGAAAATGGTTTCGTGACGAAAACACCGATTTTACTCCATTAGACCCAAAATGATGTTTGGGATTGTTCCAGAGCATTTCGCAAACCTTCAGCTTTTAAAAAGATGCAAAAGTTGTGTTTCGGGCCTGAATGTACTATTACGCGGTACCGAAGTTGCGAAAATTATTTCACAACAAAAACACCCATTCTACTCCATTAGACCCAAAATGATGTTTCGGAGTGCTCCGGAGTATTTCGCAAACCTTGGGCTTGTAAAAAGATGCAAAACTTGTGTTTCGGGCCTGAATGCACAATTTCGGTGTACCGAGGCTGCGAAAATGGCTTCACAACGAAAACACCCATTCTACTCCATTTGACCCAAAATGATGCTTACGAGTGTTCCGAAGCATTTCGCAAACCTTCCGCTTTTAAAAAGATGCAAAAGTTCTGTTTCGGTCCTGAATGCACTATTTTGGGGTACCGAAGTTGCGGAAATGGTTTCATAATGAAAACACCCATTCTACTAAATTAGACACAAAATGATGTTTCATTGTGTTCCAGAGCATTTCGCAAACCTTCGGAATGTAAAAAGATGCAAAACTTGTGTTTTGGGCCTGAATGCACTATTTCGAGGTACCAAAGTTGCGAAAATGGTTTCGTGACGAAAACACCGATTTTACTCCATTAGACCCAAAATGATGTTTGGGATTGTTCCAGAGCATTTCGCAAACCTTCAGCTTTTAAAAAGATGCAAAAGTTGTGTTTCGGGCCTTAATGCACTATTACGGGGTACCGAAGTTGCGAAAATTATTTCACAACAAAAACACCCATTCTACTCTATTAGACCCAAAATGATGTTTCGGAGTGCTCCGGAGTATTTCGCAAACCTTGGGCTTGTAAAAAGATGCAAAACTTGTGTTTCGGGCCTGAATGCACAATTTCGGTGTACCGAGGCTGCGAAAATGGCTTCGCAACGAAAACACTCATTCTACTAAATTAGACTCAAAATGATGTTTCATTGTGTTCCAGAGCATTTCGCAAACCTTCGGAACGTAAAAAGATGCAAAACTTGTGTTTTGGGCCTGAATGCACTATTTCGAGGTACCAAAGTTGCGAAAATGGTTTCGTGACGAAAACACCGATTTTACTCCATTAGACCCAAAATGATGTTTGGGATTGTTCCAGAGCATTTCGCAAACCTTCAGCATTTAAAAAGATGCAAAAGTTGTGTTCGGGCCTGAATGCGCTATTACGGGGTACCGAAGTTGCGAAAATTATTTCACAACAAAAACACCCATTCTACTCCATTAGACCCAAAATGAAGTTTCGGAGTGCTCCGGAGTATTTCGCAAACCTTGGGCTTGTAAAAAGATGCAAAACTTGTGTTTCGGGCCTGAATGCACAATTTCGGTGTACTGAGGTTGCGAAAATGGCTTCGCAACGAAAACACCCATTCTACTCCATTAGACCCAAAATGATGTTTGCGAGTGTTCCGAAGCATTTCGCAAACCTTCCGCTTTTAAAAAGATGCAAAAGTTGTGTTTCGGTCCAGCATGCACTATTTTGGGGTACCGAAGTTGCGAAAATGGATTCACAACGAAAACACCCATTCTACTAAATTAGACTGAAAATGATGTTTCAGTGTGTTCCAGAGCATTTCGCAAACCTTCGGAACGTAAAAAGATGCAAAACTTGTGTTTTGGGACTGAATGCACTATTTCGAGGTACCAAAGTTGCGAAAATGGTTTCGTGACGAAAACACCGATTTTACTCCATTAGACCCAATATGATGTTTGGGATTGTTCCAGAGCATTTCGCAAACCTTCAGCTTTTAAAAAGATGCAAAAGTTGTGTTTCGAGCCTGAATGCACTATTACGCGGTACCGAAGTTGCGAAAATTATTTCACAACAAAAACACCCATTCTACTCCATTAGACCCAAAATGATGTTTCGGAGTGCTCCGGAGTATTTCGCAAACCTTGGGCTTGTAAAAAGATGCAAAACTTGTGTTTCGGGCCTGAATGCACAATTTCGGTGTACCGAGGCTGCGAAAATGGCTTCGCAACGAAAACACCCATTCTACTCCATTTGACCCAAAATGATGCTTACGAGTGTTCCGAAGCATTTCGCAAACCTTCCGCTTTTAAAAAGATGCAAAAGTTCTGTTTCGGTCCTGAATGCACTATTTTGGGGTACCGAAGTTGCGGAAATGCTTTCACAATGAAAACACCCATTCTACTAAATTAGACACAAAATGATGTTTCAGTGTGTTCCAGAGCATTTCGCAAACCTTCGGAATGTAAAAAGATGCAAAACTTGTGTTTTGGGCCTGAATGCACTATTTCGAGGTACCAAAGTTGCGAAAATGGTTTCGTGACGAAAACACCGATTTTACTCCATTAGACCCAAAATGATGTTTGGGATTGTTCCAGAGCATTTCGCAAACCTTCAGCTTTTAAAAAGATGCAAAAGTTGTGTTTCAGGCCTGAATGCACTATTACGCGGTACCGAAGTTGCGAAAATTATTTCACAACAAAAACACCCATTCTACTCTATTAGACCCAAAATGATGTTTCGGAGTGCTCCGGAGTATTTCGCAAACCTTGGTCTTGTAAAAAGATGCAAAACTTGTGTTTCGGGCCTGAATGCACAATTTCGGTGTACCGAGGCTGCGAAAATGGCTTCGCAACGAAAACACTCATTCTACTAAATTAGACTCAAAATGATGTTTCATTGTGTTCCAGAGCATTTCGCAAACCTTCGGAACGTAAAAAGATGCAAAACTTGTGTTTTGGGCCTGAATGCACTATTTCGAGGTACCAAAGTTGCGAAAATGGTTTCGTGACGAAAACACCGATTTTACTCCATTAGACCCAAAATGATGTTTGGGATTGTTCCAGAGCATTTCGCAAACCTTCAGCTTTTAAAAAGATGCAAAAGTTGTGTTCGGGCCTGAATGCACTATTAGGGGGTACCGAAGTTGCGAAAATTATTTCACAACAAAAACACCCATTCTACTCCATTTGACCCAAAATGATGTTTCGGAGTGCTCCGGAGTATTTCGCAAACCTTGGGCTTGTAAAAAGATGCAAAACTTGTGTTTCGGGCCTAAATGCACAATTTCGGTGTACCGAGGCTGCGAAAATGGCTTCACAACGAAAACACCCATTCTACTCCATTTGACCCAAAATGATGCTTACGAGTGTTCCGAAGCATTTCGCAAACCTTCCGCTTTTAAAAAGATGCAAAAGTTGTGTTTCGGTCCTGAATGCACTATTTTGGGGTACCGAAGTTGCGAAAATGGTTTCACAATGAAAACACCCATTCTACTAAATTAGATCCAAAATGATGTTTCAGTGTGTTCCAGAGCATTTCGCAAACCTTCGGAATGTAAAAAGATGCAAAACTTGTGTTTTGGGCCTGAATGCACTATTTCGAGGTACCAAAGTTGCGAAAATGGTTTCGTGACGAAAACACCGATTTTACTCCATTAGACCCAAAATGATGTTTGGGATTGTTCCAGAGCATTTCGCAAACCTTCAGCTTTTAAAAAGATGCAAAAGTTGTGTTTCGGGCCTGAATGCACTATTACGCGGTACCGAAGTTGCGAAAATTATTTCACAACAAAAACACCCATTCTACTCCATTAGACCCAAAATGATGTTTCGGAGTGCTCCGGAGTATTTCGCAAACCTTGGGCTTGTAAAAAGATGCAAAACTTGTGTTTCGGGCCTGAATGCACCATTTCGGTGTACCGAGGCTGCGAAAATGGCTTCGCAACGAAAACACCCATTCTACTCCATTTGACCCAAAATGATGCTTACGAGTGTTCCGAAGCATTTCGCAAACCTTCCGCTTTTAAAAAGATGCAAAAGTTCTGTTTCGGTCCTGAATGCACTATTTTGGGGTACCGAAGTTGCGGAAATGGTTTCACAATGAAAACACCCATTCTACTAAATTAGACACAAAATGATGTTTCAGTGTGTTCCAGAGCATTTCGCAAACCTTCGGAATGTAAAAAGATGCAAAACTTGTGTTTTGGGCCTGAATGCACTATTTCGAGGTACCAAAGATGCGAAAATGGTTTCGTGACGAAAACACCGATTTTACTCCATTAGACCCAAAATGATGTTTGGGATTGTTCCAGAGCATTTCGCAAACCTTCAGCTTTTAAAAAGATGCAAAAGTTGTGTTTCGGGCCTGAATGCACTATTACGGGGTACCGAAGTTGCGAAAATTATTTCACAACAAAAACATCCATTCTACTCTATTAGACCCAAAATGATGTTTCGGAGTGCTCCAGAGTATTTCGCAAACCTTGGGCTTGTAAAAAGATGCAAAACTTGTGTTTCGGGCCTGAATGCACAATTAAGGTGTACCGAGGCTGCGAAAATGGCTTTGCAACGAAAACACTCATTCTACTAAATTAGACTCAAAATGATGTTTCATTGTGTTCCAGAGCATTTCGCAAACCTTCGGAACGTAAAAAGATGCAAAACTTGTGTTTTGGGCCTGAATGCACTATTTCGAGGTACCAAAGTTGCGAAAATGGTTTCGTGACGAAAACACCGATTTTACTCCATTAGACCCAAAATGATGTTTGGGATTGTTCCAGAGCATTTCGCAAACCTTCAGCTTTTAAAAAGATGCAAAAGTTGTGTTTCGGGCCTGAATGCACTATTACGGGGTACCGAAGTTGCGAAAATTATTTCACAACAAAAACACCCATTCTACTCCATTAGACCCAAAATGAAGTTTCGGAGTGCTCCGGAGTATTTCGCAAACCTTGGGCTTGTAAAAAGATGCAAAACTTGTGTTTCGGGCCTGAATGCACAATTTCGGTGTACTGAGGTTGCGAAAATGGCTTCGCAACGAAAACACCCATTCTACTCCATTAGACCCAAAATGATGTTTGCGAGTGTTCCGAAGCATTTCGCAAACCTTCCGCTTTTAAAAAGATGCAAAAGTTGTGTTTCGGTCCAGCATGCACTATTTTGGGGTACCGAAGTTGCGAAAATGGATTCACAACGAAAACACCCATTCTACTAAATTAGACTGAAAATGATGTTTCATTGTGTTCCAGAGCATTTCGCAAACCTTCGGAACGTAAAAAGATGCAAAACTTGTGTTTTGGGACTGAATGCACTATTTCGAGGTACCAAAGTTGCGAAAATGGTTTCGTGACGAAAACACCGATTTTACTCCATTAGACCCAATATGATGTTTGGGATTGTTCCAGAGCATTTCGCAAACCTTCAGCTTTTAAAAAGATGCAAAAGTTGTGTTTCGAGCCTGAATGCACTATTACGCGGTACCGAAGTTGCGAAAATTATTTCACAACAAAAACACCCATTCTACTCCATTAGACCCAAAATGATGTTTCGGAGTGCTCCGGAGTATTTCGCAAACCTTGGGCTTGTAAAAAGATGCAAAACTTGTGTTTCGGGCCTGAATGCACAATTTCGGTGTACCGAGGCTGCGAAAATGGCTTCGCAACGAAAACACCCATTCTACTCCATTTGACCCAAAATGATGCTTACGAGTGTTCCGAAGCATTTCGCAAACCTTCCGCTTTTAAAAAGATGCAAAAGTTCTGTTTCGGTCCTGAATGCACTATTTTGGGGTACCGAAGTTGCGGAAATGCTTTCACAATGAAAACACCCATTCTACTAAATTAGACACAAAATGATGTTTCAGTGTGTTCCAGAGCATTTCGCAAACCTTCGGAATGTAAAAAGATGCAAAACTTGTGTTTTGGGCCTGAATGCACTATTTCGAGGTACCAAAGTTGCGAAAATGGTTTCGTGACGAAAACACCGATTTTACTCCATTAGACCCAAAATGATGTTTGGGATTGTTCCAGAGCATTTCGCAAACCTTCAGCTTTTAAAAAGATGCAAAAGTTGTGTTTCAGGCCTGAATGCACTATTACGCGGTACCGAAGTTGCGAAAATTATTTCACAACAAAAACACCCATTCTACTCTATTAGACCCAAAATGATGTTTCGGAGTGCTCCGGAGTATTTCGCAAACCTTGGTCTTGTAAAAAGATGCAAAACTTGTGTTTCGGGCCTGAATGCACAATTTCGGTGTACCGAGGCTGCGAAAATGGCTTCGCAACGAAAACACTCATTCTACTAAATTAGACTCAAAATGATGTTTCATTGTGTTCCAGAGCATTTCGCAAACCTTCGGAACGTAAAAAGATGCAAAACTTGTGTTTTGGGCCTGAATGCACTATTTCGAGGTACCAAAGTTGCGAAAATGGTTTCGTGACGAAAACACCGATTTTACTCCATTAGACCCAAAATGATGTTTGGGATTGTTCCAGAGCATTTCGCAAACCTTCAGCTTTTAAAAAGATGCAAAAGTTGTGTTCGGGCCTGAATGCACTATTAGGGGGTACCGAAGTTGCGAAAATTATTTCACAACAAAAACACCCATTCTACTCCATTTGACCCAAAATGATGTTTCGGAGTGCTCCGGAGTATTTCGCAAACCTTGGGCTTGTAAAAAGATGCAAAACTTGTGTTTCGGGCCTAAATGCACAATTTCGGTGTACCGAGGCTGCGAAAATGGCTTCACAACGAAAACACCCATTCTACTCCATTTGACCCAAAATGATGCTTACGAGTGTTCCGAAGCATTTCGCAAACCTTCCGCTTTTAAAAAGATGCAAAAGTTGTGTTTCGGTCCTGAATGCACTATTTTGGGGTACCGAAGTTGCGAAAATGGTTTCACAATGAAAACACCCATTCTACTAAATTAGATCCAAAATGATGTTTCAGTGTGTTCCAGAGCATTTCGCAAACCTTCGGAATGTAAAAAGATGCAAAACTTGTGTTTTGGGCCTGAATGCACTATTTCGAGGTACCAAAGTTGCGAAAATGGTTTCGTGACGAAAACACCGATTTTACTCCATTAGACCCAAAATGATGTTTGGGATTGTTCCAGAGCATTTCGCAAACCTTCAGCTTTTAAAAAGATGCAAAAGTTGTGTTTCGGGCCTGAATGCACTATTACGCGGTACCGAAGTTGCGAAAATTATTTCACAACAAAAACACCCATTCTACTCCATTAGACCCAAAATGATGTTTCGGAGTGCTCCGGAGTATTTCGCAAACCTTGGGCTTGTAAAAAGATGCAAAACTTGTGTTTCGGGCCTGAATGCACCATTTCGGTGTACCGAGGCTGCGAAAATGGCTTCGCAACGAAAACACCCATTCTACTCCATTTGACCCAAAATGATGCTTACGAGTGTTCCGAAGCATTTCGCAAACCTTCCGCTTTTAAAAAGATGCAAAAGTTCTGTTTCGGTCCTGAATGCACTATTTTGGGGTACCGAAGTTGCGGAAATGGTTTCACAATGAAAACACCCATTCTACTAAATTAGACACAAAATGATGTTTCAGTGTGTTCCAGAGCATTTCGCAAACCTTCGGAATGTAAAAAGATGCAAAACTTGTGTTTTGGGCCTGAATGCACTATTTCGAGGTACCAAAGATGCGAAAATGGTTTCGTGACGAAAACACCGATTTTACTCCATTAGACCCAAAATGATGTTTGGGATTGTTCCAGAGCATTTCGCAAACCTTCAGCTTTTAAAAAGATGCAAAAGTTGTGTTTCGGGCCTGAATGCACTATTACGGGGTACCGAAGTTGCGAAAATTATTTCACAACAAAAACATCCATTCTACTCTATTAGACCCAAAATGATGTTTCGGAGTGCTCCAGAGTATTTCGCAAACCTTGGGCTTGTAAAAAGATGCAAAACTTGTGTTTCGGGCCTGAATGCACAATTAAGGTGTACCGAGGCTGCGAAAATGGCTTTGCAACGAAAACACTCATTCTACTAAATTAGACTCAAAATGATGTTTCATTGTGTTCCAGAGCATTTCGCAAACCTTCGGAACGTAAAAAGATGCAAAACTTGTGTTTTGGGCCTGAATGCACTATTTCGAGGTACCAAAGTTGCGAAAATGGTTTCGTGACGAAAACACCGATTTTACTCCATTAGACCCAAAATGATGTTTGGGATTGTTCCAGAGCATTTCGCAAACCTTCAGCTTTTAAAAAGATGCAAAAGTTGTGTTTCGGGCCTGAATGCACTATTACGGGGTACCGAAGTTGCGAAAATTATTTCACAACAAAAACACCCATTCTACTCCATTAGACCCAAAATGAAGTTTCGGAGTGCTCCGGAGTATTTCGCAAACCTTGGGCTTGTAAAAAGATGCAAAACTTGTGTTTCGGGCCTGAATGCACAATTTCGGTGTACTGAGGTTGCGAAAATGGCTTCGCAACGAAAACACCCATTCTACTCCATTAGACCCAAAATGATGTTTGCGAGTGTTCCGAAGCATTTCGCAAACCTTCCGCTTTTAAAAAGATGCAAAAGTTGTGTTTCGGTCCAGCATGCACTATTTTGGGGTACCGAAGTTGCGAAAATGGATTCACAACGAAAACACCCATTCTACTAAATTAGACTGAAAATGATGTTTCATTGTGTTCCAGAGCATTTCGCAAACCTTCGGAACGTAAAAAGATGCAAAACTTGTGTTTTGGGACTGAATGCACTATTTCGAGGTACCAAAGTTGCGAAAATGGTTTCGTGACGAAAACACCGATTTTACTCCATTAGACCCAATATGATGTTTGGGATTGTTCCAGAGCATTTCGCAAACCTTCAGCTTTTAAAAAGATGCAAAAGTTGTGTTTCGAGCCTGAATGCACTATTACGCGGTACCGAAGTTGCGAAAATTATTTCACAACAAAAACACTCATTCTACTCCATTAGACCCAAAATGATGTTTCGGAGTGCTCCGGAGTATTTCGCAAACCTTGGGCTTGTAAAAAGATGCAAAACTTGTGTTTCGGGCCTGAATGCACAATTTCGGTGTACCGAGGCTGCGAAAATGTCTTCGCAACGAAAACACCCATTCTACTCCATTTGACCCAAAATGATGCTTACGAGTGTTCCGAAGCATTTCGCAAACCTTCCGCTTTTAAAAAGATGCAAAAGTTCTGTTTCGGTCCTGAATGCACTATTTTGGGGTACCGAAGTTGCGGAAATGGTTTCACAATGAAAACACCCATTCTACTAAATTAGACACAAAATGATGTTTCAGTGTGTTCCAGAGCATTTCGCAAACCTTCGGAATGTAAAAAGATGCAAAACTTGTGTTTTGGGCCTGAATGCACTATTTCGAGGTACCAAAGTTGCGAAAATAGTTTCGTGACGAAAACACCGATTTTACTCCATTAGACCCAAAATGATGTTTGGGATTGTTCCAAAGCATTTCGCAAACCTTCAGCTTTTAAAAAGATGCAAAAGTTGTGTTTCGGGCCTGAATGCACTATTACGGGGTACCGAAGTTGCGAAAATTATTTCACAACAAAAACACCCATTCTACTCCATTAGACCCAAAATGAAGTTTCGGAGTGCTCCGGAGTATTTCGCAAACCTTGGGCTTGTAAAAAGATGCAAAACTTGTGTTTCGGGCCTGAATGCACAATTTCGGTGTACTGAGGTTGCGAAAATGGCTTCGCAACGAAAACACCCATTCTACTCCATTAGACCCAAAATGATGTTTGCGAGTGTTCCGAAGCATTTCGCAAACCTTCCGCTTTTAAAAAGATGCAAAAGTTGTGTTTCGGTCCAGCATGCACTATTTTGGGGTACCGAAGTTGCGAAAATGGATTCACAACGAAAACACCCATTCTACTAAATTAGACTGAAAATGATGTTTCATTGTGTTCCAGAGCATTTCGCAAACCTTCGGAACGTAAAAAGATGCAAAACTTGTGTTTTGGGACTGAATGCACTATTTCGAGGTACCAAAGTTGCGAAAATGGTTTCGTGACGAAAACACCGATTTTACTCCATTAGACCCAATATGATGTTTGGGATTGTTCCAGAGCATTTCGCAAACCTTCAGCTTTTAAAAAGATGCAAAAGTTGTGTTTCGAGCCTGAATGCACTATTACGCGGTACCGAAGTTGCGAAAATTATTTCACAACAAAAACACTCATTCTACTCCATTAGACCCAAAATGATGTTTCGGAGTGCTCCGGAGTATTTCGCAAACCTTGGGCTTGTAAAAAGATGCAAAACTTGTGTTTCGGGCCTGAATGCACAATTTCGGTGTACCGAGGCTGCGAAAATGGCTTCGCAACGAAAACACCCATTCTACTCCATTTGACCCAAAATGATGCTTACGAGTGTTCCGAAGCATTTCGCAAACCTTCCGCTTTTAAAAAGATGCAAAAGTTCTGTTTCGGTCCTGAATGCACTATTTTGGGGTACCGAAGTTGCGGAAATGGTTTCACAATGAAAACACCCATTCTACTAAATTAGACACAAAATGATGTTTCAGTGTGTTCCAGAGCATTTCGCAAACCTTCGGAATGTAAAAAGATGCAAAACTTGTGTTTTGGGCCTGAATGCACTATTTCGAGGTACCAAAGTTGCGAAAATAGTTTCGTGACGAAAACACCGATTTTACTCCATTAGACCCAAAATGATGTTTGGGATTGTTCCAAAGCATTTCGCAAACCTTCAGCTTTTAAAAAGATGCAAAAGTTGTGTTTCGGGCCTGAATGCACTATTACGGGGTACCAAGTTGCGAAAATTATTTCACAACAAAAACACCCATTCTACTCTATTAGACCCAAAATGATGTTTCGAAGTGCTCCGGAGTATTTCGCAAACCTTGGGCTTGTAAAAAGATGCAAAACTTGTGTTTCGGGCCTGAATGCACAATTTCGGTGTACCGAGGCTGCGAAAATGGCTTCGCAACGAAAACACTCATTCTACTAAATTAGACTCAAAATGATGTTTCATTGTGTTCCAGAGCATTTCGCAAACCTTCAGAACGTAAAAAGATGCAAAACTTGTGTTTTGGGCCTGAATGCACTATTTCGAGGTACAAAGTTGTGAAAATGGTTTCGTGACGAAAACACCGATTTTACTCCATTAGACCCAAAATGATGTTTGGGATTGTTCCAGAGCATTTCGCAAACCTTCAGCTTTTAGAAAGATGCAAAAGTTGTGTTCGGGCCTGAATGCACTATTAGGGGGTACCGAAGTTGCGAAAATTATTTCACAACAAAAACACCCATTCTACTCCATTAGACCCAAAATGATGTTTCGGAGTGCTCCGGAGTATTTCGCAAACCTTGGGCTTGTAAAAAGATGCAAAACTTGTGTTTCGGGCCTGAATGCACAATTTCGGTGTACCTAGGCTGCGAAAATGGCTTCGCAACGAAAACACTCATTCTACTAAATTAGACTCAAAATGATGTTTCATTGTGTTCCAGAGCATTTCGCAAACCTTCAGAACGTAAAAAGATGCAAAACTTGTGTTTTGGGCCTGAATGCACTATTTTGAGGTACCAAAGTTGTGAAAATGGTTTCGTGACGAAAACACCGATTTTACTCCATTAGACCCAAAATGATGTTTGGGATTGTTCCAGAGCATTTCGCAAACCTTCAGCTTTTAGAAAGATGCAAAAGTTGTGTTCGGGCCTGAATGCACTATTAGGGGGTACCGAAGTTGCGAAAATTATTTCACAACAAAAACACCCATTCTACTCCATTAGACCCAAAATGATGTTTCGGAGTGCTCCGGAGTATTTCGCAAACCTTGGGCTTGTAAAAAGATGCAAAACTTGTGTTTCGGGCCTGAATGCACAATTTCGGTGTACCTAGGCTGCGAAAATGGCTTCGCAACGAAAACACTCATTCTACTAAATTAGACTCAAAATGATGTTTCATTGTGTTCCAGAGCATTTCGCAAACCTTCAGAACGTAAAAAGATGCAAAACTTGTGTTTTGGGCCTGAATGCACTATTTTGAGGTACCAAAGTTGTGAAAATGGTTTCGTGACGAAAACACCGATTTTACTCCATTAGACCCAAAATGATGTTTGGGATTGTTCCAGAGCATTTCGCAAACCTTCAGCTTTTAGAAAGATGCAAAAGTTGTGTTCGGGCCTGAATGCACTATTAGGGGGTACCGAAGTTGCGAAAATTATTTCACAACAAAAACACCCATTCTACTCCATTAGACCCAAAATGATGTTTCGGAGTGCTCCGGAGTATTTCGCAAACCTTGGGCTTGTAAAAAGATGCAAAACTTGTGTTTCGGGCCTGAATGCACAATTTCGGTGTACCTAGGCTGCGAAAATGGCTTCACAACGAAAACACCCATTCTACTCCATTTGACCCAAAATGATGCTTACGAGTGTTCCGAAGCATTTCGCAAACCTTCCGCTTTTAAAAAGATGCAAAAGTTGTGTTTCGGTCCTGAATGCACTATTTTGGGGTACCGAAGTTGCGAAAATGGTTTCACAATGAAAACACCCATTCTACTAAATTAGACCCAAAATGATGTTTCAGTGTGTTCCAGAGCATTTCGCAGACCTTCGGAATGTAAAAAGATGCAAAACTTGTGTTTTGGGCCTGAATGCACTATTTCGAGGTACCAAAGTTGCGAAAATGGTTTCGTGACGAAAACACCGATTTTACTCCATTAGACCCAAAATGATGTTTGGGATTGTTCCAGAGCATTTCGCAAACCTTCAGCTTTTAAAAAGATGCAAAAGTTGTGTTTCGAGCCTGAATGCACTATTACGCGGTACCGAAGTTGCGAAAATTATTTCACAACAAAAACACCCATTCTACTCCATTAGACCCAAAATGATGTTTCGGAGTGCTCCGGAGTATTTCGCAAACCTTGGGCTTGTAAAAAGATGCAAAACTTGTGTTTCGGGCCTGAATGCACAATTTCGGTGTACCGAGGCTGCGAAAATGGCTTCGCAACGAAAACACCCATTCTACTCCATTTGACCCAAAATGATGCTTACGAGTGTTCCGAAGCATTTCGCAAACCTTCCGCTTTTAAAAAGATGCAAAAGTTCTGTTTCGGTCCTGAATGCACTATTTTGGGGTACCGAAGTTGCGGAAATGGTTTCACAATGAAAACACCCATTCTACTAAATTAGACACAAAATGATGTTTCAGTGTGTTCCAGAGCATTTCGCAAACCTTCGGAATGTAAAAAGATGCAAAACTTGTGTTTTGGGCCTGAATGCACTATTTCGAGGTACCAAAGTTGCGAAAATAGTTTCGTGACGAAAACACCGATTTTACTCCATTAGACCCAAAATGATGTTTGGGATTGTTCCAAAGCATTTCGCAAACCTTCAGCTTTTAAAAAGATGCAAAAGTTGTGTTTCGGGCCTGAATGCACTATTACGGGGTACCAAGTTGCGAAAATTATTTCACAACAAAAACACCCATTCTACTCTATTAGACCCAAAATGATGTTTCGGAGTGCTCCGGAGTATTTCGCAAACCTTGGGCTTGTAAAAAGATGCAAAACTTGTGTTTCGGGCCTGAATGCACAATTTCGGTGTACCGAGGCTGCGAAAATGGCTTCGCAACGAAAACACTCATTCTACTAAATTAGACTCAAAATGATGTTTCATTGTGTTCCAGAGCATTTCGCAAACCTTCGGAACGTAAAAAGATGCAAAACTTGTGTTTTGGGCCTGAATGCACTATTTCGAGGTACCAAAGTTGCGAAAATGGTTTCGTGACGAAAACACCGATTTTACTCCATTAGACCCAAAATGATGTTTGGGATTGTTCCAGAGCATTTCGCAAACCTTCAGCTTTTAAAAAGATGCAAAAGTTGTGTTTCGGGCCTGAATGCACTATTACGGGGTACCGAAGTTGCGAAAATTATTTCACAACAAAAACACCCATTCTACTCCATTAGACCCAAAATGAAGTTTCGGAGTGCTCCGGAGTATTTCGCAAACCTTGGGCTTGTAAAAAGATGCAAAACTTGTGTTTCGGGCCTGAATGCACAATTTCGGTGTACTGAGGTTGCGAAAATGGCTTCGCAACGAAAACACCCATTCTACTCCATTAGACCCAAAATGATGTTTGCGAGTGTTCCGAAGCATTTCGCAAACCTTCCGCTTTTAAAAAGATGCAAAAGTTGTGTTTCGGTCCAGCATGCACTATTTTGGGGTACCGAAGTTGCGAAAATGGATTCACAACGAAAACACCCATTCTACTAAATTAGACTGAAAATGATGTTTCATTGTGTTCCAGAGCATTTCGCAAACCTTCAGAACGTAAAAAGATGCAAAACTTGTGTTTTGGGACTGAATGCGCTATTTCGAGGTACCAAAGTTGCGAAAATGGTTTCGTGACGAAAACACCGATTTTACTCCATTAGACCCAAAATGATGTTTGGGATTGTTCCAGAGCATTTCGCAAACCTTCAGCTTTTAAAAAGATGCAAAAGTTGTGTTTCAGGCCTGAATGCACTATTACGCGGTACCGAAGTTGCGAAAATTATTTCACAACAAAAACACCCATTCTACTCCATTAGACCCAAAATGATGTTTCGGAGTGCTCCGGAGTATTTCGCAAACCTTGGGCTTGTAAAAAGATGCAAAACTTGTGTTTCGGGCCTGAATGCACAATTTCGGTGTACCGAGGCTGCGAAAATGGCTTCGCAACGAAAACACCCATTCTACTCCATTTGACCCAAAATGATGCTTACGAGTGTTCCGAAGCATTTCGCAAACCTTCCGCTTTTAAAAAGATGCAAAAGTTCTGTTTCGGTCCTGAATGCACTATTTTGGGGTACCGAAGTTGCGGAAATGGTTTCACAATGAAAACACCCATTCTACTAAATTAGACACAAAATGATGTTTCAGTGTGTTCCAGAGCATTTCGCAAACCTTCGGAATGTAAAAAGATGCAAAACTTGTGTTTTGGGCCTGAATGCACTATTTCGAGGTACCAAAGTTGCGAAAATAGTTTCGTGACGAAAACACCGATTTTACTCCATTAGACCCAAAATGATGTTTGGGATTGTTCCAGAGCATTTCGCAAACCTTCAGCTTTTAAAAAGATGCAAAAGTTGTGTTTCGGGCCTGAATGCACTATTACGGGGTACCAAGTTGCGAAAATTATTTCACAACAAAAACACCCATTCTACTCTATTAGACCCAAAATGATGTTTCGGAGTGCTCCGGAGTATTTCGCAAACCTTGGGCTTGTAAAAAGATGCAAAACTTGTGTTTCGGGCCTGAATGCACAATTTCGGTGTACCGAGGCTGCGAAAATGGCTTCGCAACGAAAACACTCATTCTACTAAATTAGACTCAAAATGATGTTTCATTGTGTTCCAGAGCATTTCGCAAACCTTCGGAACGTAAAAAGATGCAAAACTTGTGTTTTGGGCCTGAATGCACTATTTCGAGGTACCAAAGTTGCGAAAATGGTTTCGTGACGAAAACACCGATTTTACTCCATTAGACCCAAAATGATGTTTGGGATTGTTCCAGAGCATTTCGCAAACCTTCAGCTTTTAAAAAGATGCAAAAGTTGTGTTTCGGGCCTGAATGCACTATTACGGGGTACCGAAGTTGCGAAAATTATTTCACAACAAAAACACCCATTCTACTCCATTAGACCCAAAATGAAGTTTCGGAGTGCTCCGGAGTATTTCGCAAACCTTGGGCTTGTAAAAAGATGCAAAACATCTGTTTCGGGCCTGAATGCACAATTTCGGTGTACTGAGGTTGCGAAAATGGCTTCGCAACGAAAACACCCATTCTACTCCATTAGACCCAAAATGATGTTTGCGAGTGTTCCGAAGCATTTCGCAAACCTTCCGCTTTTAAAAAGATGCAAAAGTTGTGTTTCGGTCCAGCATGCACTATTTTGGGGTACCGAAGTTGCGAAAATGGATTCACAACGAAAACACCCATTCTACTAAATTAGACTGAAAATGATGTTTCATTGTGTTCCAGAGCATTTCGCAAACCTTCGGAACGTAAAACGATGCAAAACTTGTGTTTTGGGACTGAATGCACTATTTCGAGGTACCAAAGTTGCGAAAATGGTTTCGTGACGAAAACACCGATTTTACTCCATTAGACCCAAAATGATGTTTGGGATTGTTCCAGAGCATTTCGCAAACTTTCAGCTTTTAAAAAGATGCAAAAGTTGTGTTTCGGGCCTGAATGCACTATTACGCGGTACCGAAGTTGCGAAAATTATTTCACAACAAAAACACCCATTCTACTCCATTAGACCCAAAATGATGTTTCGGAGTGCTCCGGAGTATTTCGCAAACTTTGGGCTTGTAAAAAGATGCAAAACTTGTGTTTCAGGCCCGAATGCACAATTTCGGTGTACCGAGGTTGCGAAAATGGCTTCACAACGAAAACACCCATTCTACTCCATTAGACCCAAAATGATGTTTGCGAGTGTTCCGAAGCATTTCGCAAACCTTTCGCTTTTAAAAAGATGCAAAAGTTGCGTTTCGGTCCTGAATGCACTATTTTGGGGTAACGAAGTTGCGAAAATGGTTTCACAACGAAAACACCCATTCTACTAAATTAGACCCAAAATGATGTTTCAGTGTGTTCCAGAGCATTTCGCAGACCTTAGGAATGTAAAAAGATGCAAAACTTGTGTTTTGGGCCTGAATGCACTATTTCGAGGTACCAAAGTTGCGAAAATGGTTTCGTGACGAAAACACCGATTTTACTCCATTAGACCCAAAATGATGTTTGGTATTGTTCCAGAGCATTTCGCAAACCTTCAGCTTTTAAAAAGATGCAAAAGTTGTGTTCGGGCCTGAATGCACTATTACGCGGTACCGAAGTTACGAAAATTATTTCACAAGAAAAACACCCGTTCTACTCCATTAGACCCAAAATGATGTTTCGGAGTGCTCCGGAGTATTTCGCAAACCTTGGGCTTGTAAAAAGATGCAAAACTTGTGTTTCGGGCCTGAATGCACAATTTCGGTGTACCGAGGCTGCGAAAATGGCTTCGCAACGAAAACACAACTTGTTCCAGAGCATTTCGCAAACCTTCAGCTTTTAAAAAGATGCAAAAGTTGTGTTTCGGGCCTGAATGCACTATTACGGGGTACCGAAGTTGCGAAAATTATTTCACAACAAAAACACCCATTCTACTCCATTAGACCCAAAATGAAGTTTCGGAGTGCTCCGGAGTATTTCGCAAACCTTGGGCTTGTAAAAAGATGCAAAACTTGTGTTTCGGGCCTGAATGCACAATTTCGGTGTACTGAGGTTGCGAAAATGGCTTCGCAACGAAAACACCCATTCTACTCCATTAGACCCAAAATGATGTTTGCGAGTGTTCCGAAGCATTTCGCAAACCTTCCGCTTTTAAAAAGATGCAAAAGTTGTGTTTCGGTCCAGCATGCACTATTTTGGGGTACCGAAGTTGCGAAAATGGATTCACAACGAAAACACCCATTCTACTAAATTAGACTGAAAATGATGTTTCATTGTGTTCCAGAGCATTTCGCAAACCTTCAGAACGTAAAAAGATGCAAAACTTGTGTTTTGGGACTGAATGCGCTATTTCGAGGTACCAAAGTTGCGAAAATGGTTTCGTGACGAAAACACCGATTTTACTCCATTAGACCCAAAATGATGTTTGGGATTGTTCCAGAGCATTTCGCAAACCTTCAGCTTTTAAAAAGATGCAAAAGTTGTGTTTCGAGCCTGAATGCACTATTACGCGGTACCGAAGTTGCGAAAATTATTTCACAACAAAAACACCCATTCTACTCCATTAGACCCAAAATGATGTTTCGGAGTGCTCCGGAGTATTTCGCAAACCTTGGGCTTGTAAAAAGATGCAAAACTTGTGTTTCGGGCCTGAATGCACAATTTCGGTGTACCGAGGCTGCGAAAATGGCTTCGCAACGAAAACACCCATTCTACTCCATTTGACCCAAAATGATGCTTACGAGTGTTCCGAAGCATTTCGCAAACCTTCCGCTTTTAAAAAGATGCAAAAGTTCTGTTTCGGTCCTGAATGCACTATTTTGGGGTACCGAAGTTGCGAAAATGGCTTCGCAACGAAAACACCCATTCTACTCCATTAGACCCAAAATGATGTTTGCGAGTGTTCCGAAGCATTTCGCAAACCTTCCGCTTTTAAAAAGATGCAAAAGTTGTGTTTCGGTCCAGAATGCACTATTTTGGGGTACCGAAGTTGCGAAAATGGATTCACAACGTAAACACCCATTCTACTAAATTAGACTCAAAATGATGTTTCATTGTGTTCCAGAGCATTTCGCAAACCTTCGGAACGTAAAAAGATGCAAAACTTGTGTTTTGGGCCTGAATGCACTATTACGAGGTACCAAAGTTGCGAAAATGGTTTCGTGACGAAAACACCGATTTTACTCCATTAGACCAAAAATGATGTTTGGGATTGTTCCAGAGCATTTCGCAAACCTTCAGCTTTTAAAAAGATGCAAAAGTTGTGTTTCGGGCCTGAATGCACTATTACGGGGTACCGAAGTTGCGAAAATTATTTCACAACAAAAACACCCATTCTACTCCATTAGACCCAAAATGATGTTTCGGAGTGCTCCGGAGTATTTCGCAAACCTTGGGCTTGTAAAAAGATGCAAAACTTGTGTTTCGGGCCTGAATGCACAATTTCGGTGTACTGAGGTTGCGAAAATGGCTTCGCAACGAAAACACCCATTCTACTCCATTAGACCCAAAATGATGTTTGCGAGTGTTCCGAAGCATTTCGCAAACCTTCCGCTTTTAAAAAGATGCAAAAGTTGTGTTTCGGTCCAGAATGCACTATTTTGGGGTACCGAAGTTGCGAAAATGGATTCACAACGTAAACACCCATTCTACTAAATTAGACTCAAAATGATGTTTCTTTGTGTTCCAGAGCATTTCGCAAACCTTCGGAACGTAAAAAGATGCAAAACTTGTGTTTTGGGCCTGAATGCACTATTTCGAGGTACCAAAGTTGCGAAAATGGTTTCGTGACGAAAACACCGATTTTACTCCATTAGACTAAAAATGATGTTTGGGATTGTTCCAGAGCATTTCGCAAACCTTCAGCTTTTAAAAAGATGCAAAAGTTGTGTTTCGGGCCTGAATGCACTATTACGGGGTACCGAAGTTGCGAAAATTATTTCACAACAAAAACACCCATTCTACTCTATTAGACCCAAAATGATGTTCCGGAGTGCTCCGGAGTATTTCGCAAACCTTGGGCTTGTAAAAAGATGCAAAACTTGTGTTTCGGGCCTGAATGCACAATTTCGGTGTACCAAGGCTGCGAAAATGGCTTCGCAACGAAAACACTCATTCTACTAAATTAGACTCAAAATGATGTTTCATTGTGTTCCAGAGCATTTCGCAAACCTTCGGAACGTAAAAAGATGCAAAACTTGTGTTTTGGGCCTGAATGCACTATTTCGAGGTACCAAAGTTGCGAAAATGGTTTCGTGACGAAAACACCGATTTTACTCCATTAGACCCAAAATGATGTTTGGGATTGTTCCAGAGCATTTCGCAAACCTTCAGCTTTTAAAAAGATGCAAAAGTTGTGTTTCGGGCCTGAATGCACTATTACGGGGTACCGAAGTTGTGAAAATTATTTCACAACAAAAACACCCATTCTACTCCATTAGACCCAAAATGATGTTTCGGAGTGCACCGGAGTATTTCGCAAACCTTGGGCTTGTAAAAAGATGCAAAACTTGTGTTTCGGGCCTGAATGCACAATTTCGGTGTACTGAGGTTGCGAAAATGGCTTCGCAACGAAAACACCCATTCTACTCCATTAGACCCAAAATGATGTTTGCGAGTGTTCCGAAGCATTTCGCAAACCTTCCGCTTTTAAAAAGATGCAAAAGTTGTGTTTCGGTCCAGAATGCACTATTTTGGGGTACCGAAGTTGCGAAAATGGATTCACAACGTAAACACCCATTCTACTAAATTAGACTCAAAATGATGTTTCATTGTGTTCCAGAGCATTTCGCAAACCTTCGGAACGTAAAAAGATGCAAAACTTGTGTTTTGGGCCTGAATGCACTATTTCGAGGTACCAAAGATGCGGAAATGGTTTCGTGACGAAAACACCGATTTTACTCCATTAGACCAAAAATGATGTTTGGGATTGTTCCAGAGCATTTCGCAAACCTTCAGCTTTTAAAAAGATGCAAAAGTTGTGTTTCGGGCCTGAATGCACTATTACGGGGTACCGAAGTTGCGAAAATTATTTCACAACAAAAACACCCATTCTACTCCATTAGACCCAAAATGATGTTTCGGAGTGCTCCGGAGTATTTCGCAAACCTTGGGCTTCTAAAAAGATGCAAAACTTGTGTTTCGGGCCTGAATGCACAATTTCGGTGTACTGAGGTTGCGAAAATGGCTTCGCAACGAAAACACCCATTCTACTCCATTAGACCCAAAATGATGTTTGCGAGTGTTCCGAAGCATTTCGCAAACCTTCCGCTTTTAAAAAGATGCAAAAGTTGTGTTTCGGTCCAGAATGCACTATTTTGGGGTACCGAAGTTGCGAAAATGGATTCACAACGTAAACACCCATTCTACTAAATTAGACTCAAAATGATGTTTCATTGTGTTCCAGAGCATTTCGCAAACCTTCTTAACGTAAAAAGATGCAAAACTTGTGTTTTGGGCCTGAATGCACTATTTCGAGGTACCAAAGTTGCGAAAATGGTTTCGTGACGAAAACACCGATTTTACTCCATTAGACTAAAAATGATGTTTGGGATTGTTCCAGAGCATTTCGCAAACCTTCAGCTTTTAAAAAGATGCAAAAGTTGTGTTTCGGGCCTGAATGCACTATTACGGGGTACCGAAGTTGCGAAAATTATTTCACAACAAAAACACCCATTCTACTCCATTAGATCCAAAATGATGTTTCGGAGTGCTCCGGAGTATTTCGCAAACCTTGGCCTTGTAAAAAGATGCAAAACTTGTGTTTCGGGCCTGAATGCACAATTTCGGTGTACCGAGGCTGCGAAACTGGCTTCGCAACGAAAACACCCATTCTACTCCATTTGACCCAAAATGATGCTTACGAGTGTTCCGAAGCATTTCGCAAACCTTCCGGTTTTAAAAAGATGCAAAAGTTGCGTTTCGGTCCTGAATGCACTATTTTGGGGTACCGAAGTTGCGAAAATGGTTTCACGATGAAAACACCCATTCTACTAAATTAGATCCAAAATGATGTTTCAGTGTGTTCCAGAGCATTTCGCAAACCTTCGGAATGTAAAAAGATGCAAAACTTGTGTTTTGGGCCTGAATGCACTATTTCGAGGTACCAAAGTTGCGAAAATGGTTTCGTGACGAAAGCACCGATTTTACTCCATTAGACCCAAAATGATGTTTGGGATTGTTCCAGAGCATTTCGCAAACCTTCAGCTTTTAAAAAGATGCAAAAGTTGTGTTTCGGGCCTGAATGCACTATTAAGGGGTACCGAAGTTGCGAAAATTATTTCACAACAAAAACACCCATTCTACTCCATTAGACCCAAAATGATGTTTCGGAGTGCTCCGGAGTATTTCGCAAACCTTGGGCTTGTAAAAAGATGCAAAACTTGTGTTTCGGGCCTGAATGCACAATTTCGGTGTACCGAGGCTGCGAAAATGGCTTCGCAACGAAAACACTCATTCTACTCCATTTGACCCAAAATGATGCTTACGAGTGTTCCGAAGCATTTCGCAAACCTTCCGCTTTTAAAAAGATGCAAAAGTTGCGTTTCGGTCCTGAATGCACTATTTTGGGGTACCGAAGTTGCGAAAATGGTTTCACGATGAAAACACCCATTCTACTAAATTAGATCCAAAATGATGTTTCAGTGTGTTCCAGAGCATTTCGCAAACCTTCGGAATGTAAAAAGATGCAAAACTTGTGTTTTGGGCCTGAATGCACTATTTCGAGGTACCAAAGTTGCGAAAATGGTTTCGTGACGAAAGCACCGATTTTACTCCATTAGACACAAAATGATGTTTGGGATTGTTCCAGAGCATTTCGCAAACCTTCAGCTTTTAAAAAGATGCAAAAGTTGTGTTTCGGTCCTGAATGCACAATTTCGGTGTACTGAGGTTGCGAAAATGGCTTCGCAACGAAAACACCCATTCTACTCCATTAGACCCAAAATGATGTTTGCGAGTGTTCCGAAGCAGTTTGCAAACCTTCCGCTTTTAAAAAGATGCAAAAGTTGCGTTTCGGTCCAGAATGCACTATTTTGGGGTACCGAAGTTGCGAAAATGGATTCACAACGAAAACACCCATTCTACTAAATTAGACTCAAAATGATGTTTCATTGTGTTCCAGAGCATTTCGCAAACCTTCGGAACGTAAAAAGATGCAAAACTTGTGTTTTGGGCCTGAATGCACTATTTCGAGGTACCAAAGTTGCGAAAATGGTTTCGTGACGAAAACACCGATTTTACTCCATTAGACCCAAAATGATGTTTGGGATTGTTCCAGAGCATTTCGCAAACCTTCAGCTTTTAAAAAGATGCAAAAGTTGTGTTTCGGGCCTGAATGCACTATTACAGGGTACCGAAGTTGCGAAAATTATTTCACAACAAAAACACCCATTCTACTCCATTAGACCCAAAATGATGTTTCGGAGTGCTCCGGAGTATTTCGCAAACCTTGGGCTTGTAAAAAGATGCAAAACTTGTGTTTCGGGCCTGAATGCACAATTTCGGTGTACCGAGGTTGCGAAAATGGCTTCGCAACGAAAACACCCATTCTAGTCCATTAGACCCAAAATGATGTTTGCGAGTGTTCCGAAGCATTTCGCAAACCTTCCGCTTTTAAAAAGATGCAAAAGTTGTGTTTCGGTCCAGAATGCACTATTTTGGGGTACCGAAGTTGCGAAAATGGATTCACAACGAAAACACCCATTCTACTAAATTAGACTCAAAATGATGTTTCATTGTGTTCCAGAGCATTTCGCAAACCTTCGGAATGTAAAAAGATGCAAAACTTGTGTTTTTGGCCTGAATGTACTATTTCGAGGTACTAAAGTTGCGAAAATAGTTTCGTGACGAAAACACCGATTTTACTCCATTAGACCCAAAATGATGTTTGGGATTGTTCCAGAGTATTTCGCAAACCCTCAGCTTTTAAAAAGATGCAAAAGTTGTGTTTCGGGCCTGAATGCACTATTACGGGGTACCGAAGTTGCGAAAATTATTTCACAACAAAAACACCCATTCTACTCTATTAGACCCAAAATGATGTTTCGGAGTGCTCCGGAGTATTTCGCAAACCTTGGGCTTGTAAAAAGATGCAAAACTTGTGTTTCGGGCCTGAATGCACAATTTCGGTGTACCGAGGCTGCGAAAATGGCTTCGCAACGAAAACACTCATTCTACTAAATTAGACTCAAAATGATGTTTCATTGTGTTCCAGAGCATTTCGCAAACCTTCGGAACGTAAAAAGATGCAAAACTTGTGTTTTGGGCCTGAATGCACTATTTCGAGGTACCAAAGTTGCGAAAATGGTTTCGTGACGAAAACACCGATTTTACTCCATTAGACTCAAAATGATGTTTGGGATTGTTCCAGAGCATTTCGCAAACCTTCAGCTTTTAAAAAGATGCAAAAGTTGTGTTTCGGGCCTGAATGCACTATTACGGGGTACCGAAGTTGCGAAAATTATTTCACAACAAAAACACCCATTCTACTCCATTAGACCCAAAATGATGTTTCGGAGTGCTCCGGAGTATTTCGCAAACCTTGGGCTTGTAAAAAGATGCAAAACTTGTGTTTCGGGCCTGAATGCACAATTTCGGTGTACTGAGGTTGCGAAAATGGCTTCGCAACGAAAACACCCATTCTACTCCATTAGACCCAAAATGATGTTTGCGAGTGTTCCGAAGCATTTCGCAAACCTTCCGCTTTTAAACAGATGCAAAAGTTGTGTTTCGGTCCAGAATGCACTATTTTGGGGTACCGAAGTTGCGAAAATGGATTCACAACGTAAACACCCATTCTACTAAATTAGACTCAAAATGATGTTTCATTGTGTTCCAGAGCATTTCGCAAACCTTCGGAACGTAAAAAGATGCAAAACTTGTGTTTTGGGCCTGAATGCACTATTTCGAGGTACCAAAGTTGCGAAAATGGTTTCGTGACGAAAACACCGATTTTACTCCATTAGACTAAAAATGATGTTTGGGATTGTTCCAGAGCATTTCGCAAACCTTCAGCTTTTAAAAAGATGCAAAAGTTGTGTTTCGGGCCTGAATGCACTATTACGGGGTACCGAAGTTGCGAAAATTATTTCACAACAAAAACACCCATTCTACTCCATTAGATCCAAAATGATGTTTCGGAGTGCTCCGGAGTATTTCGCAAACCTTGGCCTTGTAAAAAGATGCAAAACTTGTGTTTCGGGCCTGAATGCACAATTTCGGTGTACCGAGGCTGCGAAAATGGCTTCGCAACGAAAACACCCATTCTACTCCATTTGACCCAAAATGATGCTTACGAGTGTTCTGAAGTATTTTGCAAACCTTCCGGTTTTAAAAAGATGCAAAAGTTGCATTTCGGTCCTGAATGCACTATTTTGGGGTACCGAAGTTGCGAAAATGGTTTCACGATGAAAACACCCATTCTACAAAATTAGATCCAAAATGATGTTTCAGTGTGTTCCAGAGCATTTCGCAAACCTTCGGAATGTAAAAAGATGCAAAACTTGTGTTTTGGGCCTGAATGCACTATTTCGAGGTACCAAAGTTGCGAAAATGGTTTCGTGACGAAAGCATCGATTTTACTCCATTAGACCCAAAATGATGTTTGGGATTGTTCCAGAGCATTTCGCAAACCTTCAGCTTTTAAAAAGATGCAAAAGTTGTGTTTCGGGCCTGAATGCACTATTAAGGGGTACCGAAGTTGCGAAAATTATTTCACAACAAAAACACCTATTCTACTCCATTAGACCCAAAATGATGTTTCGGAGTGCTCCGGAGTATTTCGCAAACCTTGGGCTTGTAAAAAGATGCAAAACTTGTGTTTCGGGCCTGAATGCACAATTTTGGTGTACCGAGGCTGCGAAAATGGCTTCGCAACGAAAACACTCATTCTACTCCATTTGACCCAAAATGATGCTTACGAGTGTTCCGAAGCATTTCGCAAACCTTCCGCTTTTAAAAAGATGCAAAAGTTGCGTTTCGGTCCTGAATGCACTATTTTGGGGTACCGAAGTTGCGAAAATGGTTTCACGATGAAAACACCCATTCTACTAAATTAGATCCAAAATGATGTTTCAGTGTGTTCCAGAGCATTTCGCAAACCTTCGGAATGTAAAAAGATGCAAAACTTGTGTTTTGGGCCTGAATGCACTATTTCGAGGTACCAAAGTTGCGAAAATGGTTTCGTGACGAAAGCACCGATTTTACTCCATTAGACCCAAAATGATGTTTGGGATTGTTCCAGAGCATTTCGCAAACCTTCAGCTTTTAAAAAGATGCAAAAGTTGTGTTTCGGTCCTGAATGCACAATTTCGGTGTACTGAGGTTGCGAAAATGGCTTCGCAACGAAAACACCCATTCTACTCCATTAGACCCAAAATGATGTTTGCGAGTGTTCCGAAGCAGTTCGCAAACCTTCCGCTTTTAAAAAGATGCAAAAGTTGCGTTTCGGTCCAGAATGCACTATTTTGGGGTACCGAAGTTGCGAAAATGGATTCACAACGAAAACACCCATTCTACTAAATTAGACTCAAAATGATGTTTCATTGTGTTCCAGAGCATTTCGCAAACCTTCGGAATGTAAAAAGATGCAAAACTTGTGTTTTGGGCCTGAATGCACTATTTCGAGGTACCAAAGTTGCGAAAATGGTTTCGTGACGAAAACACCGATTTTACTCCATTAGACCCAAAATGATGTTTGGGATTGTTCCAGAGGATTTCGCAAACCTTCAGCTTTTAAAAAGATGCAAAAGTTGTGTTTCGGGCCTGAATGCACTATTAAGGGGTACCGAAGTTGCGAAAATTATTTCACAACAAAAACACCCATTCTACTCCATTAGACCCAAAATGATGTTTCGGAGTGCTCCAGAGTATTTCGCAAACCTTGGGCTTGTAAAAAGATGCAAAACTTGTGTTTCGGGCCTGAATGCACAATTTCGGTGTACCGAGGCTGCGAAAATGGCTTCGCAACGAAAACACTCATTCTACTCCATTTGACCCAAAATGATGCTTACGAGTGTTCCGAAGCATTTCGCAAACCTTCCGCTTTTAAAAAGATGCAAAAGTTGCATTTCGGTCCTGAATGCACTATTTTGGGGTACCGAAGTTGCGAAAATGGTTTCACGATGAAAACACCCATTCTACTAAATTAGATCCAAAATGATGTTTCAGTGTGTTCCAGAGCATTTCGCAAACCTTCGGAATGTAAAAAGATGCAAAACTTGTGTTTTGGGCCTGAATGCACTATTTCGAGGTACCAAAGTTGCGAAAATGGTTTCGTGACGAAAGCACCGATTTTACTCCATTAGACCCAAAATGATGTTTGGGATTGTTCCAGAGCATTTCGCAAACCTTCAGCTTTTAAAAAGATGCAAAAGTTGTGTTTCGGGCCTGAATGCACTATTAAGGGGTACCGAAGTTGCGAAAATTATTTCACAACAAAAACACCTATTCTACTCCATTAGACCCAAAATGATGTTTCGGAGTGCTCCGGAGTATTTCGCAAACCTTGGGCTTGTAAAAAGATGCAAAACTTGTGTTTCGGGCCTGAATGCACAATTTTGGTGTACCGAGGCTGCGAAAATGGCTTCGCAACGAAAACACTCATTCTACTCCATTTGACCCAAAATGATGGTTACGAGTGTTCCGAAGCATTTCGCAAACCTTCCGCTTTTAAAAAGATGCAAAAGTTGCGTTTCGGTCCTGAATGCACTATTTTGGGGTACCGAAGTTGCGAAAATGGTTTCACGATGAAAACACCCATTCTACTAAATTAGATCCAAAATGATGTTTCAGTGTGTTCCAGAGCATTTCGCAAACCTTCGGAATGTAAAAAGATGCAAAACTTGTGTTTTGGGCCTGAATGCACTATTTCGAGGTACCAAAGTTGCGAAAATGGTTTCGTGACGAAAGCACCGATTTTACTCCATTAGACCCAAAATGATGTTTGGGATTGTTCCAGAGCATTTCGCAAACCTTCAGCTTTTAAAAAGATGCAAAAGTTGTGTTTCGGTCCTGAATGCACAATTTCGGTGTACTGAGGTTGCGAAAATGGCTTCGCAACGAAAATACCCATTCTACTCCATTAGACCCAAAATGATGTTTGCGAGTGTTCCGAAGCAGTTCGCAAACCTTCCGCTTTTAAAAAGATGCAAAAGTTGCGTTTCGGTCCAGAATGCACTATTTTGGGGTACCGAAGTTGCGAAAATGGATTCACAACGAAAACACCCATTCTACTAAATTAGACTCAAAATGATGTTTCATTGTGTTCCAGAGCATTTCGCAAACCTTCGGAATGTAAAAAGATGCAAAACTTGTGTTTTGGGCCTGAATGCACTATTTCGAGGTACCAAAGTTGCGAAAATGGTTTCGTGACGAAAACACCGATTTTACTCCATTAGACCCAAAATGATGTTTGGGATTGTTCCAGAGGATTTCGCAAACCTTCAGCTTTTAAAAAGATGCAAAAGTTGTGTTTCGGGCCTGAATGCAGTATTAAGGGGTACCGAAGTTGCGAAAATTATTTCACAACAAAAACACCCATTCTACTCCATTAGACCCAAAATGATGTTTCGGAGTGCTCCAGAGTATTTCGCAAACCTTGGGCTTGTAAAAAGATGCAAAACTTGTGTTTCGGGCCTGAATGCACAATTTCGGTGTACCGAGGCTGCGAAAATGGCTTCGCAACGAAAACACTCATTCTACTCCATTTGACCCAAAATGATGCTTACGAGTGTTCCGAAGCATTTCGCAAACCTTCCGCTTTTAAAAAGATGCAAAAGTTGCATTTCGGTCCTGAATGCACTATTTTGGGGTACCGAAGTTGCGAAAATGGTTTCACGATGAAAACACCCATTCTACTAAATTAGATCCAAAATGATGTTTCAGTGTGTTCCAGAGCATTTCGCAAACCTTCGGAATGTAAAAAGATGCAAAACTTGTGTTTTGGGCCTGAATGCACTATTTCGAGGTACCAAAGTTGCGAAAATGGTTTCGTGACGAAAGCACCGATTTTACTCCATTAGACCCAAAATGATGTTTGGGATTGTTCCAGAGCATTTCGCAAACCTTCAGCTTTTAAAAAGATGCAAAAGTTGTGTTTCGGTCCTGAATGCACAATTTCGGTGTACTGAGGTTGCGAAAATGGCTTCGCAACGAAAACACCCATTCTACTCCATTAGACCCAAAATGATGTTTGCGAGTGTTCCGAAGCAGTTCGCAAACCTTCCGCTTTTAAAAAGATGCAAAAGTTGCGTTTCGGTCCAGAATGCACTATTTTGGGGTACCGAAGTTGCGAAAATGGATTCACAACGAAAACACCCATTCTACTAAATTAGACTCAAAATGATGTTTCATTGTGTTCCAGAGCATTTCGCAAACCTTCGGAACGTAAAAAGATGCAAAACTTGTGTTTTGGGCCTGAATGCACTATTTCGAGGTACCAAAGTTGCGAAAATGGTTTCGTGACGAAAACACCGATTTTACTCCATTAGACCCAAAATGATGTTTGGGATTGTTCCAGAGCATTTCGCAAACCTTCAGCTTTTAAAAAGATGCAAAAGTTGTGTTTCGGGCCTGAATGCACTATTACGGGGTACCGAAGTTGCGAAAATTATTTCACAACAAAAACACCCATTCTACTCCATTAGACCCAAAATGATGTTTCGGAGTGCTCCGGAGTATTTCGCAAACCGTGGGCTTGTAAAAAGATGCAAAACTTGTGTTTCGGGCCTGAATGCACAATTTCGGTGTACCGAGGTTGCGAAAATGGCTTCGCAACGAAAACACCCATTCTAGTCCATTAGACCCAAAATGATGTTTGCGAGTGTTCCGAAGCATTTCGCAAACCTTCCGCTTTTAAAAAGATGCAAAAGTTGTGTTTCGGTCCAGAATGCACTATTTTGGGGTACCGAAGTTGCGAAAATGGATTCACAACGAAAACACCCATTCTACTAAATTAGACTCAAAATGATGTTTCATTGTGTTCCAGAGCATTTCGCATACCTTCGGAATGTAAAAAGATGTAAAACTTGTGTTTTTGGCCTGAATGCACTATTTCGAGGTACCAAAGTTGCGAAAATAGTTTCGTGACGAAAACACCGATTTTACTCCATTAGACCCAAAATGATGTTTGGGATTGTTCCAGAGCATTTCGCAAACCTTCAGCTTTTAAAAAGATGCAAAAGTTGTGTTTCGGGCCTGAATGCACTATTACGGGGTACCGAAGTTGCGAAAATTATTTCACAACAAAAACACCCATTCTACTCTATTAGACCCAAAATGATGTTTCGGAGTGCTCCGGAGTATTTCGCAAACCTTGGGCTTGTAAAAAGATGCAAAACTTGTGTTTCGGGCCTGAATGCACAATTTCGGTGTACCGAGGCTGCGAAAATGGCTTCGCAACGAAAACACTCATTCTACTAAATTAGACTCAAAATGATGTTTCATTGTGTTCCAGAGCATTTCGCAAACCTTCGAAACGTAAAAAGATGCAAAACTTGTGTTTTGGGTCTGAATGCACTATTTCGAGGTACCAAAGTTGCGAAAATGGTTTCGTGACGAAAACACCGATTTTACTCCATTAGACCCAAAATGATGTTTGGGATTGTTCCAGAGCATTTCGCAAACCTTCAGCTTTTAAAAAGATGCAAAAGTTGTGTTTCGGGCCTGAATGCACTATTACGGGGTACCGAAGTTGCGAAAATTATTTCACAACAAAAACACCCATTCTACTCCATTAGACCCAAAATGATGTTTCGGAGTGCTCCGGAGTATTTCGCAAACCTTGGGCTTGTAAAAAGATGCAAAACTTGTGTTTCGGGCCTGAATGCACAATTTCGGTGTACCGAGGTTGCGAAAATGGCTTCGCAACGAAAACACCCATTCTAGTCCATTAGACCCAAAATGATGTTTGCGAGTGTTCCGAAGCATTTCGCAAACCTTCCGCTTTTAAAAAGATGCAAAAGTTGTGTTTCGGTCCAGAATGCACTATTTTGGGGTACCGAAGTTGCGAAAATGGATTCACAACGAAAACACCCATTCTACTAAATTAGACTCAAAATGATGTTTCATTGTGTTCCAGAGCATTTCGCATACCTTCGGAATGTAAAAAGATGCAAAACTTGTGTTTTTGGCCTGAATGCACTATTTCGAGGTACCAAAGTTGCGAAAATAGTTTCGTGACGAAAACACCGATTTTACTCCATTAGACCCAAAATGATGTTTGGGATTGTTCCAGAGCATTTCGCAAACCTTCAGCTTTTAAAAAGATGCAAAAGTTGTGTTTCGGGCCTGAATGCACTATTACGGGGTACCGAAGTTGCGAAAATTATTTCACAACAAAAACACCCATTCTACTCTATCAGACCCAAAATGATGTTTCGGAGTGCTCCGGAGTATTTCGCAAACCTTGGGCTTGTAAAAAGATGCAAAACTTGTGTTTCGGGCCTGAATGCACAATTTCGGTGTACCGAGGCTGCGAAAATGGCTTCGCAACGAAAACACTCATTCTACTAAATTAGACTCAAAATGATGTTTCATTGTGTTCCAGAGCATTTCGCAAACCTTCGGAACGTAAAAAGATGCAAAACTTGTGTTTTGGGCCTGAATGCACTATTTCGAGGTACCAAAGTTGCGAAAATGGTTTCGTGACGAAAACACCGATTTCACTCCATTAGACTCAAAATGATGTTTGGGATTGTTCCAGAGCATTTCGCAAACCTTCAGCTTTTAAAAAGATGCAAAAGTTGTGTTTCGGGCCTGAATGCACTATTACGGGGTACCGAAGTTGCGAAAATTATTTCACAACAAAAACACCCATTCTACTCCATTAGACCCAAAATGATGTTTCGGAGTGCTCCGGAGTATTTCGCAAACCTTGGGCTTGTAAAAAGATGCAAAACTTGTGTTTCGGGCCTGAATGCACAATTTCGGTGTACTGAGGTTGCGAAAATGGCTTCGCAACGAAAACACCCATTCTACTCCATTAGACCCAAAATGATGTTTGCGAGTGTTCCGAAGCATTTCGCAAACGTTCCGCTTTTAAAAAGATGCAAAAGCTGTGTTTCGGTCCAGAATGCACTATTTTGGGGTACCGAAGTTGCGAAAATGGATTCACAACGTAAACACCCATTCTACTAAATTAGACTCAAAATGATGTTTCATTGTGTTCCAGAGCATTTCGCAAACCTTCGGAACGTAAAAAGAGGCAAAACTTGTGTTTTGGGCCTGAATGCACTATTTCGAGGTACCAAAGTTGCGAAAATGGTTTCGTGACGAAAACACCGATTTTACTCCATTAGACTAAAAATGATGTTTGGGATTGTTCCAGAGCATTTCGCAAACCTTCAGCTTTTAAAAAGATGCAAAAGTTGTGTTTCGGGCCTGAATGCACTATTACGGGGTACCGAAGTTGCGAAAATTATTTCACAACAAAAACACCCATTCTACTCCATTAGATCCAAAATGATGTTTCGGAGTGCTCCGGAGTATTTCGCAAACCTTGGCCTTGTAAAAAGATGCAAAACTTGTGTTTCTGGCCTGAATGCACAATTTCGGTGTACCGAGGCTGCGAAAATGGCTTCGCAACGAAAACACCCATTCTACTCCATTTGACCCAAAATGATGCTTACGACTGTTCCGAAGCATTTCGCAAACCTTCCGGTTTTAAAAAGATGCAAAAGTTGCGTTTCGGTCCTGAATGCACTATTTTGGGGTACCGAAGTTGCGAAAATGGTTTCACGATGAAAACACCCATTCTACTAAATTAGATCCAAAATGATGTTTCAGTGTGTTCCAGAGCATTTCGCAAACCTTCGGAATGTAAAAAGATGCAAAACTTGTGTTTTGGGCCTGAATGCACTATTTCGAGGTACCAAAGTTGCGAAAATGGTTTCGTGACGAAAGCACCGATTTTACTCCATTAGACCCAAAATGATGTTTGGGATTGTTCCAGAGCATTTCGCAAACCTTCAGCTTTTAAAAAGATGCAAAAGTTGTGTTTCGGTCCCGAATGCACAATTTCGGTGTACTGAGGTTGCGAAAATGGCTTCGCAACGAAAACACCCATTCTAATCCATTAGACCCAAAATGATGTTTGCGAGTGTTCCGAAGCAGTTCGCAAACCTTCCGCTTTTAAAAAGATGCAAAAGTTGCGTTTCGGTCCAGAATGCACTATTTTGGGGTACCGAAGTTGCGAAAATGGATTCACAACGAAAACACCCATTATACTAAATTAGACTCAAAATGATGTTTCATTGTGTTCCAGAGCATTTCGCAAACCTTCGGAACGTAAAAAGATGCAAAACTTGTGTTTTGGGCCTGAATGCACTATTTCGAGGTACCAAAGTTACGAAAATGGTTTCGTGACGAAAACACCGATTTTACTCCATTAGACCCAAAATGATGTTTGGGATTGTTCCAGAGCATTTCGCAAACCTTCAGCTTTTAAAAAGATGCAAAAGTTGTGTTTCGGGCCTGAATGCACTATTACGGGGTACCGAAGTTGCGAAAATTATTTCACAACAAAAACACCCATTCTACTCCATTAGACCCAAAATGATGTTTCGGAGTGCTCCGGAGTATTTCGCAAACCTTGGGCTTGTAAAAAGATGCAAAACTTGTGTTTCGGGCCTGAATGCACAATTTCGGTGTACCGAGGTTGCGAAAATGGCTTCGCAACGAAAACACCCATTCTAGTCCATTAGACCCAAAATGATGTTTGCGAGTGTTCCGAAGCATTTCGCAAACCTTCCGCTTTTAAAAAGATGCAAAAGTTGTGTTTCGGTCCAGAATGCACTATTTTGGGGTACCGAAGTTGCGAAAATGGATTCACAACGAAAACACCCATTCTACTAAATTAGACTCAAAATGATGTTTCATTGTGTTCCAGAGCATTTCGCATACCTTCGGAATGTAAAAAGATGCAAAACTTGTGTTTTTGGCCTGAATGCACTATTTCGAGGTACCAAAGTTGCGAAAATAGTTTCGTGACGAAAACACCGATTTTACTCCATTAGACCCAAAATGATGTTTGGGATTGTTCCAGAGCATTTCGCAAACCTTCAGCTTTTAAAAAGATGCAAAAGTTGTGTTTCGGGCCTGAATGCACTATTACGGGGTACCGAAGTTGCGAAAATTATTTCACAACAAAAACACCCATTCTACTCTATCAGACCCAAAATGATGTTTCGGAGTGCTCCGGAGTATTTCGCAAACCTTGGGCTTGTAAAAAGATGCAAAACTTGTGTTTCGGGCCTGAATGCACAATTTCGGTGTACCGAGGCTGCGAAAATGGCTTCGCAACGAAAACACTCATTCTACTAAATTAGACTCAAAATGATGTTTCATTGTGTTCCAGAGCATTTCGCAAACCTTCGGAACGTAAAAAGATGCAAAACTTGTGTTTTGGGCCTGAATGCACTATTTCGAGGTACCAAAGTTGCGAAAATGGTTTCGTGACGAAAACACCGATTTCACTCCATTAGACTCAAAATGATGTTTGGGATTGTTCCAGAGCATTTCGCAAACCTTCAGCTTTTAAAAAGATGCAAAAGTTGTGTTTCGGGCCTGAATGCACTATTACGGGGTACCGAAGTTGCGAAAATTATTTCACAACAAAAACACCCATTCTACTCCATTAGACCCAAAATGATGTTTCGGAGTGCTCCGGAGTATTTCGCAAACCTTGGGCTTGTAAAAAGATGCAAAACTTGTGTTTCGGGCCTGAATGCACAATTTCGGTGTACTGAGGTTGCGAAAATGGCTTCGCAACGAAAACACCCATTCTACTCCATTAGACCCAAAATGATGTTTGCGAGTGTTCCGAAGCATTTCGCAAACGTTCCGCTTTTAAAAAGATGCAAAAGTTGTGTTTCGGTCCAGAATGCACTATTTTGGGGTACCGAAGTTGCGAAAATGGATTCACAACGTAAACACCCATTCTACTAAATTAGACTCAAAATGATGTTTCATTGTGTTCCAGAGCATTTCGCAAACCTTCGGAACGTAAAAAGAGGCAAAACTTGTGTTTTGGGCCTGAATGCACTATTTCGAGGTACCAAAGTTGCGAAAATGGTTTCGTGACGAAAACACCGATTTTACTCCATTAGACTAAAAATGATGTTTGGGATTGTTCCAGAGCATTTCGCAAACCTTCAGCTTTTAAAAAGATGCAAAAGTTGTGTTTCGGGCCTGAATGCACTATTACGGGGTACCGAAGTTGCGAAAATTATTTCACAACAAAAACACCCATTCTACTCCATTAGATCCAAAATGATGTTTCGGAGTGCTCCGGAGTATTTCGCAAACCTTGGCCTTGTAAAAAGATGCAAAACTTGTGTTTCTGGCCTGAATGCACAATTTCGGTGTACCGAGGCTGCGAAAATGGCTTCGCAACGAAAACACCCATTCTACTCCATTTGACCCAAAATGATGCTTACGACTGTTCCGAAGCATTTCGCAAACCTTCCGGTTTTAAAAAGATGCAAAAGTTGCGTTTCGGTCCTGAATGCACTATTTTGGGGTACCGAAGTTGCGAAAATGGTTTCACGATGAAAACACCCATTCTACTAAATTAGATCCAAAATGATGTTTCAGTGTGTTCCAGAGCATTTCGCAAACCTTCGGAATGTAAAAAGATGCAAAACTTGTGTTTTGGGCCTGAATGCACTATTTCGAGGTACCAAAGTTGCGAAAATGGTTTCGTGACGAAAGCACCGATTTTACTCCATTAGACCCAAAATGATGTTTGGGATTGTTCCAGAGCATTTCGCAAACCTTCAGCTTTTAAAAAGATGCAAAAGTTGTGTTTCGGTCCCGAATGCACAATTTCGGTGTACTGAGGTTGCGAAAATGGCTTCGCAACGAAAACACCCATTCTAATCCATTAGACCCAAAATGATGTTTGCGAGTGTTCCGAAGCAGTTCGCAAACCTTCCGCTTTTAAAAAGATGCAAAAGTTGCGTTTCGGTCCAGAATGCACTATTTTGGTGTACCGAAGTTGCGAAAATGGATTCACAACGAAAACACCCATTATACTAAATTAGACTCAAAATGATGTTTCATTGTGTTCCAGAGCATTTCGCAAACCTTCGGAACGTAAAAAGATGCAAAACTTGTGTTTTGGGCCTGAATGCACTATTTCGAGGTACCAAAGTTGCGAAAATGGTTTCGTGACGAAAACACCGATTTTACTCCATTAGACCCAAAATGATGTTTGGGATTGTTCCAGAGCATTTCGCAAACCTTCAGCTTTTAAAAAGATGCAAAAGTTGTGTTTCGGGCCTGAATGCACTATTACGGGGTACCGAAGTTGCGAAAATTATTTCACAACAAAAACACCCATTCTACTCCATTAGACCCAAAATGATGTTTCGGAGTGCTCCGGAGTATTTCGCAAACCTTGGGCTTGTAAAAAGATGCAAAACTTGTGTTTCGGGCCTGAATGCACAATTTCGGTGTACCGAGGTTGCGAAAATGGCTTCGCAACGAAAACACCCATTCTAGTCCATTAGACCCAAAATGATGTTTGCGAGTGTTCCGAAGCATTTCGCAAACCTTCCGCTTTTAAAAAGATGCAAAAGTTGTGTTTCGGTCCAGAATGCACTATTTTGGGGTACCGAAGTTGCGAAAATGGATTCACAACGAAAACACCCATTCTACTAAATTAGACTCAAAATGATGTTTCATTGTGTTCCAGAGCATTTCGCATACCTTCGGAATGTAAAAAGATGCAAAACTTGTGTTTTTGGCCTGAATGCACTATTTCGAGGTACCAAAGTTGCGAAAATAGTTTCGTGACGAAAACACCGATTTTACTCCATTAGACCCAAAATGATGTTTGGGATTGTTCCAGAGCATTTCGCAAACCTTCAGCTTTTAAAAAGATGCAAAAGTTGTGTTTCGGGCCTGAATGCACTATTACGGGGTACCGAAGTTGCGAAAATTATTTCACAACAAAAACACCCATTCTACTCCATTAGACCCAAAATGATGTTTCGGAGTGCTCCGGAGTATTTCGCAAACCTTGGGCTTGTAAAAAGATGCAAAACTTGTGTTTCGGGCCTGAATGCACAATTTCGGTGTACCGAGGTTGCGAAAATGGCTTCGCAACGAAAACACCCATTCTAGTCCATTAGACCCAAAATGATGTTTGCGAGTGTTCCGAAGCATTTCGCAAACCTTCCGCTTTTAAAAAGATGCAAAAGTTGTGTTTCGGTCCAGAATGCACTATTTTGGGGTACCGAAGTTGCAAAAATGGATTCACAACGAAAACACCCATTCTACTAAATTAGACTCAAAATGATGTTTCATTGTGTTCCAGAGCATTTCGCATACCTTCGGAATGTAAAAAGATGCAAAACTTGTGTTTTTGGCCTGAATGCACTATTTCGAGGTACCAAAGTTGCGAAAATAGTTTCGTGACGAAAACACCGATTTTACTCCATTAGACCCAAAATGATGTTTGGGATTGTTCCAGAGCATTTCGCAAACCTTCAGCTTTTAAAAAGATGCAAAAGTTGTGTTTCGGGCCTGAATGCACTATTACGGGGTACCGAAGTTGCGAAAATTATTTCAGAACAAAAACACCCATTCTACTCTATTAGACCCAAAATGATGTTTCGGAGTGCTCCGGAGTATTTCGCAAACCTTGGGCTTGTAAAAAGATGCAAAACTTGTGTTTCGGGCCTGAATGCACAATTTCGGTGTACCGAGGCTGCGAAAATGGCTTCGCAACGAAAACACTCATTCTACTAAATTAGACTCAAAATGATGTTTCATTGTGTTCCAGAGCATTTCGCAAACCTTCGAAACGTAAAAAGATGCAAAACTTGTGTTTTGGGTCTGAATGCACTATTTCGAGGTACCAAAGTTGCGAAAATGGTTTCGTGACGAAAACACCGATTTTACTCCATTAGACCCAAAATGATGTTTGGGATTGTTCCAGAGCATTTCGCAAACCTTCAGCTTTTAAAAAGATGCAAAAGTTGTGTTTCGGGCCTGAATGCACTATTACGGGGTACCGAAGTTGCGAAAATTATTTCACAACAAAAACACCCATTCTACTCCATTAGACCCAAAATGATGTTTCGGAGTGCTCCGGAGTATTTCGCAAACCTTGGGCTTGTAAAAAGATGCAAAACTTGTGTTTCGGGCCTGAATGCACAATTTCGGTGTACCGAGGTTGCGAAAATGGCTTCGCAACGAAAACACCCATTCTAGTCCATTAGACCCAAAATGATGTTTTCGAGTGTTCCGAAGCATTTCGCAAACCTTCCGCTTTTAAAAAGATGCAAAAGTTGTGTTTCGGTCCAGAATGCACTATTTTGGGGTACCGAAGTTGCGAAAATGGATTCACAACGAAAACACCCATTCTACTAAATTAGACTCAAAATGATGTTTCATTGTGTTCCAGAGCATTTCGCATACCTTCGGAATGTAAAAAGATGCAAAACTTGTGTTTTTGGCCTGAATGCACTATTTCGAGGTACCAAAGTTGCGAAAATAGTTTCGTGACGAAAACACCGATTTTACTCCATTAGACCCAAAATGATGTTTGGGATTGTTCCAGAGCATTTCGCAAACCTTCAGCTTTTAAAAAGATGCAAAAGTTGTGTTTCGGGCCTGAATGCACTATTACGGGGTACCGAAGTTGCGAAAATTATTTCACAACAAAAACACCCATTCTACTCTATCAGACCCAAAATGATGTTTCGGAGTGCTCCGGAGTATTTCGCAAACCTTGGGCTTGTAAAAAGATGCAAAACTTGTGTTTCGGGCCTGAATGCACAATTTCGGTGTACCGAGGCTGCGAAAATGGCTTCGCAACGAAAACACTCATTCTACTAAATTAGACTCAAAATGATGTTTCATTGTGTTCCAGAGCATTTCGCAAACCTTCGGAACGTAAAAAGATGCAAAACTTGTGTTTTGGGCCTGAATGCACTATTTCGAGGTACCAAAGTTGCGAAAATGGTTTCGTGACGAAAACACCGATTTCACTCCATTAGACTCAAAATGATGTTTGGGATTGTTCCAGAGCATTTCGCAAACCTTCAGCTTTTAAAAAGATGCAAAAGTTGTGTTTCGGGCCTGAATGCACTATTACGGGGTACCGAAGTTGCGAAAATTATTTCACAACAAAAACACCCATTCTACTCCATTAGACCCAAAATGATGTTTCGGAGTGCTCCGGAGTATTTCGCAAACCTTGGGCTTGTAAAAAGATGCAAAACTTGTGTTTCGGGCCTGAATGCACAATTTCGGTGTACTGAGGTTGCGAAAATGGCTTCGCAACGAAAACACCCATTCTACTCCATTAGACCCAAAATGATGTTTGCGAGTGTTCCGAAGCATTTCGCAAACGTTCCGCTTTTAAAAAGATGCAAAAGTTGTGTTTCGGTCCAGAATGCACTATTTTGGGGTACCGAAGTTGCGAAAATGGATTCACAACGTAAACACCCATTCTACTAAATTAGACTCAAAATGATGTTTCATTGTGTTCCAGAGCATTTCGCAAACCTTCGGAACGTAAAAAGAGGCAAAACTTGTGTTTTGGGCCTGAATGCACTATTTCGAGGTACCAAAGTTGCGAAAATGGTTTCGTGACGAAAACACCGATTTTACTCCATTAGACTAAAAATGATGTTTGGGATTGTTCCAGAGCATTTCGCAAACCTTCAGCTTTTAAAAAGATGCAAAAGTTGTGTTTCGGGCCTGAATGCACTATTACGGGGTACCGAAGTTGCGAAAATTATTTCACAACAAAAACACCCATTCTACTCCATTAGATCCAAAATGATGTTTCGGAGTGCTCCGGAGTATTTCGCAAACCTTGGCCTTGTAAAAAGATGCAAAACTTGTGTTTCTGGCCTGAATGCACAATTTCGGTGTACCGAGGCTGCGAAAATGGCTTCGCAACGAAAACACCCATTCTACTCCATTTGACCCAAAATGATGCTTACGACTGTTCCGAAGCATTTCGCAAACCTTCCGGTTTTAAAAAGATGCAAAAGTTGCGTTTCGGTCCTGAATGCACTATTTTGGGGTACCGAAGTTGCGAAAATGGTTTCACGATGAAAACACCCATTCTACTAAATTAGATCCAAAATGATGTTTCAGTGTGTTCCAGAGCATTTCGCAAACCTTCGGAATGTAAAAAGATGCAAAACTTGTGTTTTGGGCCTGAATGCACTATTTCGAGGTACCAAAGTTGCGAAAATGGTTTCGTGACGAAAGCACCGATTTTACTCCATTAGACCCAAAATGATGTTTGGGATTGTTCCAGAGCATTTCGCAAACCTTCAGCTTTTAAAAAGATGCAAAAGTTGTGTTTCGGTCCCGAATGCACAATTTCGGTGTACTGAGGTTGCGAAAATGGCTTCGCAACGAAAACACCCATTCTAATCCATTAGACCCAAAATGATGTTTGCGAGTGTTCCGAAGCAGTTCGCAAACCTTCCGCTTTTAAAAAGATGCAAAAGTTGCGTTTCGGTCCAGAATGCACTATTTTGGGGTACCGAAGTTGCGAAAATGGATTCACAACGAAAACACCCATTCTACTAAATTAGACTCAAAATGATGTTTCATTGTGTTCCAGAGCATTTCGCAAACCTTCGGAACGTAAAAAGATGCAAAACTTGTGTTTTGGGCCTGAATGCACTATTTCGAGGTACCAAAGTTGCGAAAATGGTTTCGTGACGAAAACACCGATTTTACTCCATTAGACCCAAAATGATGTTTGGGATTGTTCCAGAGCATTTCGCAAACCTTCAGCTTTTAAAAAGATGCAAAAGTTGTGTTTCGGGCCTGAATGCACTATTACGGGGTACCGAAGTTGCGAAAATTATTTCACAACAAAAACACCCATTCTACTCCATTAGACCCAAAATGATGTTTCGGAGTGCTCCGGAGTATTTCGCAAACCTTGGGCTTGTAAAAAGATGCAAAACTTGTGTTTCGGGCCTGAATGCACAATTTCGGTGTACCGAGGTTGCGAAAATGGCTTCGCAACGAAAACACCCATTCTAGTCCATTAGACCCAAAATGATGTTTGCGAGTGTTCCGAAGCATTTCGCAAACCTTCCGCTTTTAAAAAGATGCAAAAGTTGTGTTTCGGTCCAGAATGCACTATTTTGGGGTACCGAAGTTGCGAAAATGGATTCACAACGAAAACACCCATTCTACTAAATTAGACTCAAAATGATGTTTCATTGTGTTCCAGAGCATTTCGCATACCTTCGGAATGTAAAAAGATGCAAAACTTGTGTTTTTGGCCTGAATGCACTATTTCGAGGTACCAAAGTTGCGAAAATAGTTTCGTGACGAAAACACCGATTTTACTCCATTAGACCCAAAATGATGTTTGGGATTGTTCCAGAGCATTTCGCAAACCTTCAGCTTTTAAAAAGATGCAAAAGTTGTGTTTCGGGCCTGAATGCACTATTACGGGGTACCGAAGTTGCGAAAATTATTTCACAACAAAAACACCCATTCTACTCTATTAGACCCAAAATGATGTTTCGGAGTGCTCCGGAGTATTTCGCAAACCTTGGGCTTGTAAAAAGATTCAAAACTTGTGTTTCGGGCCTGAATGCACAATTTCGGTGTACCGAGGCTGCGAAAATGGCTTCGCAACGAAAACACTCATTCTACTAAATTAGACTCAAAATGATGTTTCATTGTGTTCCAGAGCATTTCGCAAACCTTCGGAACGTAAAAAGATACAAAACTTGTGTTTTGGGCCTGAATGCACTATTTCGAGGTACCAAAGTTGCGAAAATGGTTTCGTGACGAAAACACCGATTTTACTCCATTAGACCCAAAATGATGTTTGGGATTGTTCCAGAGCATTTCGCAAACCTTCAGCTTTTAAAAAGATGCAAAAGTTGTGTTTCGGGCCTGAATGCACTATTACGGGGTACCGAAGTTGCGAAAATTATTTCACAACAAAAACACCCATTCTACTCCATTAGACCCAAAATGATGTTTCGGAGTGCTCCGGAGTATTTCGCAAACCTTGGGCTTGTAAAAAGATGCAAAACTTGTGTTTCGGGCCTGAATGCACAATTTCGGTGTACCGAGGTTGCGAAAATGGCTTCGCAACGAAAACACCCATTCTAGTCCATTAGACCCAAATTGATGTTTGCGAGTGTTCCGAAGCATTTCGCAAACCTTCCGCTTTTAAAAAGATGCAAAAGTTGTGTTTCGGTCCAGAATGCACTATTTTGGGGTACCGAAGTTGCGAAAATGGATTCACAACGAAAACACCCATTCTACTAAATTAGACTCAAAATGATGTTTCATTGTGTTCCAGAGCATTTCGCATACCTTCGGAATGTAAAAAGATGCAAAACTTGTGTTTTTGGCCTGAATGCACTATTTCGAGGTACCAAAGTTGCGAAAATAGTTTCGTGACGAAAACACCGATTTTACTCCATTAGACCCAAAATGATGTTTGGGATTGTTCCAGAGCATTTCGCAAACCTTCAGCTTTTAAAAAGATGCAAAAGTTGTGTTTCGGGCCTGAATGCACTATTACGGGGTACCGATGTTGCGAAAATTATTTCACAACAAAAACACCCATTCTACTCTATCAGACCCAAAATGATGTTTCGGAGTGCTCCGGAGTATTTCGCAAACCTTGGGCTTGTAAAAAGATGCAAAACTTGTGTTTCGGGCCTGAATGCACAATTTCGGTGTACCGAGGCTGCGAAAATGGCTTCGCAACGAAAACACTCATTCTACTAAATTAGACTCAAAATGATGTTTCATTGTGTTCCAGAGCATTTCGCAAACCTTCGGAACGTAAAAAGATGCAAAACTTGTGTTTTGGGCCTGAATGCACTATTTCGAGGTACCAAAGTTGCGAAAATGGTTTCGTGACGAAAACACCGATTTCACTCCATTAGACTCAAAATGATGTTTGGGATTGTTCCAGAGCATTTCGCAAACCTTCAGCTTTTAAAAAGATGCAAAAGTTGTGTTTCGGGCCTGAATGCACTATTACGGGGTACCGAAGTTGCGAAAATTATTTCACAACAAAAACACCCATTCTACTCCATTAGACCCAAAATGATGTTTCGGAGTGCTCCGGAGTATTTCGCAAACCTTGGGCTTGTAAAAAGATGCAAAACTTGTGTTTCGGGCCTGAATGCACAATTTCGGTGTACTGAGGTTGCGAAAATGGCTTCGCAACGAAAACACCCATTCTACTCCATTAGACCCAAAATGATGTTTGCGAGTGTTCCGAAGCATTTCGCAAACGTTCCGCTTTTAAAAAGATGCAAAAGTTGTGTTTCGGTCCAGAATGCACTATTTTGGGGTACCGAAGTTGCGAAAATGGATTCACAACGTAAACACCCATTCTACTAAATTAGACTCAAAATGATGTTTCATTGTGTTCCAGAGCATTTCGCAAACCTTCGGAACGTAAAAAGAGGCAAAACTTGTGTTTTGGGCCTGAATGCACTATTTCGAGGTACCAAAGTTGCGAAAATGGTTTCGTGACGAAAACACCGATTTTACTCCATTAGACTAAAAATGATGTTTGGGATTGTTCCAGAGCATTTCGCAAACCTTCAGCTTTTAAAAAGATGCAAAAGTTGTGTTTCGGGCCTGAATGCACTATTACGGGGTACCGAAGTTGCGAAAATTATTTCACAACAAAAACACCCATTCTACTCCATTAGATCCAAAATGATGTTTCGGAGTGCTCCGGAGTATTTCGCAAACCTTGGCCTTGTAAAAAGATGCAAAACTTGTGTTTCTGGCCTGAATGCACAATTTCGGTGTACCGAGGCTGCGAAAATGGCTTCGCAACGAAAACACCCATTCTACTCCATTTGACCCAAAATGATGCTTACGACTGTTCCGAAGCATTTCGCAAACCTTCCGGTTTTAAAAAGATGCAAAAGTTGCGTTTCGGTCCTGAATGCACTATTTTGGGGTACCGAAGTTGCGAAAATGGTTTCACGATGAAAACACCCATTCTACTAAATTAGATCCAAAATGATGTTTCAGTGTGTTCCAGAGCATTTCGCAAACCTTCGGAATGTAAAAAGATGCAAAACTTGTGTTTTGGGCCTGAATGCACTATTTCGAGGTACCAAAGTTGCGAAAATGGTTTCGTGACGAAAGCACCGATTTTACTCCATTAGACCCAAAATGATGTTTGGGATTGTTCCAGAGCATTTCGCAAACCTTCAGCTTTTAAAAAGATGCAAAAGTTGTGTTTCGGTCCCGAATGCACAATTTCGGTGTACTGAGGTTGCGAAAATGGCTTCGCAACGAAAACACCCATTCTAATCCATTAGACCCAAAATGATGTTTGCGAGTGTTCCGAAGCAGTTCGCAAACCTTCCGCTTTTAAAAAGATGCAAAAGTTGCGTTTCGGTCCAGAATGCACTATTTTGGGGTACCGAAGTTGCGAAAATGGATTCACAACGAAAACACCCATTCTACTAAATTAGACTCAAAATGATGTTTCATTGTGTTCCAGAGCATTTCGCAAACCTTCGGAACGTAAAAAGATGCAAAACTTGTGTTTTGGGCCTGAATGCACTATTTCGAGGTACCAAAGTTGCGAAAATGGTTTCGTGACGAAAACACCGATTTTACTCCATTAGACCCAAAATGATGTTTGGGATTGTTCCAGAGCATTTCGCAAACCTTCAGCTTTTAAAAAGATGCAAAAGTTGTGTTTCGGGCCTGAATGCACTATTACGGGGTACCGAAGTTGCGAAAATTATTTCACAACAAAAACACCCATTCTACTCCATTAGACCCAAAATGATGTTTCGGAGTGCTCCGGAGTATTTCGCAAACCTTGGGCTTGTAAAAAGATGCAAAACTTGTGTTTCGGGCCTGAATGCACAATTTCGGTGTACCGAGGTTGCGAAAATGGCTTCGCAACGAAAACACCCATTCTAGTCCATTAGACCCAAAATGATGTTTGCGAGTGTTCCGAAGCATTTCGCAAACCTTCCGCTTTTAAAAAGATGCAAAAGTTGTGTTTCGGTCCAGAATGCACTATTTTGGGGTACCGAAGTTGCGAAAATGGATTCACAACGAAAACACCCATTCTACTAAATTAGACTCAAAATGATGTTTCATTGTGTTCCAGAGCATTTCGCATACCTTCGGAATGTAAAAAGATGCAAAACTTGTGTTTTTGGCCTGAATGCACTATTTCGAGGTACCAAAGTTGCGAAAATAGTTTCGTGACGAAAACACCGATTTTACTCCATTAGACCCAAAATGATGTTTGGGATTGTTCCAGAGCATTTCGCAAACCTTCAGCTTTTAAAAAGATGCAAAAGTTGTGTTTCGGGCCTGAATGCACTATTACGGGGTACCGAAGTTGCGAAAATTATTTCACAACAAAAACACCCATTCTACTCTATTAGACCCAAAATGATGTTTCGGAGTGCTCCGGAGTATTTCGCAAACCTTGGGCTTGTAAAAAGATGCAAAACTTGTGTTTCGGGCCTGAATGCACAATTTCGGTGTACCGAGGCTGCGAAAATGGCTTCGCAACGAAAACACTCATTCTACTAAATTAGACTCAAAATGATGTTTCATTGTGTTCCAGAGCATTTCGCAAACCTTCGGAACGTAAAAAGATGCAAAACTTGTGTTTTGGGCCTGAATGCACTATTTCGAGGTACCAAAGTTGCGAAAATGGTTTCGTGACGAAAACACCGATTTTACTCCATTAGACCCAAAATGATGTTTGGGATTGTTCCAGAGCATTTCGCAAACCTTCAGCTTTTAAAAAGATGCAAAAGTTGTGTTTCGGGCCTGAATGCACTATTACGGGGTACCGAAGTTGCGAAAATTATTTCACAACAAAAACACCCATTCTACTCCATTAGACCCAAAATGATGTTTCGGAGTGCTCCGGAGTATTTCGCAAACCTTGGGCTTGTAAAAAGATGCAAAACTTGTGTTTCGGGCCTGAATGCACAATTTCGGTGTACCGAGGTTGCGAAAATGGCTTCGCAACGAAAACACCCATTCTAGTCCATTAGACCCAAAATGATGTTTGCGAGTGTTCCGAAGCATTTCGCAAACCTTCCGCTTTTAAAAAGATGCAAAAGTTGTGTTTCGGTCCAGAATGCACTATTTTGGGGTACCGAAGTTGCGAAAATGGATTCACAACGAAAACACCCATTCTACTAAATTAGACTCAAAATGATGTTTCATTGTGTTCCAGAGCATTTCGCATACCTTCGGAATGTAAAAAGATGCAAAACTTGTGTTTTTGGCCTGAATGCACTATTTCGAGGTACCAAAGTTGCGAAAATAGTTTCGTGACGAAAACACCGATTTTACTCCATTAGACCCAAAATGATGTTTGGGATTGTTCCAGAGCATTTCGCAAACCTTCAGCTTTTAAAAAGATGCAAAAGTTGTGTTTCGGGCCTGAATGCACTATTACGGGGTACCGAAGTTGCGAAAATTATTTCACAACAAAAACACCCATTCTACTCTATTAGACCCAAAATGATGTTTCGGAGTGCTCCGGAGTATTTCGCAAACCTTGGGCTTGTAAAAAGATGCAAAACTTGTGTTTCGGGCCTGAATGCACAATTTCGGTGTACCGAGGCTGCGAAAATGGCTTCGCAACGAAAACACTCATTCTACTAAATTAGACTCAAAATGATGTTTCATTGTGTTCTAGAGCATTTCGCAAACCTTCGGAACGTAAAAAGATACAAAACTTGTGTTTTGGGCCTGAATGCACTATTTCGAGGTACCAAAGTTGCGAAAATGGTTTCGTGACGAAAACACCGATTTTACTCCATTAGACCCAAAATGATGTTTGGGATTGTTCCAGAGCATTTCGCAAACCTTCAGCTTTTAAAAAGATGCAAAAGTTGTGTTTCGGGCCTGAATGCACTATTACGGGGTACCGAAGTTGCGAAAATTATTTCACAACAAAAACACCCATTCTACTCCATTAGACCCAAAATGATGTTTCGGAGTGCTCCGGAGTATTTCGCAAACCTTGGGCTTGTAAAAAGATGCAAAACTTGTGTTTCGGGCCTGAATGCACAATTTCGGTGTACCGAGGTTGCGAAAATGGCTTCGCAACGAAAACACCCATTCTAGTCCATTAGACCCAAAATGATGTTTGCGAGTGTTCCGAAGCATTTCGCAAACCTTCCGCTTTTAAAAAGATGCAAAAGTTGTGTTTCGGTCCAGAATGCACTATTTTCGGGTACCGAAGTTGCGAAAATGGATTCACAACGAAAACACCCATTCTACTAAATTAGACTCAAAATGATGTTTCATTGTGTTCCAGAGCATTTCGCATACCTTCGGAATGTAAAAAGATGCAAAACTTGTGTTTTTGGCCTGAATGCACTATTTCGAGGTACCAAAGTTGCGAAAATAGTTTCGTGACGAAAACACCGATTTTACTCCATTAGACCCAAAATGATGTTTGGGATTGTTCCAGAGCATTTCGCAAACCTTCAGCTTTTAAAAAGATGCAAAAGTTGTGTTTCGGGCCTGAATGCACTATTACGGGGTACCGAAGTTGCGAAAATTATTTCACAACAAAAACACCCATTCTACTCTATCAGACCCAAAATGATGTTTCGGAGTGCTCCGGAGTATTTCGCAAACCTTGGGCTTGTAAAAAGATGCAAAACTTGTGTTTCGGGCCTGAATGCACAATTTCGGTGTACCGAGGCTGCGAAAATGGCTTCGCAACGAAAACACTCATTCTACTAAATTAGACTCAAAATGATGTTTCATTGTGTTCCAGAGCATTTCGCAAACCTTCGGAACGTAAAAAGATGCAAAACTTGTGTTTTGGGCCTGAATGCACTATTTCGAGGTACCAAAGTTGCGAAAATGGTTTCGTGACGAAAACACCGATTTCACTCCATTAGACTCAAAATGATGTTTGGGATTGTTCCAGAGCATTTCGCAAACCTTCAGCTTTTAAAAAGATGCAAAAGTTGTGTTTCGGGCATGAATGCACTATTACGGGGTACCGAAGTTGCGAAAATTATTTCACAACAAAAACACCCATTCTACTCCATTAGACCCAAAATGATGTTTCGGAGTGCTCCGGAGTATTTCGCAAACCTTGGGCTTGTAAAAAGATGCAAAACTTGTGTTTCGGGCCTGAATGCACAATTTCGGTGTACTGAGGTTGCGAAAATGGCTTCGCAACGAAAACACCCATTCTAATCCATTAGACCCAAAATGATGTTTGCGAGTGTTCCGAAGCATTTCGCAAACGTTCCGCTTTTAAAAAGATGCAAAAGTTGTGTTTCGGTCCAGAATGCACTATTTTGGGGTACCGAAGTTGCGAAAATGGATTCACAACGTAAACACCCATTCTACTAAATTAGACTCAAAATGATGTTTCATTGTGTTCCAGAGCATTTCGCAAACCTTCGGAACGTAAAAAGAGGCAAAACTTGTGTTTTGGGCCTGAATGCACTATTTCGAGGTACCAAAGTTGCGAAAATGGTTTCGTGACGAAAACACCAATTTTACTCCATTAGACTAAAAATGATGTTTGGGATTGTTCCAGAGCATTTCGCAAACCTTCAGCTTTTAAAAAGATGCAAAAGTTGTGTTTCGGGCCTGAATGCACTATTACGGGGTACCGAAGTTGCGAAAATTATTTCACAACAAAAACACCCATTCTACTCCATTAGATCCAAAATGATGTTTCGGAGTGCTCCGGAGTATTTCGCAAACCTTGGCCTTGTAAAAAGATGCAAAACTTGTGTTTCTGGCCTGAATGCACAATTTCGGTGTACCGAGGCTGCGAAAATGGCTTCGCAACGAAAACACCCATTCTACTCCATTTGACCCAAAATGATGCTTACGACTGTTCCGAAGCATTTCGCAAACCTTCCGGTTTTAAAAAGATGCAAAAGTTGCGTTTCGGTCCTGAATGCACTATTTTGGGGTACCGAAGTTGCGAAAATGGTTTCACGATGAAAACACCCATTCTACTAAATTAGATCCAAAATGATGTTTCAGTGTGTTCCAGAGCATTTCGCAAACCTTCGGAATGTAAAAAGATGCAAAACTTGTGTTTTGGGCCTGAATGCACTATTTCGAGGTACCAAAGTTGCGAAAATGGTTTCGTGACGAAAGCACCGATTTTACTCCATTAGACCCAAAATGATGTTTGGGATTGTTCCAGAGCATTTCGCAAACCTTCAGCTTTTAAAAAGATGCAAAAGTTGTGTTTCGGTCCCGAATGCACAATTTCGGTGTACTGAGGTTGCGAAAATGGCTTCGCAACGAAAACACCCATTCTAATCCATTAGACCCAAAATGATGTTTGCGAGTGTTCCGAAGCAGTTCGCAAACCTTCCGCTTTTAAAAAGATGCAAAAGTTGCGTTTCGGTCCAGAATGCACTATTTTGGGGTACCGAAGTTGCGAAAATGGATTCACAACGAAAACACCCATTCTACTAAATTAGACTCAAAATGATGTTTCATTGTGTTCCAGAGCATTTCGCAAACCTTCGGAACGTAAAAAGATGCAAAACTTGTGTTTTGGGCCTGAATGCACTATTTCGAGGTACCAAAGTTGCGAAAATGGTTTCGTGACGAAAACACCGATTTTACTCCATTAGACCCAAAATGATGTTTGGGATTGTTCCAGAGCATTTCGCAAACCTTCAGCTTTTAAAAAGATGCAAAAGTTGTATTTCGGGCCTGAATGCACTATTACGGGGTACCGAAGTTGCGAAAATTATTTCACAACAAAAACACCCATTCTACTCCATTAGACCCAAAATGATGTTTCGGAGTGCTCCGGAGTATTTCGCAAACCTTGGGCTTGTAAAAAGATGCAAAACTTGTGTTTCGGGCCTGAATGCACAATTTCGGTGTACCGGGGTTGCGAAAATGGCTTCGCAACGAAAACACCCATTCTAGTCCATTAGACCCAAAATGATGTTTGCGAGTGTTCTGAAGCATTTCGCAAACCTTCCGCTTTTAAAAAGATGCAAAAGTTGTGTTTCGGTCCAGAATGCACTATTTTGGGGTACCGAAGTTGCGAAAATGGATTCACAACGAAAACACCCATTCTACTAAATTAGACTCAAAATGATGTTTCATTGTGTTCCAGAGCATTTCGCAAACCTTCGGAATGTAAAAAGATGCAAAACTTGTGTTTTTGGCCTGAATGCACTATTTCGAGGTACCAAAGTTGCGAAAATGGTTTCGTGACGAAAACACCGATTTTACTCCATTAGACCCAAAATGATGTTTGGGATTGTTCCAGAGCATTTCGCAAACCTTCAGCTTTTAAAAAGATGCAAAAGTTGTGTTTCGGGCCTGAATGCACTATTACGGGGTACCGAAGTTGCGAAAATTATTTCACAACAAAAACACCCATTCTACTCCATTAGATCCAAAATGATGTTTCGGAGTGCTCCGGAGTATTTCGCAAACCTTGGCCTTGTAAAAAGATGCAAAACTTGTGTTTCTGGCCTGAATGCACAATTTCGGTGTACCGAGGCTGCGAAAATGGCTTCGCAACGAAAACACCCATTCTACTCCATTTGACCCAAAATGATGCTTACGACTGTTCCGAAGCATTTCGCAAACCTTCCGGTTTTAAAAAGATGCAAAAGTTGCGTTTCGGTCCTGAATGCACTATTTTGGGGTACCGAAGTTGCGAAAATGGTTTCACGATGAAAACACCCATTCTACTAAATTAGATCCAAAATGATGTTTCAGTGTGTTCCAGAGCATTTCGCAAACCTTCGGAATGTAAAAAGATGCAAAACTTGTGTTTTGGGCCTGAATGCACTATTTCGAGGTACCAAAGTTGCGAAAATGGTTTCGTGACGAAAGCACCGATTTTACTCCATTAGACCCAAAATGATGTTTGGGATTGTTCCAGAGCATTTCGCAAACCTTCAGCTTTTAAAAAGATGCAAAAGTTGTGTTTCGGTCCCGAATGCACAATTTCGGTGTACTGAGGTTGCGAAAATGGCTTCGCAACGAAAACACCCATTCTAATCCATTAGACCCAAAATGATGTTTGCGAGTGTTCCGAAGCAGTTCGCAAACCTTTTGCTTTTAAAAAGATGCAAAAGTTGCGTTTCGGTCCAGAATGCACTATTTTGGGGTACCGAAGTTGCGAAAATGGATTCACAACGAAAACACCCATTCTACTAAATTAGACTCAAAATGATGTTTCATTGTGTTCCAGAGCATTTCGCAAACCTTCGGAACGTAAAAAGATGCAAAACTTGTGTTTTGGGCCTGAATGCACTATTTCGAGGTACCAAAGTTGCGAAAATGGTTTCGTGACGAAAACACCGATTTTACTCCATTAGACCCAAAATGATGTTTGGGATTGTTCCAGAGCATTTCGCAAACCTTCAGCTTTTAAAAAGATGCAAAAGTTGTATTTCGGGCCTGAATGCACTATTACGGGGTACCGAAGTTGCGAAAATTATTTCACAACAAAAACACCCATTCTACTCCATTAGACCCAAAATGATGTTTCGGAGTGCTCCGGAGTATTTCGCAAACCTTGGGCTTGTAAAAAGATGCAAAACTTGTGTTTCGGGCCTGAATGCACAATTTCGGTGTACCGGGGTTGCGAAAATGGCTTCGCAACGAAAACACCCATTCTAGTCCATTAGACCCAAAATGATGTTTGCGAGTGTTCTGAAGCATTTCGCAAACCTTCCGCTTTTAAAAAGATGCAAAAGTTGTGTTTCGGTCCAGAATGCACTATTTTGGGGTACCGAAGTTGCGAAAATGGATTCACAACGAAAACACCCATTCTACTAAATTAGACTCAAAATGATGTTTCATTGTGTTCCAGAGCATTTCGCAAACCTTCGGAATGTAAAAAGATGCAAAACTTGTGTTTTTGGCCTGAATGCACTATTTCGAGGTACCAAAGTTGCGAAAATGGTTTCGTGACGAAAACACCGATTTTACTCCATTAGACCCAAAATGATGTTTGGGATTGTTCCAGAGCATTTCGCAAACCTTCAGCTTTTAAAAAGATGCAAAAGTTGTGTTTCGGGCCTGAATGCACTATTACGGGGTACCGAAGTTGCGAAAATTATTTCACAACAAAAACACCCATTCTACTCTATTAGACCCAAAATGATGTTTCTGAGTGCTCCGGAGTATTTCGCAAACCTTGGGCTTGTAAAAAGATGCAAAACTTGTGTTTCGGGCCTGAATGCACAATTTCGGTGTACCGAGGCTGCGAAAATGGCTTCGCAACAAAAACACTCATTCTACTAAATTAGACTCAAAATGATGTTTCATTGTGTTCCAGAGCATTTCGCAAACCTTCGGAACGTAAAAAGATGCAAAACTTGTGTTTTGGGCCTGAATGCACTATTTCGAGGTACCAAAGTTGCGAAAATGGTTTCGTGACGAAAACACCGATTTTACTCCATTAGACCCAAAATGATGTTTGGGATTGTTCCAGAGCATTTCGCAAACCTTCAGCTTTTAAAAAGATGCAAAAGTTGTGTTTCGGGCCTGAATGCACTATTACGGGGTACCGAAGTTGCGAAAATTATTTCACAACAAAAACACCCATTCTACTCCATTAGACCCAAAATGATGTTTCGGAGTGCTCCGGAGTATTTCGCAAACCTTGGGATTGTAAAAAGATGGAAAACTTGTGTTTCGGGCCTGAATGCACAATTTCGGTGTACTGAGGTTGCGAAAATGGCTTCGCAACGAAAACACCCATTCTACTCCATTAGACCCAAAATGATGTTTGCGAGTGTTCCGAAGCATTTCGCAAACCTTCCGCTTTTAAAAAGATGCAAAAGTTGTGTTTCGGTCCAGAATGCACTATTTTGGGGTACCGAAGTTGCGAAAATGGATTCACAACGTAAACACCCATTCTACTAAATTAGACTCAAAATGATGTTTCATTGTGTTCCAGAGCATTTCGCAAACCTTCGGAACGTAAAAAGATGCAAAACTTGTGTTTTGGGCCTGAATGCACTATTTCGAGGTACCAAAGTTGCGAAAATGGTTTCGTGACGAAAACACCGATTTTACTCCATTAGACCAAAAATGATGTTCGGGATTGTTCCAGAGCATTTCGCAAACCTTTAGCTTTTAAAAAGATGCAAAAGTTGTGTTTCGGGCCTGAATGCACTATTACGGGGTACCGAAGTTGCGAAAATTATTTCACAACAAAAACACCCATTCTACTCCATTAGACCCAAAATGATGTTTCGGAGTGCTCCGGAGTATTTCGCAAACCTTGGGCTTGTAAAAAGATGCAAAACTTGTGTTTCGGGCCTGAATGCACAATTTCGGTGTACCGGGGTTGCGAAAATGGCTTCGCAACGAAAACACCCATTCTAGTCCATTAGACCCAAAATGATGTTTGCGAGTGTTCTGAAGCATTTCGCAAACCTTCCGCTAAAGATGCAAAAGTTGTGTTTCGGTCCAGAATGCACTATTTTGGGGTACCGAAGTTGCGAAAATGGATTCACAACGAAAACACCCATTCTACTAAATTAGACTCAAAATGATGTTTCATTGTGTTCCAGAGCATTTCGCAAACCTTCGGAATGTAAAAAGATGCAAAACTTGTGTTTTTGGCCTGAATGCACTATTTCGAGGTACCAAAGTTGCGAAAATGGTTTCGTGACGAAAACACCGATTTTACTCCATTAGACCCAAAATGATGTTTGGGATTGTTCCAGAGCATTTCGCAAACCTTCAGCTTTTAACAAGATGCAAAAGTTGTGTTTCGGGCCTGAATGCACTATTACGGGGTACCGAAGTTGCGAAAATTATTTCACAACAAAAACACCCATTCTACTCTATTAGACCCAAAATGATGTTTCTGAGTGCTCCGGAGTATTTCGCAAACCTTGGGCTTGTAAAAAGATGCAAAACTTGTGTTTCGGGCCTGAATGCACAATTTCGGTGTACCGAGGCTGCGAAAATGGCTTCGCAACAAAAACACTCATTCTACTAAATTAGACTCAAAATGATGTTTCATTGTGTTCCAGAGCATTTCGCAAACCTTCGGAACGTAAAAAGATGCAAAACTTGTGTTTTGGGCCTGAATGCACTATTTCGAGGTACCAAAGTTGCGAAAATGGTTTCGTGACGAAAACACCGATTTTACTCCATTAGACCCAAAATGATGTTTGGGATTGTTCCAGAGCATTTCGCAAACCTTCAGCTTTTAAAAAGATGCAAAAGTTGTGTTTCGGGCCTGAATGCACTATTACGGGGTACCGAAGTTGCGAAAATTATTTCACAACAAAAACACCCATTCTACTCCATTAGACCCAAAATGATGTTTCGGAGTGCTCCGGAGTATTTCGCAAACCTTGGGATTGTAAAAAGATGCAAAACTTGTGTTTCGGGCTTGAATGCACAATTTCGGTGTACTGAGGTTGCGAAAATGGCTTCGCAACGAAAACACCCATTCTACTCCATTAGACCCAAAATGATGTTTGCGAGTGTTCCGAAGCATTTCGCAAACCTTCCGCTTTTAAAAAGATGCAAAAGTTGTGTTTCGGTCCAGAATGCACTATTTTGGGGTACCGAAGTTGCGAAAATGGATTCACAACGTAAACACCCATTCTACTAAATTAGACTCAAAATGATGTTTCATTGTGTTCCAGAGCATTTCGCAAACCTTCGGAACGTAAAAAGATGCAAAACTTGTGTTTTGGTCCTGAATGCACTATTTCGAGGTACCAAAGTTGCGAAAATGGTTTCGTGACGAAAACACCGATTTTACTCCATTAGACCAAAAATGATGTTTGGGATTGTTCCAGAGCATTTCGCAAACCTTTAGCTTTTAAAAAGATGCAAAAGTTGTGTTTCGGGCCTGAATGCACTATTACGGGGTACCGAAGTTGCGAAAATTATTTCACAACAAAAACACCCATTCTACTCCATTAGACCCAAAATGATGTTTCGGAGTGCTCCGGAGTATTTCGCAAACCTTGGGCTTGTAAAAAGATGCAAAACTTGTGTTTCGGGCCTGAATGCACAATTTCGGTGTACTGAGGTTGCGAAAATGGCTTCGCAACGAAAACACCCATTCTACTCCATTAGACCCAAAATGATGTTTGCGAGTGTTCCGAAGCATTTCGCAAACCTTCCGCTTTTAAAAAGATGCAAAAGTTGTGTTTCGGTCCAGAATGCACTATTTTGGGGTACCGAAGTTGCGAAAATGGATTCACAACGTAAACACCCATTCTACTAAATTAGAATCAAAATGATGTTTCATTGTGTTCCAGAGCATTTCGCAAACCTTCGGAACGTAAAAAGATGCAAAACTTGTGTTTTGGGCCTGAATGCACTATTTCGAGGTACCAAAGTTGCGAAAATGGTTTCGTGACGAAAACACCGATTTTACTCCATTAGACTAAAAATGATGTTTGGGATTGTTCCAGAGCATTTCGCAAACCTTCAGCTTTTAAAAAGATGCAAAAGTTGTGTTTCGGGCCTGAATGCAATATTACGGGGTACCGAAGTTGCGAAAATTATTTCACAACAAAAACACCCATTCTACTCTATTAGACCCAAAATGATGTTTCTGAGTGCTCCGGAGTATTTCGCAAACATTGGGCTTGTAAAAAGATGCAAAACTTGTGTTTCGGGCCTGAATGCACAATTTCGGTGTACCGAGGCTGCGAAAATGGCTTCGCAACAAAAACACTCATTCTACTAAATTAGACTCAAAATGATGTTTCATTGTGTTCCAGAGCATTTCGCAAACCTTCGGAACGTAAAAAGATGCAAAACTTGTGTTTTGGGCCTGAATGCACTATTTCGAGGTACCAAAGTTGCGAAAATGGTTTCGTGACGAAAACACCGATTTTACTCCATTAGACCAAAAATGATGTTTGGGATTGTTCCAGAGCATTTCGCAAACCTTTAGCTTTTAAAAAGATGCAAAAGTTGTGTTTCGGGCCTGAATGCACTATTACGGGGTACCGAAGTTACGAAAATTATTTCACAACAAAAACACCCATTCTACTCCATTAGACCCAAAATGATGTTTCGGAGTGCTCCGGAGTATTTCGCAAACCTTGGGCTTGTAAAAAGATGCAAAACTTGTGTTTCGGGCCTGAATGCACAATTTCGGTGTACTGAGGTTGCGAAAATGGCTTCGCAACGAAAACACCCATTCTACTCCATTAGACCCAAAATGATGTTTGCGAGTGTTCCGAAGCATTTCGCAAACCTTCCGCTTTTAAAAAGATGCAAAAGTTGTGTTTCGGTCCAGAATGCACTATTTTGGGGTACCGAAGTTGCGAAAATGGATTCACAACGTAAACACCCATTCTACTAAATTAGAATCAAAATGATGTTTCATTGTGTTCCAGAGCATTTCGCAAACCTTCGGAACGTAAAAAGATGCAAAACTTGTGTTTTGGGCCTGAATGCACTATTTCGAGGTACCAAAGTTGCGAAAATGGTTTCGTGACGAAAACACCGATTTTACTCCATTAGACTAAAAATGATGTTTGGGATTGTTCCAGAGCATTTCGCAAACCTTCAGCTTTTAAAAAGATGCAAAAGTTGTGTCTCGGGCCTGAATGCAATATTACGGGGTACCGAAGTTGCGAAAATTATTTCACAACAAAAACACCCATTCTACTCCATTAGATCCAAAATGATGTTTCGGAGTGCTCCGGAGTATTTCACAAACCTTGGCCTTGTAAAAAGATGCAAAACTTGTGTTTCGGGCCTGAATGCACAATTTCGGTGTACCGAGGCTGCGAAATTGGCTTCGCAACGAAAACACCCATTCTACTCCATTTAACCCAAAATGATGCTTACGAGTGTTCCGAAGCATTTCGCAAACCTTCCGGTTTTAAAAAGATGCAAAAGTTCCGTTTCGGTCCTGAATGCACTATTTTGGGGTACCGAAGTTGCGAAAATGGTTTCACGATGAAAACACCCATTCTACTAAATTAGATCCAAAATGCTGTTTCAGTGTGTTCCAGAGCATTTCGCAAACCTTCGGAATGTAAAAAGATGCAAAACTTGTGTTTTGGGCCTGAATGCACTATTTCGAGGTACCAAAGTTGCGAAAATGGTTTCGTGACGAAAGCACCGATTTTACTCCATTAGACCCAAAATGATGTTTGGGATTGTTCCAGAGCATTTCGCAAACCTTCAGCTTTTAAAAAGATGCAAAAGTTGTGTTTCGGGCCTGAATGCACTATTAAGGGGTACCGAAGTTGCGAAAATTATTTCACAACAAAAACACCCATTCTACTCCATTAGACCCAAAATGATGTTTCGGAGTGCTCCGGAGTATTTCGCAAACCTTGGGCTTGTAAAAAGATGCAAAACTTGTGTTTCGGGCCTGAATGCACAATTTCGGTGTACCGAGGCTGCGAAAATGGCTTCACAACGAAAACACCCATTCTACTCCATTTGACCCAAAATGATGCTTACGAGTGTTCCGAAGCATTTCGCAAACCTTCAGCTTTTAAAAAGATGCAAAAGTTGTGTTTCGGGCCTGAATGCACTGTTACGGGGTACCGAAGTTGCGAAAATTATTTCACAACAAAAACACCCATTGTACTCCATTAGACCCAAAATGATGTTTCGGAGTGCTCCGGAGTATTTTGCAAACCTTGGGCTTGTAAAAAGATGCAAAACTTGTGTTTCGGGCCTGAATGCACAATTTCCGTGTACCGAGGCTGCGAAAATGGCTTCGCAACGAAAACACCCATTCTACTCCATTTGACCCAAAATGATGCTTACGAGTGTTCCGAAGCATTACGCAAACCTTCTGCTTTTAAAAAGATGCAAAAGTTGTGTTTCGGTCCAGAATGTACTATTTTGGGGTACCGAAGTTGCGAAAATGGATTCACAACGAAAACACCCATTCTACTAAATTAGACTCAAAATGATGTTTCATTGTGTTCCAGAGCATTTCGCAAACCTTCGTGTAACATCCCGGATTTTTCCCGGAATGCTATTGTTTGCAAAAATGTGGATTTCAAAATTTCGATTTGAAATTGAGTGCATAATTAAAATTTAAGGCTGCCTTCTTTGAATCTTCCCTAATTTCCTAGATTTACTTTGAGCAAAGTAATAAATTTAGGAAATATAAAATGCTAGTGTGAGAACCTTGGAGATTTTTGGATTTATTTTGGATCTTAATTGTGTGGGATTCAAATTTGAATTTTAAATTCAAATTCGAATCATAGTTTAAATAGGATTTAAGGTATTAGGGAAAATAGGAAAACCATCTCCTTTCTCTGTTGGGCCTCAACCCAGTTCACGAAGTCTGCCGAGCCCCCTCTTTCTTTCACCATCGACCTGCAGCAAACCGCGGCCCATCTGGCCTTTCGGCCCACCAAACCCGCCGGCCTGCCTCCCACCTACCCCTTTCCTTCTATCGCCGCCATGTGGGTCCCAGGAGTCAGCCGGCGCCCCTGTTCCCTTTTCTTCTTCCCGGGTGACGCACGCGCGCGCCGTGCGAGAGCGACCGTGCGCCCCCGTACCGAGCTCGCCGCGGTCGCCGGATGCACGCCGCGTGTCCCGGAGCGCGGAAGCCGAGGATCTCCACCGCCCGCCTGCGCTCAAACCCTAGCCGACCGCCCTATAAATCCCCTCCAATCCCGTCCGCCGAGCTCATCCCTGTTCCGCCGCCACTCCCTGTCCACCGCAAGAAAGGGGGAGAGAAGGAGGGAGTAGAAAGGAGAAGAGGAGGCGGGGAGGAAGCCGGAGGTCGCCGGCCACTCGGATTCCCCTGCTTCGAGCTTTCCCCCAGCCGCCGCTTGAAGGAGAAGAAGGAGGAGGTGGGGAAAAGAAGGCCGGAGCCGCTGTTCGTGGAGAAGAAGCGAAGAGGAAGGGGGAGCCGGGGTCGCTGCGCGGCGGAGCTGAACCACGACGTCAACGCCGCGCCGTGAAGACCGGGGAGAAGCACGTCGTCGCCGCCGAACCGGTTCTGCGCGCCTTCGTCGCCGTCCGCCCGCGCCGCAGGAACTTCGTCGACGCCGACACCGCCCCGAACCTGAGTCGACGCCGCCGTGGACCACGATGCGAGGATCGGAGTGCCGCTGCTGCCGTGGATGTCCTCAGCACCGTGAAGCCGAAGCCGGAGCGCCCGTGTGCTGGGAGCTCGAGTACCACAACGTCGACCACTACCTGTTCGGCAGAATGCCCGAACAGTGAACCATTCTGCTTCCTCTGCTCGGCCACACCTTCCTCACCGCCGTCTCGCCACTGCCTTCAGGAGCACAAGGTGAGCACCGAGACCCCCCTCGTGCTGTGGATCCCGGCCTTCGAGCCGAGGCTGAACCGAGCCTTGTGAGCTCGCTGTCTTGTGTGCCCGCTGCCTGCTCGTGCCGCCGCGCAGACCCGCCGTCGTCTGAGTGCTGGCCATCGAGCCAAGCCGGTCGCTTTGCAGGTGCCGCTGCCATCGACACCGCGCGCGCTCCCTTGCTTGCTGCCTGAGTCGCTTCCCGTTCGTTCCAGTGCCGAGCGCCCGCGGAGCTCTGGCTCGTCGCCGCGTTACGATGCGGGCACACACACACGCACGTGCACGTACACTCGAGGGGCCGAACCCCTTTGTTCTCTTGTCCAACCCGTGCACACACCCGCACGCACGCGTGCGAGAGAGCGAGCACGCCGGCGTAGACACCCCAGTTCTTGCCGCCGTGTCGCCCCGCTTCGCCGCGCTGCACCCAGCCTCGCGACCGCACGCACGCGAGTGCCACAGTACCATGCCCTTGTGCTTGTCGAGCGAACCGTGGATGCTCTGTACGCATGCCGGCACGCGCACATCTCGATCCACCGCCCGACCTTGTCCGCGTCGCCGTCGTGCACCTCAGCGCGCCGGACATGGGTACACGTCGAGCCATCGACCCCAAGTCCGAGCCTTTTGGCCGCCGAGAGCAAGCACCGGATCGATCTTGACCACGTGGTCAGTCTCGCGTTCACCCCTACCGGCACAGCCACCCCCAGCCGCGCCGCCGGGGATCTCTGTTTCCCGTCCGCCGCGCGACCTCGTCGCCGTGGGTCGACGCCGGCCAAGGCCGCTCTTTTCTCTACCTTATCGGTGCTCGAGCATCTCCTTTCGTGCTCCGTGTCTTGCCTTGTCCAACCGCACGCACACACATGCACGCACAAGGGACGTCGGCGCCGTGCGAGGAACCGCGTCGCCGAGCCGTCTCTGTCGCCCGAGGCTTCACCCTTGTCGCTACCGCGCGCGCGCCACCGCTTGTCTGTTTTCCGTGTTCTTCTCGTCGTCGTGCGGGCGCCATCACCATAGCCAGCCAAAGTCTGAGCCTTCTCCAGTTTAGTGCCTTTCCTGGACCCCCTATGCCCGGGTGCCGCCTTTCTTTTCCCTGCCGCTACAGCTTTCTGTTATCCCTGTTCTCTGCCCACTGAAACAGCGAGCTAGTCAGAGCATCCTGCTGCCAGCAGCTCAGGGCGTCATGCGCTGTGCCTATGCTCTTTTCTCCATAGAAGCATGCCAGCAAGCGAGAGCTTTGATCTATTTTCTCCTATCAAGCTAGCAGCTGCAGCAGTGAGGGAGAGGCACCAAGTTCTGAGTGTTGTACTCAACCTGAAGTGCAAAGCTTGGGAATCTTACGAGCTGCCGATGGTACGAGTTAACCTGAACCATGCAGCTGGTATGTGTTCACCTTTGGTTCCCTGAACCTACCTCTACAATCGTAAGCCATCAGTCTAGTCCATCGCCATCTAACCTCTGTTTGGTGAAGCCAAGCCACCTTCTTTTTCCTCTCGGGTGATCTACCTAAACGACCGTTCTCACCGTCCTTGAAGCTAGCCGTTGTCGGCGTGCCCTTGAGTTGGTAGGGGCTGCTGTGACACTCGCTGTTGGCGAACAGGCGGCAATGCTGTCCAACCACCTTGTTTCAAGACCTTCAGCCAGACCTAAGGCCGGTCTTTTCCCAATCGCCTAACCTAGCAGAACCACCTCCATCTCTATAATATCCAAGCCTGCTGGCATCTAGATAGCAGCAAGCTGCGGCCAGCGCAAAAGCTAGCAAGCTGGCCATGATCTCTTCTGTTCTTACCTCTAAGCATACAAGTTGCTACTCCTAAACCAAGTACGTGTTAGTCCAACCTGAACCTCAGGTTACTTGAGCGTTGCTTGCCTCCGGCTATGCATGCTTTGCTGATCATCAGTTTTGTGTCGCTGGTGCATGACCACCGGTCTTTCTAGCCACTCAAGCTTCCTGCTGCGGTCGTGCACACGCCTGGCGCACCTACGTGCAAGTGCGAGCACGCCGGTGACCTGTCCGCTCTCTGTGCCGCCGGTCATGACGTGCACCGCACCTAAGGGTCGGCAAATCCCGAATCTTGAACCCTTCTAGCCAAGCCTTGTAGCACACCTCACCATGACAGCACACAGCTCCGGAGCATCGATCTGTTGTGATGCTTGCCATACCAAATCTTATCCTGTGTCCTATCGAGTGAGCAACCTAACCACCCGTTCTCTCTATCCGTGAAGCCTTTCTCACGTGGCACGCCCGTGTGTTGACCGACGCTGTCGTGTTGCTCACAACTGACGAGCAGCACGCCTTGCCATGGGATGTCGTAAAGCATCACACCCTGTCCACGTCTCGCACATGCCGTGAACCAGCACAATAGTGTGCAGCCATGAGGCACATGCCCCTGTGGCATTTGATCGAGCGCTCTGCACACAAAACCGGGGAACCTTTGCTATGCCCACAACCCGCTCGACGATATGCCGAAACGCCCAGTCGAGCCGGCCATGCCATCGTCTTTTCTTCTCTGAAGCCGACCTTCGATGTTGCGACCGAGACGTGATCCGGAGTTGCACTTTGCTCTGCTTGCCACCGCAGCGCATGCGCCGACGCCCCTCTGAGAAACTGGCCTTCGCGCCAGGTTTTGAACTGCAGATGCCGCAGCCTACAATAACGCGCGCCACCGCTTGCTACTGGATCACGAATCGCGCTCGCACGTCGCATCATCGGTCTCTGTTCTCCATGACAAGGCCAAACCTCGGCCAAAGACATGACGTCCTTACCCTTGCTTGTGCGCCCCGCCGATCGGGCAATCGATCTGCCCATCGCCTCGTTGTCTTTGCGCCCAGCCGGTGTGATCACACCCACCACCCACCGGTGTTTACCATCTGACAAACCTTCGAGGCATGCCCTACCTGTCCGGCTACCTTGTTTCAGCCATGCTGGGCATATGATCTTTCTGTCTCAGACAAGGGAGCTACGCCTAAGCAAGAAGCACGTACGACTGATGCCACTCGTGGTTGGTTACGTGCCATGGACGTATAGCTCTAGAGATCTTCCTGGAAGTTCAGATCCACCACGAGGGCACGCTGGAGCTACAAACCTGTAGTGTTTGTTCTCAACCACACCACATCTCTTCTAGCTGATCTACCCTGCTTAATCTCTCTAATCTGACCAAAGGAGCCTACGGACTTACCGTTGGGGTCCACTAACATGAGAGCCGCTAACTATCCAGTCTGGTCCTATCTGTCATACGGGGCCCACAGGATGACTTGTGGGGACCGGATGACCTTTGACCTTTCCCTTTTGACTTGGTCAACAATGATCGTTGACTAGTTATCTTAGCCTGCAAATCTATCCAAGACCTAGCTTTTGGTTCTCTAACTTGCTGACTTGTGTTTTCTGTGCTTTATCGCAATTAACTAAATCTATAAAATATTACTTTATTTGAAAAATCAATATTAAAGTGATTCTACCTTAGAAAAATATGAAATCAGTTTCTTTATTCTTCTAAAATCATGAAGCACCCGCTAGACTAGCGTTTGGAGTTATTTGGTTCTTTATTGCTTCTCTTTGGAGTTTATTTGCAATTAGCTTCGGTATTTATTTGTATTTGCGAATCTAGGAATTCCCGGAGCTGAGGAGGCGAGCCAAGAAGATCAAGTACGGCTACTGAATCTACGACGTCTACTTGCACACAGGTGTTCACGCCCGACCATCTTTGAATGCCTATTAGGCATGGCTATTTTAGAACTGCTAGTGCTTTATTTAATGCATAGAGATGAATATGATGAACCCATGCATAGCCTCTTTGACATACTTGTCCTTGATTGACCTACTACTACTGTTTACTTAAGCTAGATGTTGTGCTGAGCTTGCTATGCATGTGTTGGGATTATTGTAGTAGTTTCTTGGCGTGTGTTGGGAAAACCGGCAGGAGAAGGCGTTTTGGGATATTTTGGCGGGGGTGAGCTCGAGACAACCTGATCTGGGATCGGGGGCCAGGGATCGTCTTCTCGGACGTTGCCCGAGTTGGTACCTATGGCGGGTACACCGTTTTAGGAGCACAGGTGTTGGGGATTTTGTGATGACTTGGAGGATATGAGCTCGCCCCGGTCTGAAACCGAGTGGGTCGCCTGTTACACGGGACTTTCGTACACACCACCTCGCCGAGAGTGGGGATAGGGCCGTTCGACCCTAGCAAGTGCGGTACCATACCTGCCAGCAGGATAGCGGGGTATCAGTGGGGGAGAGGTGGGAGTGAGTCCACCCTCTCAGTGCGACTCCCGTGTGGCCACACGGGGGCATTTTCACAGTTCTGGGGTGGTCTTCTGCGGGGGACCGCATCGAGACCCGGATGCAGGATGGAATCGTAACTCCTAGGTGTTCGTCCGGTAGGATGGGCTTGGTTGGCTGATCACCGCCGGGTGCCATTCCGAGTTGGGTACAGGTGTACACGCTCTGCAGAGTTTAGATCTATACGTATAGCCGCGTCCTCGGTTATGGACATGCCCGTTGTTTCTCCGACTCTTACGTTTTGGGATTTCTACCTCCCCCTTATAGGATGAGAGTGTATGGTGAGCCGTGGTTGTATTCGGGGAGAGGAGAGTTGCTCCCTCTACCTCGCGGATCCGAGTGCAATCATTGAGGTGCGAGGAGTGGGAGTTCTCGCACCGACCCTAGATGGAGATAGGCGATGGTGACGGAGATCTGAGTGACCAGGTGTATCCGTTTGCGGATGAGAGATATGGGAATTGGTGGGAACTGGAGATTCTATTCTTTATGAGATGCTGCTGCTGCTTAGGAAACCCCAGCTCTTACCTCATACCTTTTTATACCATTAGAGGTAGGCCACTTAAAGCTTGCATACGGTTGGTGACGTGAACCTATCCCATTCCTTGGGGATAGTTTATGAGTGTGCAGGATTGGACTTGAAGCGAAAGTCCACTTTCGAAGAATCCATGGAGAAAGGGGTCGTTGCTACGCTCAAGGATGCCTGTGGTGAAGATCGAGGATGAAGCCCTGAAGCCTTAGCTACCGCTGCGGAGTTTCTTCTTGTCGTTTAGCCCAAGGGGCAGGTACTTTAAATCGTATACCGAGTTGTAATCGGTTGTAAATACTATGTTTTGTACTCTGATTTCGCTGTATGACTGTGATATTTATCTGTGATGAATGCCTGTGCGTGATAGCGTCTGATCCAGGGACTATCACGAGACAGAATGCTGGGTTTTCTGATTTTGAAAACCCAGGGCGTTACACTTCGGAACGTAAAAAGATGCAAAACTTATGTTTTGGGCCTGAATGCACTATTTCGAGGTACCAAAGTTGCGAAAATGGTTTCGTGACGAAAACACCGATTTTACTCCATTAGACCCAAAATGATGTTTGGGATTGTTCCAGAGCATTTCGCAAACCTTCAGCTTTTAAAAAGATGCAAAAGTTGTGTTTCGGGCCTGAATGCACTATTACGGGGTACCGAAGTTGCGAAAATTATTTCACAACAAAAACACCCATTCTACTCCATTAGACCCAAAATGATGTTTCGGAGTGCTCCGGAGTATTTCGCAAACCTTGGGCTTGTAAAAAGATGCAAAACTTGTGTTTCGGGCCTGAATGCACAATTTCGGTGTACCGAGGCTGCGAAAATGGCTTCGCAACGAAAACACCCATTCTACTCCATTTGACCCAAAATGATGCTTACAAGTGTTCCGAAGCATTTCGCAAACCTTCCGCTTTTAAAAAGATGCAAAAGTTGCGTTTCGGTCCAGAATGCACTATTTTGGGGTACCGAAGTTGCGAAAATGGTTTCACGATGAAAACACCCATTCTACTAAATTAGATCCAAAATGATGTTTCAGTGTGTACAAGAGCATTTCGCAAACCTTCGGAATGTAAAAAGATGCAAAACTTGTGTTTTGGGCCTGAATGCACTATTTCGAGGTACCAAAGTTGCGAAAATGGTTTCGTGACGAAAGCACCGATTTTACTCCATTAGACCCAAAATGATGTTTGGGATTGTTCCAGAGCATTTCGCAAACCTTCAGCTTTTAAAAAGATGCAAAAGTTGTGTTTCGGGCCTGAATGCAGTATTACGGGGTACCGAAGTTGCGAAAATTATTTCACAACAAAAACACCCATTCTACTCCATTAGACCCAAAATGATGTTTCGGAGTGCTCCGGAGTATTTCGCAAACCTTGGGCTTGTAAAAAGATGCAAAACTTTTGTTTCGGGCCTGAATGCACAATTTCGGTGTACTGAGGCTGCGAAAATGGCTTCGCAACGAAAACACTCATTCTACTCCATTTGACCCAAAATGATGCTTACGAGTGTTCCGAAGCATTACGCAAACCTTCCGCTTTTAAAAAGATGCAAAAGTTGTGTTTCGGTCCTGAATGCACAATTTCGGTGTACTGAGGTTGCGAAAATGGCTTCGCAACGAAAACACCCATTCTACTCCATTAGACCCAAAATGATGTTTGCGAGTGTTCCGAAGCAGTTCGCAAACCTCCCGCTTTTAAAAAGATGCAAAAGTTGCGTTTCGGTCCAGAATGCACTATTTTGGGGTACCGAAGTTGCGAAAATGGATTCACAACGAAAACACCCATTCTACTAAATTAGACTCAGAATGATGTTTCATTGTGTTCCAGAGCATTTCGCAAACCTTCGGAACGTAAAAAGATGCAAAACTTGTGTTTTGGGCCTGAATGCACTATTTCGAGGTACCAAAGTTGCGAAAATGGTTTCGTGACGAAAACACCGATTTTACTCCATTAGACTAAAAATGATGTTTGGGATTGTTCCAGAGCATTTCGCAAACCTTCAGCTTTTAAAAAGATGCAAAAGTTGTGTTTCGGGCCTGAATGCACTATTACGGGGTACCGAAGTTGCGAAAATTATTTCACAACAAAAACACCCATTCTACTCCATTAGATCCAAAATGATGTTTCGGAGTGCTCCGGAGTATTTCGCAAACCTTGGCCTTGTAAAAAGATGCAAAACTTGTGTTTCGGGCCTGAATGCACAATTTCGGTGTTCCGAGGCTGCGAAAATGGCTTCGCAACGAAAACACCCATTCTACTCCATTTGACCCAAAATGATGCTTACGAGTGTTCCGAAGCATTTCGCAAACCTTCCGGTTTTAAAAAGATGCAAAAGTTGCGTTTCGGTCCTGAATGCACTATTTTGGGGTACCGAAGTTGCGAAAATGGTTTCACGATGAAAACACCCATTCTACTAAATTAGATCCAAAATGATGTTTCAGTGTGTTCCAGAGCATTTCGCAAACCTTCGGAATGTAAAAAGATGCAAAACTTGTGTTTTGGGCCTGAATGCACTATTTCGAGGTACCGAAGTTGCGAAAATGGTTTCGTGACGAAAGCACCGATTTTACTCCATTAGACCCAAAATGATGTTTGGGATTGTTCCAAAGCATTTCGCAAACCTTCAGCTTTTAAAAAGATGCAAAAGTTGTGTTTCGGGCCTGAATGCACTATTAAGGGGTACCGAAGTTGCGAAAATTATTTCACAACAAAAACACCCATTCTACTCCATTAGACCCAAAATGATGTTTCGGAGTGCTCCGGAGTATTTCGCAAACCTTGGGCTTGTAAAAAGATGCAAAACTTGTGTTTCGGGCCTGAATGCACAATTTCGGTGTACCGAGGCTGCGAAAATGGCTTCGCAACGAAAACACTCATTCTACTCCATTTGACCCAAAATGATGCTTACGAGTGTTCCGAAGCATTTCGCAAACCTTCCGCTTTTAAAAAGATGCAAAAGTTGTGTTTCGGTCCTGAATGCACAATTTCGGTGTACTGAGGTTGCGAAAATGGCTTCGCAACGAAAACACCCATTCTACTCCATTAGACCCAAAATGATGTTTGCGAGTGTTCCGAAGCAGTTCGCAAACCTTCCGCATTTAAAAAGATGCAAAAGTTGCGTTTCGGTCCAGAATGCACTATTTTGGGGTACCGAAGTTGCGAAAATGGATTCACAACGAAAACACCCATTCTACTAAATTAGACTCAAAATGATGTTTCATTGTGTTCCAGAGCATTTCGCAAACCTTCGGAACGTAAAAAGATGCAAAACTTGTGTTTTGGGCCTGAATGCACTATTTCGAGGTACCAAAGTTGCGAAAATGGTTTCGTGACGAAAACACCGATTTTACTCCATTAGACCCAAAATGATGTTTGGGATTGTTCCAGAGCATTTCGCAAACCTTCAGCTTTTAAAAAGATGCAAAAGTTGTGTTTCGGGCCTGAATGCACTATTACGGGGTACCGAAGTTGCGAAAATTATTTCACAACAAAAACACCCTTTCTACTCCATTAGACCCAAAATGATGTTTCGGAGTGCTCCGGAGTATTTCGCAAACCTTGGGCTTGTAAAAAGATGCAAAACTTGTGTTTCGGGCCTGAATGCACAATTTCCGTGTACCGAGGTTGCGAAAATGGCTTCGCAACGAAAACACCCATTCTAGTCCATTAGACCAAAAATGATGTTTGCGAGTGTTCCGAAGCATTTCGCAAACCTTCCGCTTTTAAAAAGATGCAAAAGTTGTGTTTCGGTCCAGAATGCACTATTTTGGGGTACCGAAGTTGCGAAAATTATTTCACAACAAAAACACCCATTCTACTCCATTAGACCCAAAATGATGTTTCGGAGTGCTCCGGAGTATTTCGCAAACCTTGGGCTTGTAAAAAGATGCAAAACTTGTGTTTCGGGCCTGAATGCACAATTTCGGTGTACCGAGGCTGCGAAAATGGCTTCGCAACGAAAACACCCATTCTACTCCATTTGACCCAAAATGATGCTTCCAAGTGTTCCGAAGCATTTCGCAAACCTTCCGCTTTTAAAAAGATGCAAAAGTTGTGTTTCGGTCCTGAATGCACTATTTTGGGGTACCGAAGTTGCGAAAATGGTTTCACGATGAAAACACCCATTCTACTAAATTAGATCCAAAATGATGTTTCAGTGTGTTCCAGAGCATTTCGCAAACCTTCGGAATGTAAAAAGATGCAAAACGTGTGTTTTGGGCCTGAATGCACTATTTCGAGGTACCAAAGTTGCGAAAATGGTTTCATGACGAAAGCACCGATTTTACTCCATTAGACCCAAAATGATGTTTGGGATTGTTCCAGAGCATTTCGCAAACCTTCAGCTTTTAAAAAGATGCAAAAGTTGTGTTTCGGGCCTGAATGCACTATTACGGGGTACCGAAGTTGCGAAAATTATTTCAAAACAAAAACACCCATTCTACTCCATTAGACCCAAAATGATGTTTCGGAGTGCTCTGGAGTATTTCGCAAACCTTGGGCTTGTAAAAAGATGCAAAACTTGTGTTTCGGGCCTGAATGCACAATTTCGGTGTACCGAGGCTGCGAAAATGGCTTCGCAACGAAAACACTCATTCTACTCCATTTGACCCAAAATGATGCTTACGAGTGTTCCGAAGCATTACGCAAACCTTCCGCTTTTAAAAAGATGCAAAAGTTGTGTTTCGGTCCTGAATGCACAATTTCGGTGTACTGAGGTTGCGAAAATGGCTTCGCAACGAAAACACCCATTCTACTCCATTAGACCCAAAATGATGTTTGCGAGTGTTCCGAAGCAGTTCGCAAACCTCCCGCTTTTAAAAAGATGCAAAAGTTGCGTTTCGGTCCAGAATGCACTATTTTGGGGTACCGAAGTTGCGAAAATGGATTCACAACGAAAACACCCATTCTACTAAATTAGACTCAAAATGATGTTTCATTGTGTTCCAGAGCATTTCGCAAACCTTCGGAACGTAAAAAGATGCAAAACTTGTGTTTTGGGCCTGAATGCACTATTTCGAGGTACCAAAGTTGCGAAAATGGTTTCGTGACGAAAACACCGATTTTACTCCATTAGACTAAAAATGATGTTTGGGATTGTTCCAGAGCATTTCGCAAACCTTCAGCTTTTAAAAAGATGCAAAAGTTGTGTTTCGGGCCTGAATGCACTATTACGGGGTACCGAAGTTGCGAAAATTATTTCACAACAAAAACACCCATTCTACTCCATTAGATCCAAAATGATGTTTCGGAGTGCTCCGGAGTATTTCGCAAACCTTGGCCTTGTAAAAAGATGCAAAACTTGTGTTTCGGGCCTGAATGCACAATTTCGGTGTTCCGAGGCTGCGAAAATGGCTTCGCAACGAAAACACCCATTCTACTCCATTTGACCCAAAATGATGCTTACGAGTGTTCCGAAGCATTTCGCAAACCTTCCGGTTTTAAAAAGAAGCAAAAGTTGCGTTTCGGTCCTGAATGCACTATTTTGGGGTACCGAAGTTGCGAAAATGGTTTCACGATGAAAACACCCATTCTACTAAATTAGATCCAAAATGATGTTTCAGTGTGTTCCAGAGCATTTCGCAAACCTTCGGAATGTAAAAAGATGCAAAACTTGTGTTTTGGGCCTGAATGCACTATTTCGAGGTACCGAAGTTGCCAAAATGGTTTCGTGACGAAAGCACCGATTTTACTCCATTAGACCCAAAATGATGTTTGGGATTGTTCCAAAGCATTTCGCAAACCTTCAGCTTTTAAAAAGATGCAAAAGTTGTGTTTCGGGCCTGAATGCACTATTAAGGGGTACCGAAGTTGCGAAAATTATTTCACAACAAAAACACCCATTCTACTCCATTAGACCCAAAATGATGTTTCGGAGTGCTCCGGAGTATTTCGCAAACCTTGGGCTTGTAAAAAGATGCAAAACTTGTGTTTCGGGCCTGAATGCACAATTTCGGTGTACCGAGGCTGCGAAAATGGCTTCGCAACGAAAACACTCATTCTACTCCATTTGACCCAAAATGATGCTTACGAGTGTTCCGAAGCATTTCGCAAACCTTCCGCTTTTAAAAAGATGCTAAAGTTGTGTTTCGGTCCTGAATGCACAATTTCGGTGTACTGAGGTTGCGAAAATGGCTTCGCAACGAAAACACCCATTCTACTCCATTAGACCCAAAATGATGTTTGCGAGTGTTCCGAAGCAGTTCGCAAACCTTCCGCATTTAAAAAGATGCAAAAGTTGCGTTTCGGTCCAGAATGCACTATTTTGGGGTACCGAAGTTGCGAAAATGGATTCACAACGAAAACACCCATTCTACTAAATTAGACTCAAAATGATGTTTCATTGTGTTCCAGAGCATTTCGCAAACCTTCGGAACGTAAAAAGATGCAAAACTTGTGTTTTGGGCCTGAATGCACTATTTCGAGGTACCAAAGTTGCGAAAATGGTTTCGTGACGAAAACACCGATTTTACTCCATTAGACCCAAAATGATGTTTGGGATTGTTCCAGAGCATTTCGCAAACCTTCAGCTTTTAAAAAGATGCAAAAGTTGTGTTTCGGGCCTGAATGCACTATTACGGGGTACCGAAGTTGCGAAAATTATTTCACAACAAAAACACCCTTTCTACTCCATTAGACACAAAATGATGTTTCGGAGTGCTCCGGAGTATTTCGCAAACCTTGGGCTTGTAAAAAGATGCAAAACTTGTGTTTCGGGCCTGAATGCACAATTTCCGTGTACCGAGGTTGCGAAAATGGCTTCGCAACGAAAACACCCATTCTAGTCCATTAGACCAAAAATGATGTTTGCGAGTGTTCCGAAGCATTTCGCAAACCTTCCGCTTTTAAAAAGATGCAAAAGTTGTGTTTCGGTCCAGAATGCACTATTTTGGGGTACCGAAGTTGCGAAAATTATTTCACAACAAAAACACCCATTCTACTCCATTAGACCCAAAATGATGTTTCGGAGTGCTCCGGAGTATTTCGCAAACCTTGGGCTTGTAAAAAGATGCAAAACTTGTGTTTCGGGCCTGAATGCACAATTTCGGTGTACCGAGGCTGCGAAAATGGCTTCGCAACGAAAACACCCATTCTACTCCATTTGACCCAAAATGATGCTTACAAGTGTTCCGAAGCATTTCGCAAACCTTCCGCTTTTAGAAAGATGCAAAAGTTGTGTTTCGGTCCTGAATGCACTATTTTGGGGTACCGAAGTTGCGAAAATGGTTTCACGATGAAAACACCCATTCTACTAAATTAGATCCAAAATGATGTTTCAGTGTGTTCCAGAGCATTTCGCAAACCTTCGGAATGTAAAAAGATGCAAAACTTGTGTTTTGGGCCTGAATGCACTATTTCGAGGTACCGAAGTTGCCAAAATGGTTTCGTGACGAAAGCACCGATTTTACTCCATTAGACCCAAAATGATGTTTGGGATTGTTCCAAAGCATTTCGCAAACCTTCAGCTTTTAAAAAGATGCAAAAGTTGTGTTTCGGGCCTGAATGCACTATTAAGGGGTACCGAAGTTGCGAAAATTATTTCACAACAAAAACACCCATTCTACTCCATTAGACCCAAAATGATGTTTCGGAGTGCTCCGGAGTATTTCGCAAACCTTGGGCTTGTAAAAAGATGCAAAACTTGTGTTTCGGGCCTGAATGCACAATTTCGGTGTACCGAGGCTGCGAAAATGGCTTCGCAACGAAAACACTCATTCTACTCCATTTGACCCAAAATGATGCTTACGAGTGTTCCGAAGCATTTCGCAAACCTTCCGCTTTTAAAAAGATGCTAAAGTTGTGTTTCGGTCCTGAATGCACAATTTCGGTGTACTGAGGTTGCGAAAATGGCTTCGCAACGAAAACACCCATTCTACTCCATTAGACCCAAAATGATGTTTGCGAGTGTTCCGAAGCAGTTCGCAAACCTTCCGCATTTAAAAAGATGCAAAAGTTGCGTTTCGGTCCAGAATGCACTATTTTGGGGTACCGAAGTTGCGAAAATGGATTCACAACGAAAACACCCATTCTACTAAATTAGACTCAAAATGATGTTTCATTGTGTTCCAGAGCATTTCGCAAACCTTCGGAACGTAAAAAGATGCAAAACTTGTGTTTTGGGCCTGAATGCACTATTTCGAGGTACCAAAGTTGCGAAAATGGTTTCATGACGAAAGCACCGATTTTACTCCATTAGACCCAAAATGATGTTTGGGATTGTTCCAGAGCATTTCGCAAACCTTCAGCTTTTAAAAAGATGCAAAAGTTGTGTTTCGGGCCTGAATGCACTATTACGGGGTACCGAAGTTGCGAAAATTATTTCACAACAAAAACACCCATTCTACTCCATTAGACCCAAAATGATGGTTCGGAGTGCTCTGGAGTATTTCGCAAACCTTGGGCTTGTAAAAAGATGCAAAACTTGTGTTTCGGGCCTGAATGCACAATTTCGGTGTACCGAGGCTGCGAAAATGGCTTCGCAACGAAAACACTCATTCTACTCCATTTGACCCAAAATGATGCTTACGAGTGTTCCGAAGCATTACGCAAACCTTCCGCTTTTAAAAAGATGCAAAAGTTGTGTTTCGGTCCTGAATGCACAATTTCGGTGTACTGAGGTTGCGAAAATGGCTTCGCAACGAAAACACCCATTCTACTCCATTAGGCCCAAAATGATGTTTGCGAGTGTTCCGAAGCAGTTCGCAAACCTCCCGCTTTTAAAAAGATGCAAAAGTTGCGTTTCGGTCCAGAATGCACTATTTTGGGGTACCGAAGTTGCGAAAATGGATTCACAACGAAAACACCCATTCTACTAAATTAGACTCAAAATGATGTTTCATTGTGTTCCAGAGCATTTCGCAAACCTTCGGAACGTAAAAAGATGCAAAACTTGTGTTTTGGGCCTGAATGCACTATTTCGAGGTACCAAAGTTGCGAAAATGGTTTCGTGACGAAAACACCGATTTTACTCCATTAGACTCAAAATGATGTTTGGGATTGTTCCAGAGCATTTCGCAAACCTTCAGCTTTTAAAAAGATGCAAAAGTTGTGTTTCGGGCCTGAATGCACTATTACGGGGTACCGAAGTTGCGAAAATTATTTCACAACAAAAACACCCATTCTACTCCATTAGACCCAAAATGATGTTCCGGAGTGCTCCGGAGTATTTCGCAAACCTTGGGCTTGTAAAAAGATGCAAAACTTGTGTTTCGGGCCTGAATGCACAATTTCGGTGTACCGAGGTTGCGAAAATGGCTTCGCAACGAAAACACCCATTCTAGTCCATTAGACCCAAAATGATGTTTGCGAGTGTTCCGAAGCATTTCGCAAACCTTCCGCTTTTAAAAAGATGCAAAAGTTGTGTTTCGGTCCAGAATGCACTATTTTGGGGTACCGAAGTTCGAAAATGGATTCACAACGAAAACACCCATTCTACTAAATTAGACACAAAATGATGTTTCATTGTGTTCCAGAGATTTCGCAAACCTTCGGAACGTAAAAAGATGCAAAACTTGTGTTTTGGGCCTGAATGCACTATTTCGAGGTACCAAAGTTGCGAAAATGGTTTCGTGACGAAAACACCGATTTTACTCCATTAGACCAAAAATGATGTTTGGGATTGTTCCAGAGCATTTCGCAAACCTTCAGCTTTTAAAAAGATGCAAAAGTTGTGTTTCGGGCCTGAATGCACTATTACGGGGTACCGAAGTTGCGAAAATTATTTCACAACAAAAACACCCATTCTACTCCATTAGACCCAAAATAATGTTTCGGAGTGCTCCGGAGTATTTCGCAAACCTTGGGCTTGTAAAAAGATGCAAAACTTGTGTTTCGGGCCTGAATGCACAATTTCGGTGTACCGAGGCTGCGAAAATGGCTTCGCAACGAAAACACCCATTCTATTCCATTTGACCCAAAATCATGCTTACAAGTGTTCCGAAGCATTTCGCAAACCTTCCGCTTTTAAAAAGATGCAAAAGTTGCGTTTCGGTCCTGAATGCACTATTTTGGGGTACCGAAGTTGCGAAAATGGTTTCACGATGAAAACACCCATTCTACTAAATTAGATCCAAAATGATGTTTCACTGTGTTCCAGAGCATTTCGCAAACCTTCGGAATGTAAAAAGATGCAAAACTTGTGTTTTGGGCCTGAATGCACTATTTCGAGGTACCAAAGTTGCGAAAATGGTTTCGTGACGAAAGCACCGATTTTACTCCATTAGACCCAAAATGATGTTTGGGATTGTTCCAGAGCATTTCGCAAACCTTCAGCTTTTAAAAAGATGCAAAAGTTGTGTTTCGGGCCTGAATGCACTATTACGGGGTACCGAAGTTGCGAAAATTATTTCACAACAAAAACACCCATTCTACTCCATTAGACCCAAAATGATGTTTGGGATTGTTCCAGAGCATTTCGCAAACCTTCAGCTTTTAAAAAGATGCAAAAGTTGTGTTTCGGGCCTGAATGCACTATTACGGGGTACCGAAGTTGCGAAAATTATTTCACAACAAAAACACCCATTCTACTCCATTAGACCCAAAATGATGTTTCGGAGTGCTTCGGAGTATTTCGCAAACCTTGGGCTTGTAAAAAGATGCAAAACTTGTGTTTCGGGCCTGAATGCACAATTTCGGTGTACCGAGGCTGCGAAAATGGCTTCGCAACGAAAACACTCATTCTACTCCATTTGACCCAAAATGATGCTTACGAGTGTTCCGAAGCATTACGCAAACCTTCCGCTTTTAAAAAGATGCAAAAGTTGTGTTTCGGTCCTGAATGCACAATTTCGGTGTACTGAGGTTGCGAAAATGGCTTCGCAACGAAAACACCCATTCTACTCCATTAGACCCAAAATGATGTTTGCGAGTGTTCCGAAGCAGTTCGCAAACCTCCCGCTTTTAAAAAGACGCAAAAGTTGCGTTTCGGTCCAGAATGCACTATTTTGGGGTACCGAAGTTGCGAAAATGGATTCACAACGAAAACACCCATTCTACTAAATTAGACTCAAAATGATGTTTCATTGTGTTCCAGAGCATTTCGCAAACCTTCGGAACGTAAAAAGATGCAAAACTTGTGTTTTGGGCCTGAATGCACTATTTCGAGGTACCAAAGTTGCGAAAATGGTTTCGTGACGAAAACACCGATTTTACTCCATTAGACTCAAAATGATGTTTGGGATTGTTCCAGAGCATTTCGCAAACCTTCAGCTTTTAAAAAGATGCAAAAGTTGTGTTTCGGGCCTGAATGCACTATTACGGGGTACCGAAGTTGCGAAAATTATTTCACAACAAAAACACCCATTCTACTCCATTAGACCCAAAATGATGTTCCGGAGTGCTCCGGAGTATTTCGCAAACCTTGGGCTTGTAAAAAGATGCAAAACTTGTGTTTCGGGCCTGAATGCACAATTTCGGTGTACCGAGGTTGCGAAAATGGCTTCGCAACGAAAACACCCATTCTAGTCCATTAGACCCAAAATGATGTTTGCGAGTGTTCCGAAGCATTTCGCAAACCTTCCGCTTTTAAAAAGATGCAAAAGTTGTGTTTCGGTCCAGAATGCACTATTTTGGGGTACCGAAGTTCGAAAATGGATTCACAACGAAAACACCCATTCTACTAAATTAGACACAAAATGATGTTTCATTGTGTTCCAGAGATTTCGCAAACCTTCGGAACGTAAAAAGATGCAAAACTTGTGTTTTGGGCCTGAATGCACTATTTCGAGGTACCAAAGTTGCGAAAATGGTTTCGTGACGAAAACACCGATTTTACTCCATTAGACCAAAAATAATGTTTGGGATTGTTCCAGAGCATTTCGCAAACCTTCAGCTTTTAAAAAGATGCAAAAGTTGTGTTTCGGGCCTGAATGCACTATTACGGGGTACCGAAGTTGCGAAAATTATTTCACAACAAAAACACCCATTCTACTCCATTAGACCCAAAATGATGTTTCGGAGTGCTCCGGAGTATTTCGCAAACCTTGGGCTTGTAAAAAGATGCAAAACTTGTGTTTCGGGCCTGAATGCACAATTTCGGTGTACCGAGGCTGCGAAAATGGCTTCGCAACGAAAACACCCATTCTATTCCATTTGACCCAAAATGATGCTTATGAGTGTTCCGAAGCATTTCGCAAACCTTCCGGTTTTAAAAAGATGCAAAAGTTGCGTTTCGGTCCTGAATGCACTATTTTGGGGTACCGAAGTTGCGAAAATGGTTTCACGATGAAAACACCCATTCTACTAAATTAGATCCAAAATGATGTTTCACTGTGTTCCAGAGCATTTCGCAAACCTTCGGAATGTAAAAAGATGCAAAACTTGTGTTTTGGGCCTGAATGCACTATTTCGAGGTACCAAAGTTGCGAAAATGGTTTCGTGACGAAAGCACCGATTTTACTCCATTAGACCCAAAATGATGTTTGGGATTGTTCCAGAGCATTTCGCAAACCTTCAGCTTTTAAAAAGATGCAAAAGTTGTGTTTCGGGCCTGAATGCACTATTACGGGGTACCGAAGTTGCGAAAATTATTTCACAACAAAAACACCCATTCTACTCCATTAGACCCAAAATGATGTTTGGGATTGTTCCAGAGCATTTCGCAAACCTTCAGCTTTTAAAAAGATGCAAAAGTTGTGTTTCGGGCCTGAATGCACTATTACGGGGTACCGAAGTTGCGAAAATTATTTCACAACAAAAACACCCATTCTACTCCATTAGACCCAAAATGATGTTTCGGAGTGCTCCGGAGTATTTCGCAAACCTTGGGCTTGTAAAAAGATGCAAAACTTGTGTTTCGGGCCTGAATGCACAATTTCGGTGTACCGAGGCTGCGAAAATGGCTTCGCAACGAAAACACTCATTCTACTCCATTTGACCCAAAATGATGCTTACGAGTGTTCCGAAGCATTACGCAAACCTTTCGCTTTTAAAAAGATGCAAAAGTTGTGTTTCGGTCCTGAATGCACAATTTCGGTGTACTGAGGTTGCGAAAATGGCTTCGCAACGAAAACACCCATTCTACTCCATTAGACCCAAAATGATGTTTGCGAGTGTTCCGAAGCAGTTCGCAAACCTCCCGCTTTTAAAAAGATGCAAAAGTTGCGTTTCGGTCCAGAATGCACTATTTTGGGGTACCGAAGTTGCGAAAATGGATTCACAACAAAAACACCCATTCTACTAAATTAGACTCAAAATGATGTTTCATTGTGTTCCAGAGCATTTCGCAAACCTTCGGAACGTAAAAAGATGCAAAACTTGTGTTTTGGGCCTGAATGCACTATTTCGAGGTACCAAAGTTGCGAAAATGGTTTCGTGACGAAAACACCGATTTTACTCCATTAGACTCAAAATGATGTTTGGGATTGTTCCAGAGCATTTCGCAAACCTTCAGCTTTTAAAAAGATGCAAAAGTTGTGTTTCGGGCCTGAATGCACTATTACGGGGTACCGAAGTTGCGAAAATTATTTCACAACAAAAACACCCATTCTACTCCATTAGACCCAAAATGATGTTTCGGAGTGCTCCGGAGTATTTCGCAAACCTTGGGCTTGTAAAAAGATGCAAAACTTGTGTTTCGGGCCTGAATGCACAATTTCGGTGTACCGAGGTTGCGAAAATGGCTTCGCAACGAAAACACCCATTCTAGTCCATTAGACCCAAAATGATGTTTGCGAGTGTTCCGAAGCATTTCGCAAACCTTCCGCTTTTAAAAAGATGCAAAAGTTGTGTTTCGGTCCGGAATGCACTATTTTGGGGTACCGAAGTTGCGAAAATGGATTCACAACGAAAACACCCATTCTACTAAATTAGACTCAAAATGATGTTTCATTGTGTTCCAGAGATTTCGCAAACCTTCGGAACGTAAAAAGATGCAAAACTTGTGTTTTGGGCCTGAATGCACTATTTCGAGGTACCAAAGCTGCGAAAATGGTTTCGTGACGAAAACACCGATTTTACTCCATTAGACCAAAAATGATGTTTGGGATTGTTCCAGAGCATTTCGCAAACCTTCAGCTTTTAAAAAGATGCAAAAGTTGTGTTTCGGGCCTGAATGCACTATTACGGGGTACCGAAGTTGCGAAAATTATTTCACAACAAAAACACCCATTCTACTCCATTAGACCCAAAATGATGTTTCGGAGTGCTCCGGAGTATTTCGCAAACCTTGGGCTTGTAAAAAGATGCAAAACTTGTGTTTCGGGCCTGAATGCACAATTTCGGTGTACCGAGGCTGCGAAAATGGCTTCGCAACGAAAACACCCATTCTATTCCATTTGACCCAAAATGATGCTTATGAGTGTTCCGAAGCATTTCGCAAACCTTCCGGTTTTAAAAAGATGCAAAAGTTGCGTTTCGGTCCTGAATGCACTATTTTGGGGTACCGAAGTTGCGAAAATGGTTTCACGATGAAAACACCCATTCTACTAAATTAGATCCAAAATGATGTTTCACTGTGTTCCAGAGCATTTCGCAAACCTTCGGAATGTAAAAAGATGCAAAACTTGTGTTTTGGGCCTGAATGCACTATTTCGAGGTACCAAAGTTGCGAAAATGGTTTCGTGACGAAAGCACCGATTTTACTCCATTAGACCCAAAATGATGTTTGGGATTGTTCCAGAGCATTTCGCAAACCTTCAGCTTTTAAAAAGATGCAAAAGTTGTGTTTCGGGCCTGAATGCACTATTACGGGGTACCGAAGTTGCGAAAATTATTTCACAACAAAAACACCCATTCTACTCCATTAGACCCAAAATGATGTTTCGGATTGTTCCAGAGTATTTCGCAAACCTTCAGCTTTTAAAAAGATGCAAAAGTTGTGTTTCGGGCCTGAATGCACTATTACGGGGTACCGAAGTTGCGAAAATTATTTCACAACAAAAACACCCATTCTACTCCATTAGACCCAAAATGATGTTTCGGAGTGCTCCGGAGTATTTCGCAAACCTTGGGCTTGTAAAAAGATGCAAAACTTGTGTTTCGGGCCTGAATGCACAATTTCGGTGTACCGAGGCTGCGAAAATGGCTTCGCAACGAAAACACTCATTCTACTCCATTTGACCCAAAATGATGCTTACGAGTGTTCCGAAGCATTACGCAAACCTTTCGCTTTTAAAAAGATGCAAAAGTTGTGTTTCGGTCCTGAATGCACAATTTCGGTGTACTGAGGTTGCGAAAATGGCTTCGCAACGAAAACACCCATTCTACTCCATTAGACCCAAAATGATGTTTGCGAGTGTTCCGAAGCAGTTCGCAAACCTCCCGCTTTTAAAAAGATGCAAAAGTTGCGTTTCGGTCCAGAATGCACTATTTTGGGGTACCGAAGTTGCGAAAATGGATTCACAACAAAAACACCCATTCTACTAAATTAGACTCAAAATGATGTTTCATTGTGTTCCAGAGCATTTCGCAAACCTTCGGAACGTAAAAAGATGCAAAACTTGTGTTTTGGGCCTGAATGCACTATTTCGAGGTACCAAAGTTGCGAAAATGGTTTCGTGACGAAAACACCGATTTTACTCCATTAGACTCAAAATGATGTTTGGGATTGTTCCAGAGCATTTCGCAAACCTTCAGCTTTTAAAAAGATGCAAAAGTTGTGTTTCGGGCCTGAATGCACTATTACGGGGTACCGAAGTTGCGAAAATTATTTCACAACAAAAACACCCATTCTACTCCATTAGACCCAAAATGATGTTTCGGAGTGCTCCGGAGTATTTCGCAAACCTTGGGCTTGTAAAAAGATGCAAAACTTGTGTTTCGGGCCTGAATGCACAATTTCGGTGTACCGAGGTTGCGAAAATGGCTTCGCAACGAAAACACCCATTCTAGTCCATTAGACCCAAAATGATGTTTGCGAGTGTTCCGAAGCATTTCGCAAACCTTCCGCTTTTAAAAAGATGCAAAAGTTGTGTTTCGGTCCGGAATGCACTATTTTGGGGTACCGAAGTTGCGAAAATGGATTCACAACGAAAACACCCATTCTACTAAATTAGACTCAAAATGATGTTTCATTGTGTTCCAGAGATTTCGCAAACCTTCGGAACGTAAAAAGATGCAAAACTTGTGTTTTGGGCCTGAATGCACTATTTCGAGGTACCAAAGCTGCGAAAATGGTTTCGTGACGAAAACACCGATTTTACTCCATTAGACCAAAAATGATGTTTGGGATTGTTCCAGAGCATTTCGCAAACCTTCAGCTTTTAAAAAGATGCAAAAGTTGTGTTTCGGGCCTGAATGCACTATTACGGGGTACCGAAGTTGCGAAAATTATTTCACAACAAAAACACCCATTCTACTCCATTAGACCCAAAATGATGTTTCGGAGTGCTCCGGAGTATTTCGCAAACCTTGGGCTTGTAAAAAGATGCAAAACTTGTGTTTCGGGCCTGAATGCACAATTTCGGTGTACCGAGGCTGCGAAAATGGCTTCGCAACGAAAACACCCATTCTACTCCATTTGACCCAAAATGATGCTTACGAGTGTTCCGAAGCATTTCGCAAACCTTCCGGTTTTAAAAAGATGCAAAAGTTGCGTTTCGGTCCAGAATGCACTATTTTGGGGTACCGAAGTTGCGAAAATGGATTCACAACGAAAACACCCATTCTACTAAATTAGACTCAAAATGATGTTTCATTGTGTCCCAGAGCATTTCGCAAACCTTCGGAATGTAAAAAGATGCAAAACTTGTGTTTTGGGCCTGAATGCACTATTTCGAGGTACCAAAGTTGCGAAAATGGTTTCGTGACGAAAACACCGATTTTACTCCATTAGACTCAAAATGATGTTTGGGCTTGTTCCAGAGCATTTCGCAAACCTTCAGCTTTTAAAAAGATGCAAAAGTTGTGTTTCGGGCCTGAATGCACTATTACGGGGTACCGAAGTTGCGAAAATTATTTCACAACAAAAACACCCATTCTACTCCATTAGACCCAAAATGATGTTTCGGAGTGCTCCGGAGTATTTCGCAAACCTTGGGCTTGTAAAAAGATGCAAAACTTGTGTTTCGGGCCTGAATGCACAATTTCGGTGTACCGAGGTTGCGAAAATGGCTTCGCAACGAAAACACCCATTCTAGTCCATTAGACCCAAAATGATGTTTGCGAGTGTTCCGAAGCATTTCGCAAACCTTCCGCTTTTAAAAAGATGCAAAAGTTGTGTTTCGGTCCAGAATGCACTATTTTGGGGTACCGAAGTTGCGAAAATGGATTCACAACGAAAACACCCATTCTACTAAATTAGACTCAAAATGATGTTTCATTGTGTTCCAGAGATTTCGCAAACCTTCGGAACGTAAAAAGATGCAAAACTTGTGTTTTGGGCCTGAATGCACTATTTCGAGGTACCAAAGTTGCGAAAATGGTTTCGTGACGAAAACACCGATTTTACTCCATTAGACCAAAAATGATGTTTGGGATTGTTCCAGAGCATTTCGCAAACCTTCAGCTTTTAAAAAGATGCAAAAGTTGTGTTTCGGGCCTGAATGCACTATTACGGGGTACCGAAGTTGCGAAAATTATTTCACAACAAAAACACCCATTCTACTCCATTAGACCCAAAATGATGTTTCGGAGTGCTCCGGAGTATTTCGCAAACCTTGGGCTTGTAAAAAGATGCAAAACTTGTGTTTCGGGCCTGAATGCACAATTTCGGTGTACCGAGGCTGCGAAAATGGCTTCGCAACGAAAACACCCATTCTACTCCATTTGACCCAAAATGATGCTTACGAGTGTTCCGAAGCATTTCGCAAACCTTCCGGTTTTAAAAAGATGCAAAAGTTGCATTTCGGTCCAGAATGCACTATTTTGGGGCACCGAAGTTGCGAAAATGGATTCACAACGAAAACACCCATTCTACTAAATTAGACTCAAAATGATGTTTCATTGTGTCCCAGAGCATTTCGCAAACCTTCGGAACGTAAAAAGATGCAAAACTTGTGTTTCGGGCCTGAATGCACTATTTCGAGGTACCAAAGCTGCGAAAATGGTTTCGTGACGAAAACACCGATTTTACTCCATTAGACCAAAAATGATGTTTGGGATTGTTCCAGAGCATTTCGCAAACCTTCAGCTTTTAAAAAGATGCAAAAGTTGTGTTTCGGGCCTGAATGCACTATTACGGGGTACCGAAGTTGCGAAAATTATTTCACAACAAAAACACCCATTCTACTCCATTAGACCCAAAATGATGTTTCGGAGTGCTCCGGAGTATTTCGCAAACCTTGGGCTTGTAAAAAGATGCAAAACTTGTGTTTCGGGCCTGAATGCACAATTTCGGTGTACCGAGGCTGCGAAAATGGCTTCGCAACGAAAACACCCATTCTACTCCATTTGACCCAAAATGATGCTTACGAGTGTTCCGAAGCATTTCGCAAACCTTCCGGTTTTAAAAAGATGCAAAAGTTGCGTTTCGGTCCTGAATGCACTATTTTGGGGTACCGAAGTTGCGAAAATGGTTTCACGATGAAAACACCCATTCTACTAAATTAGATCCAAAATGATGTTTCAGTGTGTTCCAGAGCATTTCGCAAACCTTCGGAATGTAAAAAGATGCAAAACTTGTGTTTTGGGCCTGAATGCACTATTTCGAGGTACCAAAGTTGCGAAAATGGTTTCGTGACCAAAGCACCGATTTTACTCCATTAGACCCAAAATGATGTTTGGGATTGTTCCAGAGCATTTCGCAAACCTTCAGCTTTTAAAAAGATGCAAAAGTTGTGTTTCGGGCCTGAATGCACTATTACGGGGTACCGAAGTTGCGAAAATTATTCACAACAAAAACACCCATTCTACTCCATTAGACCCAAAATGATGTTTCGGAGTGCTCCGGAGTATTTCGCAAACCTTGGGCTTGTAAAAAGATGCAAAACTTGTGTTTCGGGCCTGAATGCACAATTTCGGTGTACCGAGGCTGCGAAAATGGCTTCGCAACGAAAACACTCATTCTACTCCATTTGACCCAAAATGATACTTACGAGTGTTCCGAAGCATTTCGCAAACCTTCCGCTTTTAAAAAGATGCAAAAGTTGTGTTTCGGTCCTGAATGCCAATTTCGGTGTACTGAGGTTGCGAAAATGGCTTCGCAACGAAAACACCCATTCTACTCCATTAGACCCAAAATGATGTTTGCGAGTGTTCCGAAGCAGTTCGCAAACCTTCCGCTTTTAAAAAGATGCAAAAGTTGCGTTTCGGTCCAGAATGCACTATTTTGGGGTACCGAAGTTGCGAAAATGGATTTACAACGAAAACACCCATTCTACTAAATTAGACTCAAAATGATGTTTCATTGTGTTCCAGAGCATTTCGCAAACCTTCGGAACGTAAAAAGATGCAAAACTTGTGTTTTGGGCCTGAATGCACTATTTCGAGGTACCAAAGTTGCGAAAATGGTTTCGTGACGAAAACACCGATTTTACTCCATTAGACTCAAAATGATGTTTGGGATTGTTCCAGAGCATTTCACAAACCTTCAGCTTTTAAAAAGATGCAAAAGTTGTGTTTCGGGCCTGAATGCACTATTACGGGGTACCGAAGTTGCGAAAATTATTTCACAACAAAAACACCCATTCTACTCCATGAGACCCAAAATGATGTTTCGGAGTGCTCCGGAGTATTTCGCAAACCATGGGCTTGTAAAAAGATGCAAAACTTGTGTTTCGGGCCTGAATGCACAATTTCGGTGTACCGAGGTTGCGAAAATGGCTTCGCAACGAAAACACCCATTCTACTCCATTAGACCCAAAATGATGTTTGCGAGTGTTCCGAAGCATTTCGCAAACCTTCCGCTTTTAAAAAGATGCAAAAGTTGTGTTTCGGTCCAGAATGCACTATTTTGGGGTACCGAAGTTGCGAAAATGGATTCACAACGAAAACACCCATTCTACTAAATTAGACTCAAAATGATGTTTCATTGTGTTCCAGAGCATTTCGCAAACCTTCGGAACGTAAAAAGATGCAAAACTTGTGTTTTGGGCCTGAATGCACTATTTCGAGGTACCAAAGTTGCTAAAATGGTTTCGTGACGAAAACACCGATTTTACTCCTTTAGACCAAAAATGATGTTTGGGATTGTTCCAGAGCATTTCGCAAACCTTCAGCTTTTAAAAAGATGCAAAAGTTGTGTTTCGGGCCTGAATGCACTATTACGGGGTACCGAAGTTGCGAAAATTATTTCACAACAAAAACACCCATTCTACTCCATTAGACCCAAAATGATATTTCGGAGTGCTCCGGAGTATTTCGCAAACCTTGGGCTTGTAAAAAGATGCAAAACTTGTGTTTCGGGCCTGTATGCACAATTTTGGTGTACCGAGGCTGCGAAAATGGCTTCGCAACGAAAACACCCATTCTACTCCATTTGACCCAAAATGATGCTTACGAGTGTTCCGAAGCATTTCGCAAACCTTCCGCTTTTAAAAAGATGCAAAAGTTGTGTTTCGGTCCTGAATGCACTATTTAGGGGTACCGAAGTTGCGAAAATGGTTTCACGATGAAAACACCCATTCTACTAAATTAGATCCAAAATGATGTTTCAGTGTGTTCCAGAGCATTTCGCAAACCTTCGGAATGTAAAAAGATGCAAAACTTGTGTTTTGGGCCTGAATGCACTATTTCGAGGTACCAAAGTTGCGAAAATGGTTTCGTGACGAAAGCACCGATTTTACTCCATTAGACCCAAAATGATGTTTGGGATTGTTCCAGAGCATTTCGCAAACCTTCAGCTTTTAAAAACATGCAAAAGTTGTGTTTCGGGCCTGAATGCACTATTACAGGGTACCGAAGTTGCGAAAATTATTTCACAACAAAAACACCCATTCTACTCCATTAGACCCAAAATAATGTTTCGGAGTGCTCCGGAGTATTTCGCAAACCTTGGGCTTGTAAAAAGATGCAAAACTTGTGTTTCGGGCCTGAATGCACAATTTCGGTGTACCGAGGCTGTGAAAATGGCTTCGCAACGAAAACACTCATTCAACTCCATTTGACCCAAAATGATGCTTACGAGAGTTCCGAAGCATTTCGCAAACCTTCCGCTTTTAAAAAGATGCAAAAGTTGTGTTTCGGTCCTGAATGCACAATTTCGGTGTACTGAGGTTGCGAAAATGGCTTCGCAACGAAAACACCCATTCTACTCCATTAGACCCAAAATGATGTTTGCGAGTGTTCCGAAGCATTTAGCAAACCTTCCGCTTTTCAAAAGATGCAAAAGTTGCGTTTCGGTCCAGAATGCACTATTTTGCGGTACCGAAGTTGCGAAAATGGATTCACAACGAAAACACCCATTCTACTAAATTAGACTCAAAATGATGTTTCATTGTGTTCCAGAGCATTTCGCAAACCTTCGGAACGTAAAAAGATGCAAAACTTGTGTTTTGGGCCTGAATGCACTATTTCGAGGTACCAAAGTTGCGAAAATGGTTTCGTGACGAAAACACCGATTTTACTCCATTAGACCCAAAATGATGTTTGGGATTGTTCCACAGCATTTCGCAAACCTTCAGCTTTTAAAAAGATGCAAAAGTTGTGTTTCGGGCCTGAATGCACTATTACGCGGTACCGAAGTTGCGAAAATTATTTCACAACAAAAACACCCATTCTTCTCCATTAGACCCAAAATTATGTTTGGGATTGTTCCAGAGCATTTCGCAAACCTTCATCTTTTAAAAAGATGCAAAAGTTGTGTTTCGGGCTTGAATGCACTATTACGCGGTACCGAAGTTGCGAAAATAATTTCACAACAAAAACACCCATTCTTCTCCATAAGACCCAAAATGATGTTTCGGAGTGCTCCGGAGTATTTCGCAAACATTGGGCTTGTAAAAAGATGCAAAACTTGTGTTTCGGGCCTGAATGCACAATTTCGGAGTACCGAGGCTGCGAAAATGGCCTCGCAACGAAAACACTCATTCTACTCCATTTCACCCAAAATGATGCTTACGAGTGTTCCGAAGCATTTCGCAAACCTTCCGCTTTTAAAAAGATGCAAAAGTTCTGTTTCGGTCCTGAATGCACTATTTTGGGGTACCGAAGTTGCGAAAATGGTTTCACAATGAAAACACCCATTCTACTAAATTAGACACAAAATGATGTTTCAGTGTGTTCCAGAGCATTTCGCAAACCTTCGGAATGTAAAAAGATGCAAAACTTGTGTTTTGGGCCTGAATGCACTATTTCGAGGTACCAAAGTTGCGAAAATGGTTTCGTGACGAAGACACCGATTTTAATCCATTAGACCCAAAATGATGTTTGGGATTGTTCCAGAGCATTTCGCAAACCTTCAGCTTTTAAAAAGATGCAAAAGTTGTGTTTCGGGCCTGAATGCACTATTACGGGGTACCGAAGTTGCGAAAATTATTTCACAACAAAAACACCCATTCTACTCCATTAGACCCAAAATGATGTTTCGGAGTGCTCTGGAGTATTTCGCAAACCTTGGGCTTGTAAAAAGATGCAAAACTTGTGTTTCGGGCCTGAATGCACAATTTCGGTGTACCGAGGCTGCGAAAATGGCTTCGCAACGAAAACACTCATTCTACTCCATTTGACCCAAAATGATGCTTACGAGTGTTCCGAAGCATTTCGCAAACCTTCCGCTTTTAAAAAGATGCAAAAGTTCTGTTTCGGTCCTGAATGCACTATTTTGGGGTACCGAAGTTGCGAAAATGGTTTCAGGATGAAAACACCCATTCTACTAAATTAGATCCAAAATGATGTTTCAGTGTGTTCCAGAGCATTTCGCAAACCTTCGGAATGTGAAAAGATGCAAAACTTGTGTTTTGGGCCTGAATGCACTATTTCGAGGTACCAAAGTTGCGAAAATGGTTTCGTGACGAAAGCACCGATTTTACTCCATTAGACCCAAAATGATGTTTGGGATTGTTCCAGAGCATTTCGCAAACCTTCAGCTTTTAAAAACATGCAAAAGTTGTGTTTCGGGCCTGAATGCACTATTACAGGGTACCGAAGTTGCGAAAATTATTTCACAACAAAAACACCCATTCTACTCCATTAGACCCAAAATAATGTTTCGGAGTGCTCCGGAGTATTTCGCAAACCTTGGGCTTGTAAAAAGATGCAAAACTTGTGTTTCGGGCCTGAATGCACAATTTCGGTGTACCGAGGCTGTGAAAATGGCTTCGCAACGAAAACACTCATTCAACTCCATTTGACCCAAAATGATGCTTACGAGAGTTCCGAAGCATTTCGCAAACCTTCCGCTTTTAAAAAGATGCAAAAGTTGTGTTTCGGTCCTGAATGCACAATTTCGGTGTACTGAGGTTGCGAAAATGGCTTCGCAACGAAAACACCCATTCTACTCCATTAGACCCAAAATGATGTTTGCGAGTGTTCCGAAGCATTTAGCAAACCTTCCGCTTTTCAAAAGATGCAAAAGTTGCGTTTCGGTCCAGAATGCACTATTTTGCGGTACCGAAGTTGCGAAAATGGATTCACAACGAAAACACCCATTCTACTAAATTAGACTCAAAATGATGTTTCATTGTGTTCCAGAGCATTTCGCAAACCTTCGGAACGTAAAAAGATGCAAAACTTGTGTTTTGGGCCTGAATGCACTATTTCGAGGTACCAAAGTTGCGAAAATGGTTTCGTGACGAAAACACCGATTTTACTCCATTAGACCCAAAATGATGTTTGGGATTGTTCCACAGCATTTCGCAAACCTTCAGCTTTTAAAAAGATGCAAAAGTTGTGTTTCGGGCCTGAATGCACTATTACGCGGTACCGAAGTTGCGAAAATTATTTCACAACAAAAACACCCATTCTTCTCCATTAGACCCAAAATTATGTTTGGGATTGTTCCAGAGCATTTCGCAAACCTTCATCTTTTAAAAAGATGCAAAAGTTGTGTTTCGGGCTTGAATGCACTATTACGCGGTACCGAAGTTGCGAAAATAATTTCACAACAAAAACACCCATTCTTCTCCATAAGACCCAAAATGATGTTTCGGAGTGCTCCGGAGTATTTCGCAAACATTGGGCTTGTAAAATGATGCAAAACTTGTGTTTCGGGCCTGAATGCACAATTTCGGTGTACCGAGGCTGCGAAAATGGCCTCGCAACGAAAACACTCATTCTACTCCATTTCACCCAAAATGATGCTTACGAGTGTTCCGAAGCATTTCGCAAACCTTCCGCTTTTAAAAAGATGCAAAAGTTCTATTTCGGTCCTGAATGCACTATTTTGGGGTACCGAAGTTGCGAAAATGGTTTCACAATGAAAACACCCATTCTACTAAATTAGACACAAAATGATGTTTCAGTGTGTTCCAGAGCATTTCGCAAACCTTCGGAATGTAAAAAGATGCAAAACTTGTGTTTTGGGCCTGAATGCACTATTTCGAGGTACCAAAGTTGCGAAAATGGTTTCGTGACGAAGACACCGATTTTAATCCATTAGACCCAAAATGATGTTTGGGATTGTTCCAGAGCATTTCGCAAACCTTCAGCTTTTAAAAAGATGCAAAAGTTGTGTTTCGGGCCTGAATGCACTATTACGGGGTACCGAAGTTGCGAAAATTATTTCACAACAAAAACACCCATTCTACTCCATTAGAACCAAAATGATGTTTCGGAGTGCTCTGGAGTATTTCGCAAACCTTGGGCTTGTAAAAAGATGCAAAACTTGTGTTTCGGGCCTGAATGCACAATTTCGGTGTACCGAGGCTGCGAAAATGGCTTCGCAACGAAAACACTCATTCTACTCCATTTGACCCAAAATGATGCTTACGAGTGTTCCGAAGCATTTCGCAAACCTTCCGCTTTTAAAAAGATGCAAAAGTTCTGTTTCGGTCCTGAATGCACTATTTTGGGGTACCGAAGTTGCGAAAATGGTTTCACAATGAAAACACCCATTCTACTAAATTAGACACAAAATGATGTTTCAGTGTGTTCCAGAGCATTTCGCAAACCTTCGGAATGTAAAAACATGCAAAACTTGTGTTTTGGGCCTGAATGCACTATTTCGAGGTACCAAAGTTGCGAAAATGGTTTCGTGACGAAAACACCGATTTTACTCCATTAGACCCAAAATGATGTTTGGGATTGTTCCAGAGCATTTCGCAAACCTTCAGCTTTTAAAAAGATGCAAAAGTTGTGTTTCGGGCCTGAATGCACTATTACGGGTTACCGAAGTTGCGAAAATTATTTCACAACAAAAACACCCATTCTACTCCATTAGACCAAAAATGATGTTTCGGAGTGCTCCGGAGTATTTCGCAAACCTTGGGCTTGTAAAAAGATGCAAAACTTGTGTTTCGGGCCTGAATGCACAATTTCGGTGTACCGAGGTTGCGAAAATGGCTTCGCAACGAAAACACCCATTCTACTACATTAGACCCAAAATGATGTTTGCGAGTGTTCCGAAGCATTTCGCAAACCTTCCGCTTTTAAAAAGATGCAAAAGTTCTGTTTCGGTCCTGAATGCACTATTTTGGGGTACCGAAGTTGCGAAAATGGATTCACAACGAAAACACCCATTCTACTAAATTAGACTCAAAATGATGTTTCATTGTGTTCCAGAGCATTTCGCAAACCTTCGGAATGTAAAAAGATGCAAAACTTGTGTTTTGGGCCTGAATGCACTATTTCGAGGTACCAAAGTTGCGAAAATGGTTTCGTGACGAAAACACCGATTTTACTCCATTAGACCCAAAATTATGTTTGGGGTTGTTCCAGAGCATTTCGCAAACCTTCATCTTTTAAAAAGATGCAAAAGTTGTGTTTCGGGCCTGAATGCACTATTACGCGGTACCGAAGTTGCGAAAATTATTTCACAACAAAAACACCCATTCTTCTCCATTAGACCCAAAATTATGTTTCGGAGTGCTCCGGAGTATTTCGCAAACCTTGGGCTTGTAAAAAGATGCAAAACTTGTGTTTCGGGCCTGAATGCACAATTTCGGTGTACCGAGGCTGCGAAAATGGCCTCGCAACGAAAACACTCATTCTACTCCATTTCACCCAAAATGATGCTTACGAGTGTTCCGAAGCATTTCGCAAACCTTCCGCTTTTAAAAAGATGCAAAAGTTCTGTTTCGGTCCTGAATGCACTATTTTGGGGTACCGAAGTTGCGAAAATGGTTTCACAACGAAAACACCCATTCTACTAAATTAGACTCAAAATGATGTTTCATTGTGTTCTAGAGCATTTCGCAAACCTTCGGAACGTAAAAAGATGCAAAACTTGTGTTTTGGGCCTGAATGCACTATTTCGAGGTACCAAAGTTGCGAAAATGGTTTCGTGACGAAAACACCGATTTTACTCCATTAGACCCAAAATGATGTTTGGGATTGTTCCAGAGCATTTCGCAAACCTTCAGCTTTTAAAAGGATGCAAAAGTTGTGTTTCGGGCCTGAATGCACTATTACGGGGTACCGAAGTTGCGAAAATTATTTCACAACAAAAACACCCATTCTACTCCATTAGACCCAAAATGATGTTTCGGAGTGCTCCGGAGTATTTCGCAAACCTTGGGCTTGTAAAAAGATGCAAAACTTGTGTTTCGGGCCTGAATGCACAATTTCGGTGTACCGAGGCTGCGAAAATGGCTTTGCAACGAAAACACCCATTCTACTCCATTAGACCCAAAATGATGTTTGCGTGTGTTCCGAAGCATTTCGCAAACCTTCCGCTTTTAAAAAGATGCAAAAGTTGTGTTTCAGTCCAGAATGCACTATTTTGGGGTACCGAAGTTGCGAAAATGGATTCACAACGAAAACACCCATTCTACTAAATTAGACTCAAAATGATGTTTCATTGTGTTCCAGAGCATTTCGCAAACCTTCGGAACGTAAAAAGATGCAAAACTTGTGTTTTGGGCCTGAATGCACTATTTCGAGGTACCAAAGTTGCGAAAATGGTTTCGTGACGAAAACACCGATTTTACTCCAATAGACCCAAAATGATATTTGGGATTGTTCCAGAGCATTTCGCAAACCTTCAGCTTTTAAAAGGATGCAAAAGTTGTGTTTCGGGCCTGAATGCGCTATTACGGGGTACCAAGTTGCGAAAATTTTTTCACAACAAAAACACCCATTCTACTCCATTAGACCCAAAATGATGTTTCGGAGTGCTCCGGAGTATTTCGCAAACCTTGGGCTTGTAAAAAGATGCAAAACTTGTGTTTCGGGCCTGAATGCACAATTTCGGTGTACCGAGGTTGCGAAAATGGCTTCGCAACGAAAACACCCATTCTACTACATTAGACCCAAAATGATGTTTGCGAGTGTTCCGAAGCATTTCGCAAACCTTCCGCTTTTAAAAAGATGCAAAAGTTCTGTTTCGGTCCTGAATGCACTATTTTGGGGTACCGAAGTTGCGAAAATGGATTCACAACGAAAACACCCATTCTACTAAATTAGACTCAAAATGATGTTTCATTGTGTTCCAGAGCATTTCGCAAACCTTCGGAATGTAAAAAGATGCAAAACTTGTGTTTTGGGCCTGAATGCACTATTTCGAGGTACCAAAGTTGCGAAAATGGTTTCGTGACGAAAACACCGATTTTACTCCATTAGACCCAAAATTATGTTTGGGGTTGTTCCAGAGCATTTCGCAAACCTTCATCTTTTAAAAAGATGCAAAAGTTGTGTTTCGGGCCTGAATGCACTATTACGCGGTACCGAAGTTGCGAAAATTATTTCACAACAAAAACACCCATTCTTCTCCATTAGACCCAAAATTATGTTTCGGAGTGCTCCGGAGTATTTCGCAAACCTTGGGCTTGTAAAAAGATGCAAAACTTGTGTTTCGGGCCTGAATGCACAATTTCGGTGTACCGAGGCTGCGAAAATGGCCTCGCAACGAAAACACTCATTCTACTCCATTTCACCCAAAATGATGCTTACGAGTGTTCCGAAGCATTTCGCAAACCTTCCGCTTTTAAAAAGATGCAAAAGTTCTGTTTCGGTCCTGAATGCACTATTTTGGGGTACCGAAGTTGCGAAAATGGTTTCACAACGAAAACACCCATTCTACTAAATTAGACTCAAAATGATGTTTCATTGTGTTCTAGAGCATTTCGCAAACCTTCGGAACGTAAAAAGATGCAAAACTTGTGTTTTGGGCCTGAATGCACTATTTCGAGGTACCAAAGTTGCGAAAATGGTTTCGTGACGAAAACACCGATTTTACTCCATTAGACCCAAAATGATGTTTGGGATTGTTCCAGAGCATTTCGCAAACCTTCAGCTTTTAAAAGGATGCAAAAGTTGTGTTTCGGGCCTGAATGCACTATTACGGGGTACCGAAGTTGCGAAAATTATTTCACAACAAAAACACCCATTCTACTCCATTAGACCCAAAATGATGTTTCGGAGTGCTCCGGAGTATTTCGCAAACCTTGGGCTTGTAAAAAGATGCAAAACTTGTGTTTCGGGCCTGAATGCACAATTTCGGTGTACCGAGGCTGCGAAAATGGCTTTGCAACGAAAACACCCATTCTACTCCATTAGACCCAAAATGATGTTTGCGTGTGTTCCGAAGCATTTCGCAAACCTTCCGCTTTTAAAAAGATGCAAAAGTTGTGTTTCAGTCCAGAATGCACTATTTTGGGGTACCGAAGTTGCGAAAATGGATTCACAACGAAAACACCCATTCTACTAAATTAGACTCAAAATGATGTTTCATTGTGTTCCAGAGCATTTCGCAAACCTTCGGAACGTAAAAAGATGCAAAACTTGTGTTTTGGGCCTGAATGCACTATTTCGAGGTACCAAAGTTGCGAAAATGGTTTCGTGACGAAAACACCGATTTTACTCCAATAGACCCAAAATGATATTTGGGATTGTTCCAGAGCATTTCGCAAACCTTCAGCTTTTAAAAGGATGCAAAAGTTGTGTTTCGGGCCTGAATGCGCTATTACGGGGTACCAAGTTGCGAAAATTTTTTCACAACAAAAACACCCATTCTACTCCATTAGACCCAAAATGATGTTTCGGAGTGCTCCGGAGTATTTCGCAAACCTTGGGCTTGTAAAAAGATGCAAAACTTGTGTTTCGGGCCTGAATGCACAATTTCGGTGTACCGAGGTTGCGAAAATGGCTTCGCAACGAAAACACCCATTCTACTCCATTAGACCCAAAATGATGTTTGCGAGTGTTCCGAAGCATTTCGCAAACCTTCCGCTTTTAAAAAGATGCAAAAGTTGTGTTTCGGTCCAGAGTGCACTATTTTGGGGTACCGAAGTTGCGAAAATGGATTCACAACGAAAACACCCATGCTACTAAATTAGACTCAAAATGATGTTTCATTGTGTTCCAGAGCATTTCGCAAACCTTCGGAACGTAAAAAGATGCAAAACTTGTGTTTTGGGCCTGAATGCACTATTTCGAGGTACCAAAGTTGCGAAAATGGTTTCGTGACGAAAACACCGATTTTACCCCATTAGACCCAAAATTATGTTTGGGATTGTTCCAGAGCATTTCGCAAACCTTCATCTTTTAAAAAGATGCAAAAGTTGTGTTTCGGGCCTGAATGCACTATTACGCGGTACCGAAGTTGCGAAAATTATTTCACAACAAAAACACCCATTCTTCTCCATTAGACCCAAAATGATGTTTCGGAGTGCTCCGGAGTATTTCGCAAACCTTGGGCTTGTAAAAAGATGCAAAACTTGTGTTTCGGGCCTGAATGCACAATTTCGGTGTACCGAGGCTGCGAAAATGGCCTCGCAACGAAAACACTCATTCTACTCCATTTCACCCAAAATGATGCTTACGAGTGTTCCGAAGCATTTCGCAAACCTTCCGCTTTTAAAAAGATGCAAAAGTTCTGTTTCGGTCCTGAATGCACTATTTTGGGGTACCGAAGTTGCGAAAATGGTTTCACAACGAAAACACCCATTCTACTAAATTAGACTCAAAATGATGTTTCATTGTGTTCCAGAGCATTTCGCAAACCTTCGGAACGTAAAAAGATGCAAAACTTGTGTTTTGGGCCTGAATGCACTATTTCGAGGTACCAAAGTTGCGAAAATGGTTTCGTGATGAAAACACCGATTTTACTCCATTAGACCCAAAATGATGTTTGGGATTGTTCCAGAGCATTTCGCAAACCTTCAGCTTTTAAAAGGATGCAAAAGTTGTGTTTCGGGCCTGAATGCACTATTACGGGGTACCGAAGTTGCGAAAATTATTTCACAACAAAAACACCCATTCTACTCCATTAGACCCAAAATGATGTTTCGGAGTGCTCCGGAGTATTTCGCAAACCTTGGGCTTGTAAAAAGATGCAAAACTTGTGTTTCGGGCCTGAATGCACAATTTCGGTGTACCGAGGCTGCGAAAATGGCTTTGCAACGAAAACACCCATTCTACTCCATTAGACCCAAAATGATGTTTGCGTGTGTTCCGAAGCATTTCGCAAACCTTCCGCTTTTAAAAAGATGCAAAAGTTGTGTTTCAGTCCAGAATGCACTATTTTGGGGTACCGAAGTTGCGAAAATGGATTCACAACGAAAACACCCATTCTACTAAATTAGACTCAAAATGATGTTTCATTGTGTTCCAGAGCATTTCGCAAACCTTCGGAACGTAAAAAGATGCAAAACTTGTGTTTTGGGCCTGAATGCACTATTTCGAGGTACCAAAGTTGCGAAAATGGTTTCGTGACGAAAACACCGATTTTACTCCAATAGACCCAAAATGATGTTTGGGATTGTTCCAGAGCATTTCGCAAACCTTCAGCTTTTAAAAGGATGCAAAAGTTGTGTTTCGGGCCTGAATGCGCTATTACGGGGTACCAAGTTGCGAAAAATTTTTCACAACAAAAACACCCATTCTACTCCATTAGACCCAAAATGATGTTTCGGAGTGCTCCGGAGTATTTCGCAAACCTTGGGCTTGTAAAAAGATGCAAAACTTGTGTTTCGGGCCTGAATGCACAATTTCGGTGTACCGAGGTTGCGAAAATGGCTTCGCAACGAAAACACCCATTCTACTCCATTAGACCCAAAATGATGTTTGCGAGTGTTCCGAAGCATTTCGCAAACCTTCCGCTTTTAAAAAGATGCAAAAGTTGTGTTTCGGTCCAGAGTGCACTATTTTGGGGTACCGAAGTTGCGAAAATGGATTCACAACGAAAACACCCATTCTACTAAATTAGACTCAAAATGATGTTTCATTGTGTTCCAGAGCATTTCGCAAACCTTCGGAACGTAAAAAGATGCAAAACTTGTGTTTTGGGCCTGAATGCACTATTTCGAGGTACCAAAGTTGCGAAAATGGTTTCGTGACGAAAACACCGATTTTACCCCATTAGACCCAAAATTATGTTTGGGATTGTTCCAGAGCATTTCGCAAACCTTCATCTTTTAAAAAGATGCAAAAGTTATGTTTCGGGCCTGAATGCACTATTACGCGGTACCGAAGTTGCGAAAATTATTTCACAACAAAAACACCCATTCTTCTCCATTAGACCCAAAATGATGTTTCGGAGTGCTCCGGAGTAATTCGCAAACCTTGGGCTTGTAAAAAGATGCAAAACTTGTGTTTCGTGCCTGAATGCACAATTTTGGTGTACCGAGGCTGCGAAAATGGCCTCGCAACGAAAACACTCATTCTACTCCATTTCACCCAAAATGATGCTTACGAGTGTTCCGAAGCATTTCGCAAACCTTCCGCTTTTAAAAAGATGCAAAAGTTTTGTTTCGGTCCTGAATGCACTATTTTGGGGTACCGAAGTTGCGAAAATGGATTCACAACGAAAACACCCATTCTACTAAATTAGACTCAAAATGATGTTTCATTGTGTTCCAGAGCATTTCGCAAACCTTCGGAATGTAAAAAGATGCAAAACTTGTGTTTTGGGCCTGAATGCACTATTTCGAGGAACCAAAGTTGCGAAAATGGTTTCGTGACGAAAACACCGATTTTACTCCATTAGACCCAAAATTATGTTTGGGGTTGTTCCAGAGCATTTCGCAAACCTTCATCTTTTAAAAAGATGCAAAAGTTGTGTTTCGGGCCTGAATGCACTATTACGCGGTACCGAAGTTGCGAAAATTATTTCACAACAAAAACACCCATTCTTCTCCATTAGACCCAAAATGATGTTTCGGAGTGCTCCGGAGTATTTCGCAAACCTTGGGCTTGTAAAAAGATGCAAAACTTGTGTTTCGGGCCTGAATGCACAATTTCGGTGTACCGAGGCTTCGAAAATGGCCTCGCAACGAAAACACTCATTCTACTCCATTTCACCCAAAATGATGCTTACGAGTGTTCCGAAGCATTTCGCAAACCTTCCGCTTTTAAAAAGATGCAAAAGTTCTGTTTCGGTCCTGAATGCACTATTTTGGGGTACCGAAGTTGCGAAAATGGTTTCACAACGAAAACACCCATTCTACTAAATTAGACTCAAAATGATGTTTCATTGTGTTCCAGAGCATTTCGCAAACCTTCGGAACGTAAAAAGATGCAAAACTTGTGTTTTGGGCCTGAATGCACTATTTCGAGGTACCAAAGTTGCGAAAATGGTTTCGTGACGAAAACACCGATTTTACCCCATTAGACCCAAAATTATGTTTGGGATTGTTCCAGAGCATTTCGCAAACCTTCATCTTTTAAAAAGATGCAAAAGTTGTGTTTCGGGCCTGAATGCACTATTACGCGGTACCGAAGTTGCGAAAATTATTTCACAACAAAAACACCCATTCTTCTCCATTAGACCCAAAATGATGTTTCGGAGTGCTCCGGAGTATTTCGCAAACCTTGGGCTTGTAAAAAGATGCAAAACTTGTGTTTCGGGCCTGAATGCACAATTTTGGTGTACCGAGGCTGCGAAAATGGCCTCGCAACGAAAACACTCATTCTACTCCATTTCACCCAAAATGATGCTTACGAGTGTTCCGAAGCATTTCGCAAACCTTCCGCTTTTAAAAAGATGCAAAAGTTGTGTTTCGGTCCAGAGTGCACTATTTTGGGGTACCGAAGTTGCGAAAATGGATTCACAACGAAAACACCCATTCTACTAAATTAGACTCAAAATGATGTTTCATTGTGTTCCAGAGCATTTCGCAAACCTTCGGAACGTAAAAAGATGCAAAACTTGTGTTTTGGGCCTGAATGCACTATTTCGAGGTACCAAAGTTGCGAAAATGGTTTCGTGACGAAAACACCGATTTTACCCCATTAGACCCAAAATTATGTTTGGGATTGTTCCAGAGCATTTCGCAAACCTTCATCTTTTAAAAAGATGCAAAAGTTATGTTTCGGGCCTGAATGCACTATTACGGGGTACCGAAGTTGCGAAAATTATTTCACAACAAAAACACCCATTCTTCTCCATTAGACCCAAAATGATGTTTCGGAGTGCTCCGGAGTAATTCGCAAACCTTGGGCTTGTAAAAAGATGCAAAACTTGTGTTTCGTGCCTGAATGCACAATTTTGGTGTACCGAGGCTGCGAAAATGGCCTCGCAACGAAAACACTCATTCTACTCCATTTCACCCAAAATGATGCTTACGAG